>VXAY01001959.1:239731-316641 GCA_013399855.1 Oxyruncus cristatus | reverse complement strand
CAAACTTTGGCCATCACTAAATACCTTCTTTTGGAGGTTATGGTAGAGGACAAACCCAGATTTGTATTGATCTGCACAAGGTATTTATATTTTTATTTATTTATATTTATTTATATTTTCATTAATTTATATTTCTTTATATCTTTTAGTCTTTCTGAAAAGGCAACACATTTTTTAGCAGTGGAAAAACTCCAAATACTTTTTATTTGGGGCATTAAGAATGATCACTGGAGCTGCATCAAACCCTTCCAATCCCCTTTTCTGTCTATTATCCAGTGATTTAAAAATGACCCATGGAATTGAAATTCTTCCATTGAAAACAAGACACTTGTGTTGTTCTCTGAAGTTTGTGACTGCAGGAGGTGATTTGTTATGTCTTGGTGTGGGATGAACAAGCTGCTGCTGAAACCAGCTGCAAACAAAACCTATCTTAAAAAAAAAAAAAAGTAAATAAAATAAAATAGATTAGAAGTAAACAAAAGTAAAAATAAAATGAAAACAAAAACATATAAAATATTAATAATTAATGATGTCAACTATCAATTATAAATATTAATGAGAAAGCATATAAAAATAAAAGATAAATCAAAAATCTTTTTTTTGCTTATAACAAATAACCCCTGCAGGGTGCAGAGGAGATAATTAACAGAAGGGATGCAGTTCCAGTCGGGAATATCTGGGTGAATTATGCAGAACCATCACTTATCAATTGAAAATTAAATTAAAGAGAAATTCCTGACGATCAGCAGAAAACACACCCCAGTAATTCTGTGTTCCAGTGACAGCTGCAGTTTTCAGTGGTTGCTGGCACAGTGTCCTAAACTGCAGCAATGGCTCCATCATTCCCCACGGATTTGGGAGACCCATTAGGAACTGTGTGGCTGCCCCTGGATCCCTGGAAGTGTCCAAGGCCAGGCTGGACGGGGCTTGGAGCAACCTGGGCTGGTGGAAGGTGTCCCTGCCCATGGCAGGGGTGGAATGGGATGGGCTTTAAGGTCCCTGCTGATGAACAGCCCCTCTCCAGTTCCCTGGAGCCCCTTCAGCCTGTGGAGGGTTCTGTGAGGTCTCCACACAACCTTCTCCTCTCCCACCTGAACATTCCCAGCTCTCCCCTCCTGTCTCCACAGGGGAGGAGCTCCAGTCCTTTTATCAACTTTATGGCCCCCTCTGGCCTTGCTGTGCCACCCAATGTCCATATCAGATGGCTTTGTCCTTCCCCTTCCCTGGGAGGAGTGCCCTGTTGTGCAGAAGCCTCCAGGAGGTGGAACACTCCAAGGTTAAGGCCTGAATTTATGTCTGTTTAAAATACATTCCATGCATCTTCGGAATTCCTCGCAGCCTTGACTCTGGAAAACAGCAAGGCCTCCCTAACTCACCATCCCTGCAACCTTGGCAAAGGCCTCTTTCCAAGTTTCCAACATTTCCAAGTGTTTCCCTATCCTTCATTTTCATAACTGGTGGTGCAGAGAAGACAATGCAAAGTCAGGACACTAATTTGGGTGTGCTGCCCTCATCTACATCCCTTTAATTCAGGCTATGCACTGCACTCAATCATGGGCAAATTCCAGGGATATTGGACCAGAAGTGGAACGAAAAGCTGAATCTCAGGAAGAAATTTGACCTCTGAAAAAGCAGGAACAATTCTGAAGGATTTGTATTAAGACACAATATTCAGTCACAGAAAGCAGAGAAAATATGTACATATGTATATGTATATCTCTCTGTATCTCCATACCTATATATATCTATCTCCGTATATAGATTTATGTCTCCCAGTTTCCCACAAGGAAATGAAGTAGATACAACTTGTTTTTAGCACGTAATTCTAAGACTGTGCAACAAGTGCTTAATGTTCAGTGGAAGATAAAGGGCTCTCCTGAATTTGCACCCTAACTAGGACTGGAAAATTGCTTTTTGCTTTTGCCATGGCCTGGGAAAATCCAAAGTCCATGTCCTGTCCCAAGTGATGACAAGGTGGTGACGGGTCAAAGGTTGGACTTGGTGATCTTGGAGATCTTTTCCAGCCTAAATGATTCTGTGATTCCTCTGGTTTTGTCAGAACTTACCTCTGTTTTCCCTTGTTCTGCTGGATTCTCCTGGTTCTCCCGGACATTGCACCTGCCCCTGGCATTGTTCTGATCTCCCGATGTGCTTGCTCTTATTTTCCTGGATCCTGTTTGTGCAATACCACCTCAAATCCTTGTTTTTCCCTATTCCCAGGTGAGTATCCTCATGCCTGGGATCAAAGCAAATAAATATTAATGTTTGTCCTTTATGGGTGCACCGGGCTCTGCTTTGGCTACAAGGTTTTACCATCAGATTTCATTGATTTTAGTGCTCTCACTTTTATCATTTTCTCTTGTTTTGAAAATTCAATTCAGATTTTTTTTAAAAAAATATATTTACTGTATAATTTTTAGGACAGCAAAATGCTCCAGAACACTCTATTAAACAATTATGTGTTGGATGTACTCCTGGTTCCTTTTTCAAATATATGGATTTTAAAAATAATAACAGTAAAATAGATCTGGCTGAGCAATACCTTTTTTCACCAGCGATTATGCAGAAAACAGAGGCCAAAAAAAAAGGATGGACTCGTGAATAATTTATAAATTGGATAGGAAAAAGGCAGATTGATCTGTTAATGTATTAAATACTAATAATCCTGCAAGCTTTACATGATAATTCAGAGTAGTGGTAAAGTTTATGTAAGGAAAGAATAACCATGAGCCAAAACCTCATAATGAAGCAATGAAATAAATAAAATAAATGACAAGGAACTAGATACCGAAAATTATAAATCTAATTCTATACCTGGCAAACCGGAGGCACAGGGGATGAACATGGAATGGTTGTTGGTAGGAGATGGTTTCCTAGAGCACCATTATTCTGGAATTCCTCTTTATAGGAAGAACATTCTCTTGATTTGGCCCAGGTAAAATGAATTTCACATTTTTACAGTTATTCCCAGCAGCATTTCTGAAATTTCACTTTTATTCCAGTTCCTTTGGGCCTCTGGATCTGACACCACATTCCACCAAAGCAGGGGCACAACAGGCTGACCTTCCTCCAGGGTCTGGTTCTCCTTGTCTGTGCCCCCACAATTCCAGAGAATCTGCAGGAAAAGAAGGTTAAAAAGGCAAGAAGGGGTTTCAAAGGTGAAGTAAAAGCAAGAGAGGTAGATTATTTTTAAAATCCAGTTAAACTAAGCCCCCTGTGCTGGGTGTTCATGGCCCGAGAGTTCAGCGGAGACCACCGTGTCCTTCTACTTGAAGATTTAACATCATCAAATCTTTGTGTGCTAAAATCATGGAATATCCTTGGGCCCATGGCCTCTTTGATGCCTGTTAAAGAAACCTAAAGAAGTTCCTAATGTCCATCTTATTCTGATGGCCTTATAGCAGCTTTTATAAAGGCTCATTATTCGGTGCCTTAGAGGTAGGAACACTCAGATCCACTAGTAAAAAAAGGGTTTGGAGGGGGATCATCTTCTGAAATATCAAAACTCCCAGATTGGTCAGCGAAATCTCAAAGCTGAGACCAGAATTTCCGATTTAGCAATATCCAAAGAGAGAGAAAAAGAAAGGAGGGGAAAAAAAACCAGAAAACAACAAACAGGAGTTTGTTAACTCTGAAGTTCCTGCAAACACATTAATAGGATGAAATTCCATCCTTATCCTATCCAGCCCCTGGAGCTCATTTCCAGGGCCTGAAACGTGTGACAGATCAGCACTAATTTCTGAGGAGTGCTCACGTGGCAACTGCTAAAATGGCAGAGCCCTTGCAGTGTGTTCCTGCTAATAACGTTTAGTGGGGTGAGCAATCACATTGATTTCCCATATGTAATAAGCAGAGTGCATTGCTGCCTTCCTGCTTAAAGTTTATTAAGCAGGCAGGATATTAGAAATCAGAACTGATTAATTCAGGGCATAAACAATCAGTTTGGAGTTTTCCTTCTCCTTTTTTTCTTTTTTAACCCCGCACAGTCTTCAAGCACACCCTGTTAGTGCTCTCATTTCTGATGACACTTGGTTTTTATACTGTCTTTTGTGAGTTTTTCACCTTTATATTAAAGAACACATTAAATATTGATGTTTTTTTTCTCGATACCTGTTGTCAGAGTCAGATGGAGCTCAGGGGTTTGGTGGCTCTGGGAGCTCTGGCTGGAGCAGGTAGACCTTGTTGTATCATTCCCACTTCACAACAATACTGAAAGCCTTCAAAGTGTAGTATAATAATAAGAAAAAGATGCATGTTCTGTAGACTCAAATTAGGATTTTTTTACAGTAGACATAAAGGGAACATTTATTCTCTTTTTCTTTGCATGTATTTTAAGGTGAGGAGCAGCAAGGGAGCAGCCTATAATTTAGGTAAGCCCATTTCATGGTCCTGGGGGGAATATTTGTATCTAAGTGGAAAGAGCCTTTCTAACTCTGCTAATTTAGGTAGAAGTATCTTCTAATGTCCTCCTCGCTCAATAAACTTCCAGTAGAAATGTAGCACTCTCTTCCTCTTATTACTTATGGGAAATCAAGAGAATTGCCAAGCCCTGGCTATGCCATTGCCACGGCCACAGGGGGAAGGGCTGCGCCCGTGTAGCTGCTCCATCTGAGCACTATTTAGAGTCACTAATTTGTCAGGGAATTGGAGTGGGAATGAACACCTGGCGTGTGACTTGATAATGACAGAGCTCCATCCCAATAATGAGGCTGCTGCCTTAATGGAACTCATTTTCCTAACTTCAGGAGAAACCACTCACTGTCAATGCTGAAGCCATAAAGAGAGATATTTATACTTTTTCAAGTTTCTTTTATAGATACACATACAGATATATAGAAAAGAAGATGTTTTGCTGCTTCAAGACAATGGAAAGAGCCCACAAAGGGTAACTAAGGGCAAACCTGCCCCACAGAAGGTTTTTTTGGGAATGTTCATAAGAGAAAAACGAAAGTAAAGACCCGATCAAGATAAAGACATAAAAAATTTAAATTTAAAAATAAATTTAACTAATTTTTAAAAATAAGTTTGAAAATAAAAGACAATATTGTTTAAATTTAACAGAATGATGAAATAAAACACCTTGACAGCAGACTGCAGAGCAAGGCTGGGGTGCTACTTGATATCCCACAAGATTTTATTGTAATCTCGTTGTTGAGATGCTTCCCTGTCCTCCTGTATGAAAAACTCCTTCCTTTAAGACTCTGTAGATCCACCTTTCTCTGCATGTTGTCTTTCACATTTTGTGTTCTGGTTTCACTGGGAGAATCCTTTTGTTGCAAAATATTATGGTAATCCCATTCCTGTTCTCTTGCTATGGGATTTCTCCCACTCCTCACAGACAACTGAATTTGTCCATGACACTCAGTAAATGGATTATGTCAGGTTACTCCTCAAGAAGACAGGGTTTATTCTCCTCTGACTTGAGAGATCAAAGAAAATTATAATTCCTATGGAATAAATAGTCAAGGTGATGTGGCAAAGGAATGAAGTTTATAATGACAGGAGGGAAGAAATACAATTAAAGCAACAAAACCAACAAAAGGCTGAAGCATCTTTTTACACACTGTAAAAGATCTCACCAGATGGGGCTTGTGGGGTGTTAGAATGAAGACACAAAACACTGACTCGCTTATTTTATGGCTTACTGACCTAGGAACACCCTGAGCTGCTTTTTCTGCAGCACTGAACCAAGGATTTAGCTTTGCAATTAAATTTCTAGATGATATTTGTGACGCTTCCTTTTCTCTTCACGTGCTTCCAGTGACAGCTTGTGACCCTCTGTGTTCAGTGCACAGGTCTATCATTTGTGGTGTATAAATCCCCAAAGGTTTTATTCTGTAGTTGTGCTCAGAGATAATTTTTAAAACCAGATCCTTCCCCAGAGCACCCCAAAATCACAGGATCACTTTTTTCTTCCTGTTTCCTCTGGCCAGGTTGAATCTTGCAGATGTTATGAAGGAGATCACACCTGGATCTTGATGTTCTTCACCTCAGGTTTCAGAAATTCAGCACATGGTGTGTTGGGTTTGGATTTTGGGGGTTTTTTGGGGGAAGGACCTGTCTCCTCCTCCAGCTCTTTTTGTGATGTTGAACTTTATTAAGGGAACTGAGTCTGCAGTTCTGCTGAGACCAAAGGGCCCTTTGGCATAAAAAGAACAACACAAATCATTGTGGCCTTTAGGAGGAAGGACATACAAGGACTTGTGGCTTCCTCATCTGGACACTCCCAGTTTCTCAGCTCTTTTTAAACATCCTTAACAACTCAGTAAACTTTCCTGTGCATTTCTGATATAGCTTTTCCTGGATTTCTAACCCTCAAACACTCTTCCATCCCTAGAGTAAACCTGTACTTTAAAGGGTGGGTGATAGTGGCCCATTCTCTTGGAAAAAAAAATTAAACCTGCCTATTTAAACTCAGAAAGGAACTGTAAAATCATATTTTTCTGCATTCCTAATGAATCAAAATCACTTAATTGTAGCAGGTGTCAACATCAATCATACTAATTAGGCTGCTATAGCAATAAGTGAATCAATAAAGGCATCAGAAATGTTGGATGAGTACAGTTAATGAGCTCTTTACCTTTTCCTGGTAAGAGAAAGGCTAGAAAAGTCAGAAGATGCTTTCTGAGGCATTTCCATGTTAAATTTTATGCATTCCAATAACAAAGCCCCAGTGAGAGGCCTTTAAAGCTTTTCCTCTGAAACTCCCCTGCATTGATCACACTCTGATATAAATGAGTTCTTATGAGATCAAGAGTCATCTAAGTGCCTAAAGTGAAAGTCTTCTTAAGTCTGCTTCTCTCACTCAGAAATAATGTGATAGCTCTTGCTGATGACAGTGGGGTGGGTTGACCTTGGCTGGTCACCAGGTGCCCACCAAGCCACTCCTCCATCAGCAGGACAGGGGAGAGAACATGTTGGAAAGCTCTCCTGGGTGAAGTTGAGGACAGGGAGACCTCTTACCTCTTACTGACGTGGGCAAAACAGTCAGTTTTGACTGGGGAAAGTATCCATGTTGATTGCCAATTACAAATACAACAAAACTAAAAACCCCTCCCTCCCATCAGCCCTTCTTCCCAGGCTCAGCTTCACTCCTGACTCTTCCATCTCCTCTGCCCAAGTGGGGCAGGAAAACAGGGAATGGGGTTTTCAGTCAGTTCGTAACACATCCCAGAATCCCAGAATATGCTGAGTTGGAAGGGATCCACAAGAACCATCCAGTCCAACCCTCAGCCACCCTGTGCCCCAGAGGATCATCCCAACCCTCCTGGAGCTCTGGCAGCCTTGGGGCTGTGCCCACTGCCCTGGGGAGCCTGGTCAGTGCCAACCACCCTCTGGGGAAGAACCTTGTCCTGAGATCCAACCTGACCCTGCCCTGGCACAGCTCCAGCCCTTCCCTGGGTGCTGTCCCTGGTCCCCTCAGAGCAGAGCTCAGTCCTGCCCCTCCTCTGCCCCTGCCCAGGCAGTTGGAATGTCGTCTTATTGTCTCTGCTGCTCCTTCCTCCTCACACTCTTCCCCTCCTTCAGCATGGGATCCCTCCATGGGAGGCAGTCCCTCAGGAACTTATCCAGCATTCCCTGGACTGCAGTTCCTCATAAACTGCTCCAGGGTGTGTCTCTAAACATGGTGCAGTCCTTCTGCGACCTATGGCTCCAGCCTGAGTCCCCCAAGGGGCCTCGGTCCTGCAAGGAACTCTGCTCTTGCAGGGGTTCTTCTCCGTGGGCTGCACCTTCCTTGCTGGTATCATGTCTTTTATTAGCAGCAGACATTCTTGTTATGCAGCTTGGTAGTTTTTCCTACTAAATTTCACTTCATCCCAGTTTTTTAATCCTGTTTTTCTGCGTGCTACTCTACAGTGACAACCTCTGATCTTTTGTCATCCCCACGTTTCATCGGTGCACTCCCACTGCTTATGTCAGTGACCTTGATGGAGTTGTAAATCATTGCCCTTCTAAAATAAAATCAATAGATCCAGTAGCTTGTGTTATCTTTAGATGTGACTTAAATGAGGTAAATGTGTTCCACAACTTTACCAGCAGCTCTGTGTGCCTGTTCTCCATGCTGCTGCGTGATCACATATGTCTTTTTCATAAATGTACACTTTTTAAAAGTTCAGAAATGATTATACAAAATAATAATAATATAATAATACATTTTATAGAGTGTTACCATGTCTAAATTCACCAGCAGTCTCACACTGGCTACTCACAGCTTTTACCCTCCAGAAGGTATACGTGGGATCTTAGGTAAAGTGTTTCTATTTCAGTTCAGTCCATGAGTATTTAAAGCTTTTAAAAGCTTACTTCTACATTTTCTTTCCCTTTAAAGATTTTCATTCAGCTTTAATGGGCAGTGTGGAAACGGCTTCCTTTCCTTACCCATTATGGCATGGGTAAGGAAACCACGTGGGAAAACATCCCACATTCTCTGTCTCTTCCTCTGCCCCTGAGCAGGACAAACCTTCTTGTTCTCCTGAGCCCTAATTTCTCCAGATACAAACTGAAAAGAATGTACGTATTTGTTCCTGGAGACTCTTTCTGCTGGAGGTTCGACTGTGAAACTTGGCAATCCCTGAACACTCCGGCCTGTTAGAGCAGTGTAGTGGAACAGCTTCAGAATTCCCCTGCAGTTAAGGGAAAGCCATCTCTGAAATGAAGCCTAGTGCATAATAGGCAATACTAAAGCAGCTCACAATTACTATAATTTAACATTTAACTCACTTTCAGCTCATAGAAAAAAAATCAAGAAGTAGCTACTTGTGCTGTGTACCTTTGTGCGGCTTCCATTAGCAAATGTACAAACAGCCTTGTTATGGGAGACACAAAAACACTTCCCTAAATGTCAGCTCAAGCTCATTACTGCGAGAATGAGAAAGCTCTCTAATGTGATTGCTCTTTCTTCATAACAAAGGCAGAAATCACCTGTTCCTTTGAGTCTTAAATGAGTTGTGATTGGAGCTGGATGAGCTGATGCTGATGAATATTCACTTGCACTGGCTCTGTGTATGTCAGGGTGTGTTAAAATGTGGAAGTTCAATCTGCACTGATAATTTCTATTCATCAGATGAAACCTTTGCTTCAGAGAAATACAGAATTACAGAATGGTTTGGGTTGGAAAGGACCTTAAAGCTCATCCAATGCCACCCCCTGCCATGGGCAGGGACACCTTCCACTAGCCCAGGTTGCTCCAAGCCCCGTCCGACCTGGCCTTGGACACTTCCAGGGATCCAGGGGCAGCCACATAGATCCAAATAAGTCTCCCAAATCTGTGGGAAATAATGGAGCCACTGCAGCAGTTAGCAACAATTTAGCAGACTGTGCATTTAGAAAAGGAAGTACTGCCACTGGTAGAAATATTGCGATTTATTAGCTTAGCTTGAGTCAATTGAACTGTGTCTTCAGATGGTTCATTGCTCAATTCTAATTTGAGAAGAGCCCTTTGGTTTATAGTGACAGGACAAGGGGGAACAGTTTTAAACTATAAAAGGAGAGGTTTAGATTAGATGTCAGGAGGAAATTCTTTACTCAGAGGGTGGTGAGGCTCTGGCTGCCCAGAGAAGCTGTGGCTGCCCCATCCCTGGAAGTGTCCAAGGCCGGGTTGGACGGGGCTTGGAGCAACCTGGGCTAGTGGCAGGGGGTTGGAATGATGTGGCTTTTTAAGGCCTCTTCCAACTCAAGCCATTCCATGGTTCTAGAAACACTCAAGTGTCCCATTTATCTTTCATCACTGCTGTGTTCACTTTTGTCCAATCCTCCTCTTGATGTACCACTGAGAGAGAAATGAGACCTGCTATTCAGGGAAGATATTTAATGACTATTAAACTCTTAGTCAGGGCCACAGTGGCCTGATTTTTCTTGATTTTAAGCAGGATCCTTCCTTATAGGATGTTTCCCATGGCATAAGGATACAGGAACACATTTATAAGAATATAAGAAAAGCAAACTCATCCCTAAATACTTCAGACGACATAGCTGTATAAATTGTCAATGATTCCAAAGCTTTTCAGGCAAGACAGAAAATCTTTTCAAGGCTTTGCTTGGTTTAGTTTACATGTTTGCCACAGAATGCTCAGATGCCCCAAAATTATTTTCACAATATGGGACCTTCTAATTCAAAGCAAAACATTTCTGCTGTGACAGTCAGAACTTTAGGGGAGTGCAAACCCCATTTAATGTCTGGTCTAGAACCACCTATCACTTCAAGTTGCTGGGACTTCTCTCACTTGTGACAGAGTTTACAATAAGCTGAAAATAATAAGTATCAAGCAGAGTCAGATGAAAATGCAGCCTAGGACAAAACTAATGTAATTAGGTCTGCCTGTGCTACCCATAGAAATGAAACTGGTAATAAAACAAGAATGTTATTTTCCATGACATAATGAGCAACCTGCATATTTTAGTAAGGACTGGGCTTAATGAGTTTAGAAGTAATGAAATCCTTTCCTAGTATTAAGAATAGAGTGGAATTATATTTACCTCAGGTGTATTTCTCCTCCAGTGTTAATTAGAAAAATAAAAGGAAAAATAGGGGAAAACACTTTGGTTAATTTATCTATCTCAGAAGCAAAAGTCATGGCATATTTATTCTTGAGAAAGTGATAAAAAACCTTATTAAGCACATGTGACAAACACAGAACATTAAAATGTTATGTTGTTTGTATTCTGAATGAAAGAAAGAGATTAATGAGTTGTAATATAATTAATGAGCTGTAATATAATTAATGAGCTGTAATATAACCACGCAGGGCAGGTGCCCTCTGTAGAATATGGCCTAGCCAGGATAAAGCAGTATTTTTTCATTAAAAATCAATGTACAGCCATTTCTGTTCATCAGAGACCTGCTGGAGTAACCTATTCAAAACCCTGTTTTTAAAAAGAGTCTCACTTTTTAGTTTCCTTCTTCCATGAAAGTGGAGAAATACCCTTTTCTCAAAGCTCCATCCTGCAAGGAGGACCCCTGATGGGATGACCTTGCCATGGCGGTACTGCATACGTTCTACAGATTGTTAAAATTCCCTTTTCTTAATTGAAAGGAAAAAAAAAAAAGAGAAAAAAAGAGAAAAAATCAGGCAATTCTCAATCCATAGGAAGAAGGAATAGAGGTGATTTAAACATTAAAGAGAAAAAGCCTATTTTTCGGTGCTGGCGGAGCCCTACCATGGCCAGTGCCCAAATCCTGACCTGCTCTGTGGCAGTAGAATGCAGCATATCAGGGGATTTTGACCTTAAATCAAAATTTCCAGTTTCATCTTTAATAACAAATAAGGTTTTTCCCAATATTTGACAATGTTGGGGGTTGGATGTTCCAAATGCCCAGGAGTAAACAAGTATCCATTTGCCATAAAAATACAACTGGGTAACATTTGGAACTGCCAGACTGATAAATAATGATTTTTCTCTTTTTTTTTATGTTCAATTTGTTCAGAGTAGGATTTGTACACAATGATTTCCAGACTTGCCCTGTTGGTCCTGGCAGTTGCACCAAAATGAGTTGCATCACCACTTTACACTAAAACGAAGCACAAAATTCTTCTTCACCTCGGGAGGAGAAAATCTGGCTTCTAAAACTGACCTTTGTTCAACAAAATTCATGCAGACAGAGGGGTTGCAGCCCTGCTCTCTGCATTTGGATTATGTTTTGTCCTTTTCCCCATAAAAGAAGATGTGGAACACGTTAACCTTGAAGTTTGACACATTTTATTCTCATACTCACACACCTCCCAGAAAGTACAGAGGTATTTGACCTTCCCTTGCTCAGGTGCTCCATTACTCCCGTGACAACCAGAGTTTTCCACGTGACGAGTGTGCTTTGACTTTTGTCACGGGAATCAGTTTTAGGGCTAAAATATTCCTCCAGAGAAGTGTCATGATACAATCCTGGCAGCTCATTTATTCTCTGTCTGCCCCTCTTTCCAAGAGCATCTATGAATGTATTCATGGACAATATTTTACCTTGAAACTGCTTGCAAAGAATGCAAAGCAGAGCCCCCTGCTTCCACTCTGAAAAATATGTAGCTAAAATAAGCTTGTCCATTCATTCAGCATTTCCAGCAGTTTTAGTCAGTGTTCTGCAATGAGACTCCTACCCGTGGTCTTGTCAAGGAAGGGATTACAGAAAAAATAACAATATACATTAATTATGCTTTAATTTCCACCTATCCAAATGTAGTTGCTTTGGACTAAGATAACCAACATCCCAAAATTAACTCTTCTGCGAGACATTGCAAAGAATGCAGAGTTTATTTTGGGGGCAGGGGGAAGAAAGATATTGATGGTTTTAATTTAGTAATAAGAAAATGCATGTTCAAATCTGCTCTTTGATCATTCTGTAAAATGTGTTGCTGAGAGAAATTGGGGTTTTTTCCAGGTGCTTTTTTTCTCATTTCTCTTTCTTTCAGAGCTATTATATTTCAGGGTTATTATATTTCAGAGTTATTATATTAACTGCAGAGGCCTTACTTACTAAAGGGTCACACACTGTGAGTCCAACTGAACGAATTGTGTGTAATAAAAGATGAGAGCCCCTCTGGACTTCATTTAAAGTTTGCAGCTCGAGAGCCTGCAAACTTGCTACGTCTTTGCTCTTTCCTCAAGTATTCCCAAAAGCTCCAATCTCAACAGATCACTTGGGAGCTTGAAATGATATGTCTGGTGCCTACAAACCTTGGAGCAGAGAGGAGGGAAATTGAGGTCTCGACCTGCACGTCCAAGTCTGCGTGGAAAAGGCCACTCACCAAATGCCATCTATATTAGAATCTCTGCTGCTTATTTCAGTTTGTTGGTAAATTACATGTTCAGGAAGTGTTGTCCTTGAAGTGTCTCCAAGACTCACTGAACCTCAGCGTTGACCTTTCCCCAGCCTGAAAATCGACCATTTATTTCTGCTCTTTGTTTTCTGCCTCTCAGAGCTGGTTTCTAATCCCCAGCAGACCTTTACCCCTCACCTCACGACTGCTTAGTTCCCACAAAACCTTCTGTGAAGGACTTTGCTGAAGATTTTTTGAAACTCCAGACAAATTATACCTCCCGTTTCTCTCCTTTCCAGGCATTCAAGAGATTCCTTTCCCATCCACTCCTTTCCAGATGTTCGAGGGGTTGCAGCGGGTTGGTGATGAGGTGTGATGTGCAATGGTGAGCTCTCAGCACAGTCAAACCATCAGCAATCCCTCATGGGGGAAAACACAGAGCCAAAGAATCATTAAGGTTGAAAAAGATCTCCAAGACCATCAAGTTCAGCCTTTGAATCCCACCATTCCCACTGAACCGTGTCACGGAGTGTCATGTCCATTCTTTTTTTGGACACTTCCAGGGATGGTGATTCCCCACTGCCCTGGGCATCCCCTTCCAGTGCTTTACCACTCACTCAGTGAAGAAATCTTCCCTGACCCCCAACCTGAACCTCCTCTGGTGCAATTTAAGACCATTTCCCCCAGTGGGAGCAGAGCTTAGAGCGAAAAAGGTAAAGAAGGAACCAAATTGTACCAGACCCTTCCTGCTGGTAAAATAAAGCCCTGTGTTTTGGATCAGGTATATTATTTTCTTTGAGAAAATAAGAAGCTGGGGTGTTTCTCAGAGTCCATACACAGCTAAAGGTTTCTTCTGCTTGATTACAGTGAAGACAAAAGATACCAGCAGAAAACATCAGGAGTCCTCTCAACATGAAAGTGGGATGTGTTTGTGGACAAGGACTATGACAGGTAGGTCACATCAGATCAAAGCACCGGGGATTAACTTCTCAAAGTTTTCCAGTAGAGAATAAAAAAGAATTGGAACTATTCATCACCAAAACAATGCTGTAGAGGAAGAGAAAACAATCAATCAAAAAAAACAGAATAAAAAAAAGATAAAAAAATTGAAAAAATAGGTCTCTTGTTCTATGTGTTATGAATCTGCCCACAAAATAACAAGAGTGAGGGGCCCTGAAACATTTTCCTTTGCTGCAATCAGTGGCATCCCTTCCTTATCTCCAGAAATCTGGAGTCCTAAACGTCATATTCAGCAAGGAGACCAGCCAGTTATGAGCAACAGCCCTGGAAGTGAGTCTGGAGTTAAGGAATGAAGACTAAAGAAGCAGTAAGAGGTGTTTATTGACTGCCACACACTCGCCAGTGAAGTCCTTCGTGGAAGCTCCCTTTGGGTTGTTTTCGGGGATTTCAGCAGCGTTGTAAAACTTCAGAACTCAGATTAAAAGCTCTGATCCCACTCCTTCGCCCAGCCTGGCATTCCCTGAGGCTCCTTTCTGCTCAGCTCCGCTGGGTGTTTGCTGAGATGTCCCTGAGCCTTTTCCCAGCGCTAATGAGGGGCCTGAGGAGCATCTCCCGGAGCAGTGTCAGGGGGTGACATGTGCAAGGTGCAGACAAAATGCTGGGTGGGTCTGTCTAGAAGCGACTACGAGCCGACTATTTCTGCAATGAGTGTTTTGGTGTGTCTGTCTCTCCTGTGCACACCTGGGTGAGGAGGCCTCGCACCAGCACAAAAGGGCAAAATAAGAATTTCTGAGAAACACGAGGAAGATGCCGTTTGCCTGAGCTATTTTTACACCCGGCCCTCAAATCCAGAATGAATTTTCTCAAAGCTTTTCCGTTTCTAAGGCACTCCCTGCCTCCCATTTCATAACTGACATGCCTCTTCTCAGGAAAGCATCATAAAATGCCTCTATTTTTATAGTCTCTCCACTTTGCTCACATTAATCGCTGTGCTGCTCCACATCCTCTCCACCTGCCAAACCTTTCAAAAGAGCCATGAAAATACCGGAGCTGGCACATTTCTTGCCCTGTAACTCTGTCACTCCCTGATTAGTGGTTTGTCAGGTGGCACAGGCAGATATCACAGGAAAACGCAGAGCTTTTCCAGCACTAACATTACTGAAAGCTGGATAAGCAGCACACTGGCGTCTGCAAGCACCTTAAACAAAGTCTGTGCTCCTCAGCTTGTTGACAGGGCTGGGAGAAGTTTTTTATTCTGTCTAATATATTTTTTATTCTCTCTAGTATACCCATTGCTCCAGTTAACCCCTTCTCACACAGGCTCCTTTCCCTGATCTTCCCAGTCAATCATAGAGAAAGGATAGGAAGCACAAAGGCATTTCTCTCCCCTCTCCTGCTTTTCACTCTCCACAAACAGTCAAAACGTTTTCCATTTTTCCACTTGGCCTTCCAGAAAGCATGGATAATATGTTGTGAAAACCTTTTTGGATAATCTGATGGAAGAATGGATAGAGTGTTATCAAAGTCTTTGGGGATAAGCTGATGGAAATCCCCTAATTACCTTTTTCCCCTTTGCTCCTCATTTTGCTAGGTCTCTACATTGCACTGCTAGTACCAATGCCAAGATAACCATGGCCTTAGCTGGTGTTACTGGTGCAGTCCTTGTTGCTGCTGGCCCTGCAGGGCTTCACTGGCCAAAATGCCCCCAGCTGCCCCCTTTCAGTTATCCCTGAAGCTTGGCCATCTCATACAACCATCATTTTTGTGGCTGGGAAAATCCAATCCCCTCTCACAGCTCTACTGGATGTTTTTGTTAAGCTTTTCCACATTCAGCATTTCCCATTCCCTATCCAGTAGTTTCCCACGTGCTGCCTGGTTGACACAGCTGAGGGCCAGCACCTGGTCAGCATCCTACTTCTAGTTGGTAATTGTATCCAGGTGCTGTTTGGTAAAAATCAGCACAATTTTGTGGGACTGCTTGAAGGACCTTTTCCTGTTAAAGACTGAGACAAAACACCCACTGGTTTCTCTAGGTAAGAGATTTGTCATCATGTTCTCACCATGGTTTAGTTTGGAGGAAAAAATTTTGTGTTTTCGCTGGAAATGCAGCTAAAACAGTCAAACTGCTGGACCTGAGGGAACAGCTGGAGCTGTGTCAGGGAGGTTGGGATGTTAGGAAAAGTTTCTTCCCCCAGAGGGTGGTTGGCACTGACCAGGCTCCCCAGGGCAGTGGGCACAGCCCCAAGGCTGCCAGAGCTCCAGGAGGGTTTGGACAACGCTCTGAGGGACAGGGGGGGATTGTTGGGGTGTCTGTGCAGGGCCAGGGGTTGCACTGGATGATCCTTGTGGGTCCCTTCCAGCTCCGAACATTCTGTACTTCATGAAAAAAAAAATAAAAAAAAGAAGTTTTTGCTTCAGTCAAAACAAAGAATTTCCTTTAGTACAAAAACCCTGGAGAAAAGAGTTGACAGAGAAAGAAATTGCTGGATCAGTGGTTGAAGTTCTGGGCAGGGAACAGTTTGGATGTGTTGCAGTGAACTCAAACCCTAATGTGTTCCACTGGAAGGCTGTGGAATATTCCAATATCATCAGATAATATTGAAAGGCTCTTTTGTTTTGGTGGGGTTCTTTTATAGTAAACACTCACTGGTGATGTCTTACCTGTTTTTTACAACAGGAAATGTCAAGGCCTGGTAAAAAAACTAAGGAGTTAAAAATCTCCAAGGAACGTTCCTTGGACGATGCTCTTAGAGACAGGGTGGGATTGTTGGGGTTGTGTGTGCAGGGTCGGGAGTTGGACTGGATGATCCTTGTGGGTCCCTTCCTGCTCAGGATATTCTGTTTCTAATTTCAGCTGGTGAATATGTATAAAACACCCCTCTTTTGCATTAGCTCCTTAGGGCACCAGGTACACAGAAACTCTGCAAGCAGGAAATGCAGGACTTGAAAATAAACCCGTTTTTTACTGCCTGACACACACAAAAGACAGGACAAGGACTCTGAGGCTGTTCACTGGCCAGGCAGGCACCCAGGAGGGGACAGCTTGTCCCTCTGAACTCCTGGGCAGGCCCTGGTGTTGCTGAGCTGCCACCTCCCCCAGCTGCACCAGGGACAGCCCCAGGGGCTTGAGCTGAGAGTCTGGTCCCCACTGCCCTCCCTGCTTTGTCCCCAGGAAGCATTTAACACCTCTCCATGTTCTCCATGTCGATGATTTTCCTCTGGAATCCTTGAGCTCCTGGCATTCCCCATGCCAGCTGTGCCAGTGTCCCCTCTCTCATCCTTGTGGGTCCTTTTCACAGCTCCGGTTTCACAGCTCAGCAGTTTTGAGAGGCCTGAGCCAAGGTGAGGTACCAGAGTGGGCTCTGTGTCCTTGGCTTTGTGTCCCTCCTGCGGGGAGCCGGGTTTGGCAGAACTTCCCAGTGAGTCACAGTTTTACTTCAGCAAGAGGTAGAGAAAGAAACCGCACAGGAGAGGGTGGACAGGAGCTACACTGGAGGAGGTGTCAGAATATAAATCACAATTATTGCACTAAAGCAGCCCAAGGAGAAATGCTGTAGATGTAATGACAAATGACTGGGAAAGGCAAATTAGATGCTAGATACATGTAAATGTTTACTTGAAAATTAACTAGAAATATCTCCCCCCAGCTGATATTTTTAAAAAAGCAACTTAACCCTAAGATGTCATTACCCAGAGCCAAATTCTTTGCTTAAGAAAACACTGATTTTGAAGGTACTTAGTAAAAAAAAAAGATATTGTACTGTTACTCTGAATAACTAGAAATAGATGCACAGGTATGACCTTTTTAGAAGTGTTGAGATAACAGTCTGGTACTTTTGCAAGTGAGAAACAAGTCCTGGTACTTGGACTGCAAGGTCAGAGCTCTCTCATTTCTTTAGGGAAGCAGAATCTCTGCCACGTGTTTAAATACTGATGCCTTAAGCCCTAAGAGTTTTTTTTAGTTTTCTAATTCTTGTAAGCTTTATAAGTTTTATAAGCAGTAGAAGTAGTTTCTAAAAGCAGCAGCCCTTGTTCCCTTACCCCGTAGTACATTCCTAACCCTTTACCCCATTCTATACTCCCCATATCAAATCTACCCCTGAAGTCAGTAGAAAATGTTTAGTCTCTTGTCAAGGCAAGGCCTAGGTTGTGTGGGAATCGCCAAATCAGGGCCTGAACAGCAAAACAGGGTCAAAGACTAGGTAACTGTGTACCCTTTGTGCTCTGAAGAAGATGATGATGATGAAGGGGTGGTCCCAAAACGCCCCCAGACCCAATTCTTGGGGGTGGGTCAGGAGGTGGACCAGAACAAAGGCTACGGGGCGGACACGTTTAGGGTTGGACAATGAGTATTATAAAAGATGTGACACAGCTGTATTCGGCACGCACGTCTTGTAACAACTATTGCCTTGGCACAGTAAATCCTTTCCTTATCTCACCCTAATTAACTGCTCCTGAGGTATTTCTTAAGTCCAGGTGCAAGCAGGCATCAATACCAATATTATCCCAATACCAATATTAAACAAAACACTACCTCAGTGACATAGTTTTTCTTAAGCCCCCTCCTAAGACTTTATTTTTAATTGCTAAAAGTTTTGTTTTCACTCTATTAAAGCTTAACAGTAAATGATGGAAACTTGCAGCAGAGAAGTTCTGCAGCAAAGATCCAAACTCTTAAAGATTCACTACAACCAGGAGGACAAAATGAATGATAATTCAACAACAGCCTGCAAAACAGTCCCGAGTTTTTATTTTCTCTGCACAGCTCAGCCTGACTCTGAGCAGGTTGGGTGTCTGCACATGCAGGGCTCTGTAGTGACTGGGGTCTGGTCCAGGTTAAACCAGCCATGCAAAGAAGTGATCTGCCCCAAGGAGGAGCAGCAGTTGTAAGGATGATTGTTCAAGGGGGGCTGAAGTTACCCTTCCATCCCTCCCCTCTCTGGGGGCTCTCTCTTTGTGTTTGAGTTTGGCCAGGAGCTCCTGGTCCATTCACGAAGGTGAACTTCTCATTTGCGGGATGAAGCGCTCCTGAGCTCTCAGGAGGTGATCCTTGAATACCAACCAGCTTCCTTCCTTATCCCCCAGGAGTCTTCCAAATCTTTGAAGAGGTCAAAGTCTGCGCTGCTGAAGCTCAGGGTTGTAATCTTTCTTTGTATTTTTGTCCCTCCCCTCGAGTTCCTGAACTCCATCCTACGGACCCTCTGGACAAGGCTGCCTTTGACCTTCCCACCCCCAGCGAGCTCTTCCTGGCCAGCAGGTGTGAGATCCTGCTGAGCACCTCTGCTTGCTGGCTCTCATGCTGCTCGGGCCAGGAAATGCTCTGCTGTGCTCCAGAAACCTCCTGGGTGGCTCGTGCGTGGTTGTGCTGACCCTCCAGCAGATACCAGGGCGCAGGAAGCCCCCCATAAGGGTCAGGGCCTCACAATTTGCTCTTTCTAATCGGGCAGCAAACACCCACTGCAGTGTCATCTGCAGCTTTACCACCTACATGGAAAAGAGACCAGGCAGGACTGAAAACAAGGACTTAAAAAAACAGCTGGGGCAAGGCCAGAGAGGGTTTGTAGCTGACTTTGTGCAGCCCTTAAAGGAAAAATCCAAACCTAAAGACATCTTGGTGCTGTGGAGCACAGCAAAGGTGCAGTGGTCAACCTGCAGGACAAGTCTGTGTATGAAACAAGGAGAGAGAATAAAGAGAGATTAAAGAGAGAATAAAGAGCAAGCATATTCAGCCTGAAAAAAACCTTCACTAATTTATCCTTCCTAAATGATTTAAAAGACATTAACCAGCAGTAATTTTGGTAGTTTAACCTGTTAACCAATGGACGTGGTTGGGAAACTCTTTTTCTGAGTAAGTTAATCTTGGTTTCCTTTCTCCCTAATCACCAAGGTCCTGCTTTGGGGTCAAGGGCTGCTTTAATCATAGAATCATTAAAGCAGGAAAGGATGTCTGAGATCATCAATTCCATCCCTTTCCTGGCACTGCCAAGTCCTTCACTAACCCATGTCCCCAAACACCACACCCACAGGCTTTTCGCCCCCCCGGGACAGTGATCCACCTCTTCAGTCCCTGTGGGGTGCAAACTCCTCCTTTCTTCTGGCTGCTGTGGGATTTTTGAGCTTTTTTTAGTAGGGGAGTGGAGTGACTTCAACTCTGACGTGCTGCGGTTCCCACCAAGCGTCCTCACAGTTGTACACCTCCAGTTCCCTCAGCTGCCACCCCAAGCAGAAAAACTGCCCTTTCCTACCTATCGTGTTCATTTGAAGAGCACAGGGAACACGAACCCAAGGAATATGTGCGCTCTGTAGGCCAGGGAAGTTGGAGTGTTCCATAAATTTACAAGGTGGACACGGAAGCTGCTTATTTTTCAATCAGAAACTTGAAGCCTCCCTGGCTGGGGAGGGACAAAGCAATTTGAAATTCCACATGAATTCCTTTTGGCTTTGTTTTTATGGCCCTCTGAAAAATTATGCCAAGAGAGGGTTTTACTTTTCTGGTTCTTCTCTGCCTCTGAAGTGACATGAATGGTAATGGCAGGGCTGTGATGAGAATGGAGAGGACAGAGACAGGGGCGTCATAAAGTATTTATAACAGCAAGTTGTGTATTTTCCCTGTCACACGAGAATGGATGGGGAAGCAGCAAAGCTGAATTAAGTTAAAAATATGAAATGTCACTTGGTGTTGAGAATGCTTGATGCTGCTTGAATAAACAAAAGGAAGGACAAATGTGTTGGAGGGGAAAATATCGTCATTCCTGCCTTTCTGGGGAATCTATTCCAAATTAAAAGTTGCACGTTTTGACCTCTCTTTTTCTGGTGCTTCAGATAACCCCCCTCTGAGCCTCAGTTCACACAGGCTAAATAAGTGTTTGACTGGAACACCAGGACTTGGGAGGGGAAAAAGCGAACACAAACTTTAAATACCACGTGAAAGGTTTTTGTGTATTAAAAAATTAAAGAGTTGACGAAAAATCACCAGGAAAACATTTTAAACATCGGAGAAAATAGTCTTGCAAGTTCTTAAAATATTTTACTACTTCAAGGCCAGGCAGCTTTGCAGTAATTATAAGTAAATATGCTGCACTAACTAATAATTCTGCAGTGCATTCTGGCACACTTTGTCTTGGAACTGCACCATATGCTACAGTATCTCAAATAATTAGGACAAAGGGCTTTATTACTGTTTCACTCGTTTTTTAAAGCTCTGCTATAAGTGCTGTAGCCTTTCTTTTTTAACATATACTATCCTCTTTTTTTTTTTTTTAGAATATTTATTTAGGAAATATTTTTACGTTTTAGGAAAAGAGTGGTTTGTAAAACACAACTATCACCAAACTTGTGTTACTGAAGAGAGTGAAGTTCCCTTTCCGTGAGAGTTTTCCTGGTTTCATCCTCTCCCCACTCTGCCCGAAATTCCAGGGGGCACAGGCGCCTCAGTAGGTTAAACACATGGGTTTTAAGACATGGATCTGGGAGGATAGAGATTCTCAGTTTAATTCCCTTAAAAGAACTTTTTGAACAACTCCATTCTTGCTAATCTTAAAGGTTTGTAATAAAGGTCTTAAAGACATTCCAAGCTTCCCAGAAAAATTCCAGAACTATGAGGACAAATATTATTATTATTATTATCTAATGATAAAAAAAACAATTACCTCAGGAGTTTCCCAAATGATTTTTTAATAATCAAGGAAGATCTGCTCATGTTGATCGCTCCTCTACGTGTGATTTTGCATATAACTTACAGTGCATATATATTTTTCTGAATATTCAGTATTTAATAATGTTTTATAACATTTAATGCAATAACACTCATTCAGAAAACATTCAGTGGGTGTGAAGACATTTGCAGGCTCAGAATAGAAGTGATTCACAGCCTGCAGCAAAATTTTGGAGGGTAACTGAGGTAAAAGTGCTTTGTGATTCCTACAGAATATTCAGATTTCTTTGAAAATCTGTAAATCAGGAACAACAAAGCAGAATCAACCACAATGTGCTGCATTACAAATATACTCCCAGGGATTATGTTATTGACTTTTCACTTCTAGTAGGTTAAAAATGCTAATTTTAATTAAAAAACAATATCTAATACAGATCAGGGGAAATCCAGAAAATGAAAACTAATTCTAAACTTTGAGCATTTTGTTTGAGACACTCAGCAATAAATGATCCACTTTCCTCCTAAGGGGATTAGAAGAGGAGCTGGTATTACCAATGGGTATATTCTGCTTTTCATTTCTATTATTTAATTATACTCCCAGGTATAAGATAATCTGTTTAGTTGGAAAATGTGTGTACTTTGGACAAAGTATTTTAACAGCAGTTAATTCCTTAATAAGGGCAAAATTGCAATGTAATTAATTACATCCTGAACTTGTCAGGGATTTCTGCTCATATTCCCTAAAATATTTTAACCATGTCTTCTCACTCAATTTTCTTGGAAAAAATGTCGTCATTGAAAAGAGAAAGAGTTGTGGGCAGGCAGAGGAAAGGCTGAAGGAGAGCTCACAAGAGCTGGGATTCAGTCTTAGAACTGGCACTGATGGAGGAATTTCATCCTTAATTTTAACCTCCTGTCTTTTTGGCCTCTTAGATCCATTCACTATTCTCTTGGCTATTTAGACTGCAAATGCTTTGGAGCTCAGAGTGTTTCCTACCTGTTCTTACTGCGGGATTCATCCAAGGCTCAGTCCTTGTGACAGAATTTTGCCTTAGCTTGGTATCCGAAACTGAGAAACTGTGTTACCAAGAACGCTCAGAGTGCTGTTGCATCAAATTTCCTTTGCCAAAAGGAAAAAAAAAAAAAAAAAAAAAAAAGCTTTCCTTTGGTTTGACTTTGATTCATTTTTCTGCTGGAGTGATGCTACTGGAGCTCATGTTGATCACTCCCAACAGGGTGCCTGCTCTTCCTCTTGGAAGTGCAGATCCATGTGGCTCCAGGAACTGGGGGGGCAGATCTTGAATCTCTCTCTCATTCTCCATGGAAAAGGCTCAGGTGCAATTCCTGCAGTTTCAGGCTGCTGTGTTTTGTGGAGGCTTCTGCTGGGTCAGCTCTTGGGTTCTAGAAAACATCTTCATGGTTTCCTAGAGTTTCCTTTGAACTCTGTGGTTGACAGCCAGGATTTCACAGAGAGGTTTGGCACAAACCCTCATCCTACACTTTAGTACTATTTATGGGAATAACTGAAGTGTTCTTGCTGGTGATTGTGGGTTACTGGAAGACCCACAGTGTTGTAACTGGAATGTTGCTGTTTATTGCTCAGATATGGGGTTTATAAGCATTTAACATCTTCCAGGTAATGGATTCTTTAATTCACCAATCACAGCAGCAGAACCTGAGCCAGGGAGTATGAAACTGGGGAAAAAATTCCCATGGAATTCAAAGATGTTTTATTGGAGGCCATAGAATCCCTGAGGCTGGAAAAGCCCTCCCAGCCCATGGATACCCCTTTTCCCATCCCCACCCTGTCCCCCAGCCCAGAGCACTGAGTGCCACGGCCAGGCCTTCCTTGGGCACCTCCAGGGCTGGGCCCTCCAACCCTCCCTGGGCAGCCCCTGCCAAGGCCTCACCACCCTTTCCAGCAAGAAATTCCTCCTCCTGTCCCCCCTGCCCCTGCCCTGGCCCAGCTGGAGGCCGTTCCCTCTCCTCCTGTCCCTGTTCCCTGGGAGCAGAGCCCGACCCCCCCCGGCTCCCCCCTCCTGTCAGGGAGTTGCAGAGCCAGAAGGTCCCCCCTGAGCCTCCTTTGCTCCAGGCTGAGCCCCCCCAGCTCCCTCAGCCCCTCCTGCTGCTCCAGCCCCTTCCATAACTCCTCAATTTTTTTCAGGGAGAGGCCCAAGAACGAGCAGGACTCAGGGTGTGGGATGACCCAAGAGACGTGGGATCAAGGCCAACATCTGCTGCTCCCCCACAACTTGAAGGGAAGAATCAGTGGCACTCGGGGTAGTGGTGCTGAAAAACTCTTGCTAAAACCTCATCCATAATGACCTTTAGCTGGAAGCAGAAAAACTCCATTTATTTTGGCAGTATCCTGGCAATAAGACCAAAATTCTGGATTAAAAGCAGGTAAATAAACAGGAACCCAGAATCTGCTGTGTCCTGCTGACCTTGCTGTTAAAGCACTTGCTCAGACTCAGCACTTTGTGGCTCCAGCTGGAGTAGGCACTTGATGTTTTGGCCCTGGCTGGGAACCCAACAGAAAATACCCCAATAATTACAAAACCTCCAGCAAATGCTGTAATTTTACAAACTGCACATCGTCTCATCTCCTTCATCCACTTCCCTCAACCCTCCTTCTCTTAGAAAAGACCCTCCAGCTGCAGTTTTGGGTTGTAAAATGCCTGAGAATGTGAAATACTTGTACATTGTGCCATTTACTTAACTCAGATGGTGTGGATTATTGGGAAATAATTAACTTTGGATGAAAATTAAACAAAGAAAGCAAAAAATTCAACAAAAAGTGAACTTGGGAACCATTTTTATCGGAGAATTTACTAGAAATTATGATTATAACACTATGGTGTCTGTAACACTGCTGGTTCTCCCTCCCTGCTTTTGGTTTTCAAACTTTTGAAACAGTTCCTTTCAGACCTTAATAAGAACAGTGTAAAAACCAACAAAAGTGAAGCAAATAAACCCCCACTTGCTGATATTTTTCCTTTCTACATCATTTACTTCGAGCTAAGAATGGTACGAAAAACTCTTCTTTCAATTTGACCCCACTAAAAATTTTGTTATGAACAGAAGGGACTACTTGCAACTAAAAAATTAAAGTCTCAAAATGCAATTATGGAGACCATTTATTACATTTATTATTAAAATGTTGGCCCTTTTTTTTTAATGGGATAGAAAATTTATCTTATTTTTCCTCTTTCGAAGTCCGGCTGTGCTCTGTTAACACCGTGTATATGGAGTTAGATATTCCTGGGAGGGGAGACCATGTTGGAGATAGTAAAGGACGTTCCAAATGTCCTGAAAATTCGGAGTTTAGCCCAGAACACGCTTTGGCTCCGCAGAAGTACCATCACCCACACACATACAAAGAAACCCCAAAGTTTAATAGGATTTCACAACATTTTCTCTTTTACGAATGTCTCTATGAAGTAGAAAACAAGATTCCAGGGCCAAATAAAAACAACATCCCACCACCCAGGGCCAAAAGCCATTTTAGTCTCCCACTCCTGCTTTTGTAGCCATTCTGTGGATAAAATGCTATTTTATATCTCTATTCTCTGTCTCTGAGAAGAAATAAAACCCAACTATTCACTCTGAAAGCGAAAATCTCTCTCGTGGTCCCCCAGCATTTATTGCCCTCCACAGGATATTTAAGATGGGATTTTAGAAAACTGTTTATTGATGTGGTTTCTGGCAAAATTTATGCAATAACCCTCTTAAAACTCACAGGGCATTATGCAGTTCTATAGTAGTAAGAGACTATATATTTCATATACATCCTTGAGTCACTCCTAGGTTGGATAAACTCAGTTTATCCAAGAGGGAAGGAAAGGTTTATCACTATTTTTGGATTAAAAACCCAACCCTCTCTAACACTGTTAGAGAACTTTGCTCTTATATTAAGCATTCATTTAAAATGAAATAGTGATGTATGGGATCCATGCCATGGAATTTAGAAGCTGAGGAAAGGGATGGATGTAGAACAGTTATACCAAGTTATAAAGGCAAATAACACACAGCAGATGCAAAAAATACACTATTTAAATTGTAAATAATGGGTGTTAATAGGACATTTTGTAGCAAGCACTGAGTAGCTGGATTGTTATACCTCACTTCCACTTATCAGATTGTGAGTTCCTCCATACTCCAGACTTACAGATATCAAATATATAAAATATCGAATATTATATTAAAAATATAAATACCAAATAAATACCAAATATATAAATATCTAGAAAATAAAATATTAAAAAGAGGTATTAATAGATTTTTTTAAAAAAAGCTTTCATTTTTATCTAAAAAAACCCTCCAACTATTAATAATCCAGAAGGTTATCACTTTGTGGGAACTTTGAATTTGAAAAAGCATGTAAAAAATGCCACATATAATCTACTTAATTCCCACTTTTTTGTGTGTGTGTGGTGAATCTCTTTGTTCAACGAAATCAACAAAAAATTAAAAGCTTCCAGGCAAGAGGTTTTTAGATACTAGTACCTTAAAATATTTATCAATAAAGTTGCCAAAATGTTGCTGAAGGGCTTTATTTTCTCTGCTTGGACAGACCAGTAAAGGAAAGAAAACAGATGCCAAAATGCATCCAGATGGTCCCAGTTCCCAAAATCCTGCATCCTTACAGAGCAATAACTAACAAATCCCACGGTGCCACAGAGAGGAAAAATATTGTTTCTGATCTTTCAAATGCCTTGTTATCACATTACACCTAATTGATGATCATAAATATTGAGCACCAAGGACAGGCTCTGGGTACTGAAAGCTGATCTACAGCTCCTGCTTTCTTAACCCCAGCAGTTAATGTGTGGTGGCAACTGTTGTGGGAATGTTGGACAGTTCCAGGCCCT
Organism: Oxyruncus cristatus; assembly: GCA_013399855.1. Lineage (NCBI taxonomy): Eukaryota > Metazoa > Chordata > Aves > Passeriformes > Cotingidae > Oxyruncus > Oxyruncus cristatus. The sequence goes on along the minus strand of VXAY01001959.1, from coordinate 290,410 downwards.
TTGGCTCTGTGCCAGCACAGCACAGGAATCTCCATCCAATAGTTTCGTGCTGCCCACTATTATTTGATTTGGCTTTAATTAGCCCAGACTGCGATTTCTTCCTAAGCACAAGCCTGAAAAATCAAATCATGGAATCCCAGAGTGCAGCTTGAAGATTATCCAGGTCAGGGACACCTCCCACCAGCCCAGGTTGCTCCAAGCCCCGTCCAGCCTGGCCTTGGACACTTCCAGGGATCCAGGGGCAGCCACAGCTTCTCTGGGCAACCTGTGCCAGGGCCTCCCCACCCTCCCAGGGAAGGATTCCTTCCCAATATCCCATCTGTCCCTGCCCTCTGGCAGTGGGAAGCCATTCCCCTTGTCCTGACATTCCATGCCCTTGTCTGAAATGCCTCTCCAGCTCTCTTGAAACCCTTTTGGGTCCTGGAAGGGGCTCTGAGTTCTCCCTGGAGAGACTTTCCCCCCTCTTCTCCAGAGTGTACTGTCTCTCCCAGCCTGTCTCCAGCGCAGGGCTGCTCCAGCCCTTGGAACATCCTCTGGGCTCTTTCCAGCTGGTCCAGGTCTCCCCTGTGCTGGAGGCAGCGCTGCAGGGGGGTCTCCCCTGAGCAGAGCAGAGGGACCAGCACCCCCTGCACCGGCAGCCCAACCTTCTCTCTGTCCCTGCTGCCCTGGGGGGGCACTGAGGGTGAAAGCAGATGCTCATCTGACCTTCTTCGGCACTGTTTCCCTAATTTTGGAGTATTTTTATCCCACAGAACTACCAGGATATAACGTGCAGGCACCAGCTGAGGTCTGAGAGTTGTGTTTATTGAGAAATGTCTTTTTGTTCTCATTTTTATTATTTATCATTATTTATTGAGAGTTGTTTATTGAGAAATCACAAAGAGTTTGGGAATGTTGTCCTGGCAGTTCCCTTGGATCAGACTTTCCAACAAACTCTTGGTCTGTCAGAAAAATCTCTCGTGGATCTGACCACATTTGGCTGTTAAGGATAATATGGCACCTTTCCAGGAGTGTTTCACCCTCTGTCCTGGCTGCATCCATAGGGAGAGAATTACACTCCCCTACTCTGGAAAGTTTTCCCATCCCTAAAATCTTTTCATTTCTCCTCATAAAGTGCTGTGGAAACATGTGGTGGGGTGGGGAAGAGCCTGGTGGGTGTCACACACAATGTATGACTCATAAAATGCTGTCAGACTCTGGTTTGAGGGAAATGGACTTCGAAATTTCCAGCTGAGCTGCTGAGATATTGAGTGTATGCACAGAAGGAATCTCGGTGCTGACAAAAATTTTACATCAGCAAGAAATTTCTCTAATAGAAATGGAGAAAAATCCAGGAGAATCTGTCCCTGGGGAGGAAAAAGCCTAAAAAATGAAAAATCCTGAGGATTACTTCACAAGGAAAAAAATCAGTAGAAATAAGGGAAATATCAATGAAAAAAAAAGTCTGCTTGGTAAATAAATCAACAGCAAACAAAAATAACTAATTTTGGACAGTGAAAAAGTACTTCTTTCCAAAGTTATTATTAGTAAAGCCTTGGATATCTTCTATCTGTTAGAATTCGGAATAAACAGAGTTCCTACAGCTTCGTGCTCATTAACACACAAACTACTCCTAGATTGTTGTTAATTGACAGGTCTATTTATTCTTTTATGTTTCTAGGAAGAGAAGAAGAAGGAAAATATTTGACCGGAAAATATTTGACCAAAAAATATTCAGGGGATTTGACCAAAAAAAAAAAAAAAGGAAAATATTTGTAATTAAGACTTATTTTCTTCTTCTTCTTCTTCTATGGAAAATGCTGAAACTTGGAAGGATTTCAAGGTCGATTCCTGCTTCAAGATTATCCAGAGATGGAAAAGCAAGAGAGGAATAAAGAGGAGTCCTAACTAACTGCTTATTGTTATAATAAATTAACAGTAATCACAGTGATAATAAATATACTTGAAAAGAGGAATAAAAGGGAAATATTGCTGCTGGTGGAACAGCTGAAGGGGAAAATTCAGAGAGGAAAAACATTTATGTAACAGTATATTATAATATACATATATATATGCATAATATATATAATATACATATTTATTAATAGGAAGGAACTCATTCCGCTCTGTGGTATGTGTGCTATTAAATTACTATTAAGAGCCCAGATCCTTCTTATCTCTCATTATTAACAATTCTCAGGGAAAATCCAGACTTTTTAGGACTAAGATTAAAGCTTTTACTAAGAAAGTTTTCTCATTTTGATCCTATTTATTTGTTCTGGGGGAAAAAAAGCCATTTTTGAAGGGAGCTGCAGAACTTCTTAAAGGCAACAAATTCAAAGGCTAAAAATATTCCTGTAAAATGTCTGTAAAATTATGGATAAAGCAATGTTTTATTTGTACTGGTGAACATGACTCAAAACTGTCATGACTTAATTGCCTTCACTGCATGTCAAAAACATATTACTCTGCCTTATATGGCATAAACGTTGTTAAATATTTTGTTAATTTTTGATGTTTTTCAGTAAAAGTCGATTTTTTTTTTAGTGATCTTCTTGAGATCTCAACCTTATTAAAAAAGAACATAAAGTCCTCTTAGGATTCCAGTAATTTTTATGGCTCCAGACTTTAAATATATATATACACATGTATTAAAAACCCCTTCAAACTTCAAAGCAGAAATTTTTGAACAGTGGAAATAAAACTAAAGTGTCCAATTCTATTTTGTAGACAAATCTCATGACTTCTGGGACCTCCTGATTCAGTATTTTATGAGTATTAATATTAGAAAAAACAATTATTATGAAAACCAGGAAGGTTTTATTTTGCTGTCAAAAAAAAAAAAAAGAATTAAAATAATGTCAGCAGCAGAATCTATAGACTATTTAGAAAAAATTAGGAGATTTTTTAATGGTAAATATTTTTACTATGGTAAATGGTATTTTTTTTATGGTAAATGGTAAATTTTAAATGGTAAATATTTTAATTTCTTCTGTTTTACCCTCAAGTATAGACATAAACCAGTGCAGAAGCAGCTGATCGTGGAATCCAGCTCCTTGTCTCCATGGGCAACCAGGCCAGGAATAATCCCCAGATCTCTTCCCAACACTCTGCAATGTATAAAATAACATTCATCCATAAGAATTGATTATCTAATAATAATTATACAGTATCAATATATATATAATCTGATCTAATACTATTATATAGTAATATACTCTATATAATATTATAATATTATTCAAGAATAGTAATAATGTATTACACATTATTTTCACATCTACAGATATTCCGACAGATAATGATTATATCCAAAAGATCACAAACACAATCCCTATTATAATGAACCATGGAAATAAGGAATGAAATGTTCAGAACAACCCACGTTTGGGGTGAAAGACACTGAGCAATGTCAAGCCGTAACCCATTTTGCAGCTTTTTAGGCCATTCTTATGGTCAAATGGGCTCAATTTACTTTCAAATAACAGTTTCTTCTGGGGGGAAAAAAATCAAGTTTCTTTGCTTTGCAGGTTTTGAGGGCTGTTGGATACAGTGATTCCAAGAACTCTGGTGTTTATCAGATGTGTCTCATAATTGGGGCGTAAGAAAACCTCTTTTTTATTTAAAGGGAACATGTGAAACATGTTATTTGTCAGCAAAAAAGCATCTCTTTAAGAAAAAAATTTGCATTGTGAAGGACTTATTTAGATTTATGGATTTTTTTTATTTTGTTTTATATCTTTCTGTCTCTTTATTGTTCTGTTTCTTTAGAGGATTTGAGCCTTCTTTAATTTTTTTTTTTTTTAGTAAGCAGGAGGTTATTTTTAGTCAGCCACTGGATCTCTTTTTGTTTAATTCCTGTGCTTCTCTGGTGTATTCAAAGTTTTACCATCTGTCAGGCAGGAATGAAACAATTCGACAACTCCTGCTCCCATTAAATGCTGGATATGACACTCCGGTAGCAGACGTGGAAAAGTCTGGGTCATTCCATTACAAACATGAAATTAGGAAGATTAACAACACAAATGGCTGGAGGAAACACCAGCACAGACCCTGCAGGTGACAATTTTCTTTGATGCTCAAACTCTTCCTCGAAGTCCAGGTTCGATGGCCATCGAGGACTTTGCACTGCCAGCGTGTTTTCTGGCAGAGCTGGTGAGCTTGGCTGTAACTGAGGTCACCAGAAATCACTTTTTGGGCTTCTGTGTCCAGAGTAGCCTCACACTTCGTGGTTTTCAGCGCAGTGAGGTTGTGGACTCCCCATCCCTGGAAGTGTCCAAGGCCAGGTTGGAGCACTCTGGGAAAAGAGGGCTCGGTCTTAAGCTGTGCCAGGGGAGGTTTAGGTTGGACATCAGGAAGAAATTCTTCCCAGAGAGAGTGCTCAGCCCTTGGAATGGGCTGCCCAGGGAGGGGGGGGATTCTCCATTCCTGGAGGTGTTTAAGGACAGACTGGATGTGGCATCAGTGCCATGGGCTGGGAACCACGGCGGGGTTGGATCAAGGGTTGGACTGGATGATCTTGGTCCTTTCCAACCCAGCTGATTCTCTGATTCGGTGGCAGTGGAAGGTGTCCCTGCCCATGGCAGGGATGGCACTGGATGAACTTTAAGGTCCTTCCAACCCAAACCATCCCAGGATTCCATGACCAAGGACATGGACATTTGACTGCACCAGCCGTGGATAAACCAGGTAAAAGTAAGACCCAGACAAGTTTCTTTTCTCATTCTTTTCTCACTTGCAAGTTTCTTTTCTCACCTTCCAGTGGGTTTGACCATTGCCACTTTCCTTTTCCTAGAGAGCTTATTGGAGATGAGAAGAAAACATTAACTCTTGAAATTAATTTGGAAGTGAAAAAATTATCAAGCTGTGTTTCCTGTCAGAAAATGTTGCTGAAATTCATTGGTGGGGACTGTCCTTATCATGTTTGAAATGTAGTTTTATCATGTCTGTATGAGGGAAGTGGCAAAAAGGTTAATAGCTAAAAAAAAAATAATTAAAAATTAATTAATTCATCTTCTAAACTCCTCTTTGAAAAGATACTATTTTATTTATCTTGGGATATGTTTTTTTTTCCTAAACTTTGAGCTTTCCATGCAGCTTTTCTCAAGAGAAGGAAGGCCACCTGAAATAGCCTGGAATTATTTTCTGACAGGAAACAGACATTTAGAACTGAACATTTGTTTAAAAAACTTTGCTAAAATACCAAAATAATGTGGAAAAAATTTTAGAAGCTGTTCAATACAGGCTACTAGAGCAGAGCAATACTGAGGGAATTAAATAATGCAAGACATTCACTCTAATAAATCTGGATTGATCAACAGAAATTAGAAATACCCTTGGAGTGAAAAGGAACAGCAAGATCAGAAGAAACGGTGTCTGATTTAACACAGAAATTTTATTTGGGCTTTACAGTGATTTTTATAGACATATTTCAGGAATGATGTACACCCAACTGATATTGGAACATGAATTAAATTCAGTTATATATTGTTAGGCTGTGAGATAGATATATAATAAATATCTTCTATATAAAAAAACTTATAAAAACTTTAAAGTTGAACACCTTAGTATCCAAATAATTTCCCATGCACATCTTATTTAATCCTAGTTTTTTTTTCCTTTTGCACTCAGTTCAGCAGCTTCTAGCTCTTCAGCATTCTTGCATAGTTATTTTCCCCATAAATGGAATATTTATAGGGAAATTTATATTTATTTTATGTATTTAAATGTTTATATTTAATTGAATATATAACCTTAGCTCTTGACATTAATTACCTGGTAACTAAGATCTTACCTAAGTCATCTACGACAATTCTTTCTATAGACACAGAGAATGTTTTTACCATAACTGTAATATTTAATTCCCAGGATGTGCAAGGTATAATCACCCCCCTTGAAAACATGAAGGATGAAGTGGGGCTTATTCACTGACAATAAGGAACTGGAACCCTGGGAGCAAAAAATCCATCCAGAATCTGCTAAACAGTGCTGGAACCTTGGCATGGGAATGACTATAACTCCAGCTCCTTCCCCACTGGGAGGAATGGGGGAATATTGACTGACCACAGGAATGCTTCAGAGATAACAAGTCTAAGTCAGCAAATACCACTGGTAATTTGCCTTTAAAAGTCATGTAGCCAATGCAGGTGCTGGTGACACTGTGATTTATCAGAGCACTAACAAGGGTGGACAGAATTAATCTGAGCTTGGTTTTAACATGTTAAAACAAACATGTTAAAATAGTGCAGCCATGGGGGAGCACTGTGCCAATGTTTTATGGGCGTTTCTTGTGGGGTTGTGGGCACTAAAGGGGCAAAGGCGGATTCAATGGGTTTGGGAGGGACGGTAAATCTGCAAAACTAAGGACAGGATAAGAAGCACCAGGAACAGCTGAAGTCCTTATGCTGGAGCTGCTGGAGAGAGTCCAGAGGACGCCCCAGGATGAGCAGAGGGCTGGAGCAGCTCTGCTGGGAGGAAAGGGGGGAGAGTTGGGATTGTTCAGCCTGGAGAGGAGAAGCTTTGGGGTGACCTGACTGTGGCCTTGCAGGGCCTGAAGGGGCTCCAAGAAACATGGAGAGAGACTATTGACAAGGGATGGAGGGACAGGACACAGGGAATGGCTTCCCACTGCCAGAGGGCAGGGACAGATGGGATATTGGGAAGGGATTGTTGGCTGTGAGGGTGGGGAGGCCCTGGCACAGGTTGCCCAGAGAAGCTGTGGCTGCCCCTGGATCCCTGGAAGTGTCCAAGGCCAGGTCAGATGGGGCTTGGAGCAACCTGGGCTAGTGGAAGGTGTCCCTGCCCGTGGCAGGGGTTTGGAATGAGATGATCTTTAAGGTCCCTTCCAACCCAAACTGTTCTGTAATTCTATGATTGTTATTAGATTTATTGTTAATGCTGTATCTAAATAAAAGGGGAAGTGTTTTTTATTTATAGAAGTACAAGATGTGCAGCTCTTTATCCAAGCGACCTTCAAGTCTGCCAGTCTGAGGCTTCTGTAGTGTGAAGTCAGACTCAATTTCCACAGTTGGCCATTGTCTCTTTAACTGGGCAATGCAGAGTCTGAATCCTTATAAATGCCTTTGTTTCTTTAAAAGGAAGGAAGGAGTTGAAACCTAGAGCTGAGTTTTATAGCTTAGATTTATCTGTAAATTAGACCCAGCTGTCTTTTTAATTAAGAGCTCATGAGGATGATCATTCCCTGTAATCCAATACATACAGAGTAAAGTCCTATTCTATAGGCAACTGGAACAATAGTTTGACAAATCACAGGATAATTGATGTAGGAAGGGTAAAGACCTGACACAGACTCCCAAAAACACAGGTTTGAATCACTCAACTTACCATAAAATTCCTCTAGGTGGTAACAGCACAGTTCTCTTACTCATTGCTGAAGGCCAGAGAGTAAATATCACCGGATCACTGAGGGAAATCCTGCACAGTTAAAGCACTGTCTCCAGCCTCAGGCACTGGAGTTTCACGGGAGCTCAGGTGCACTGCTGGGGAAGGAGTCTGGAACACAGCCCTGTGTGGTGGTGCAGATCCAGTACCAACAGGTATTGCATGGGCATAAATAAACAGGGAGTTGAGAATATCACTTTCATCCATCTGTCCCTCCTCTTTAACTGCAGCAAGGCAGATTTTCATTAAATTAATAATAAAACCTTGCTGCACACGGAAAATCTCCCTTTCTAGGTCAGCATTTCTTCCTTGGTTCCCAGCCAGGGTCGAGGCACTGTCCTTCTTTGTGTCTTTATGTCTTTATATGCACCTTCATTATGTATCCTTAGCTCAGAAAAAATACTTGGAGGAATTAAATCAAAAGTCAATTTTTACTCCTTCCCATCCACGGCTGTCAGAGGCCAGTCAGACCTTTCTGCTCAGTCCTGTCCCTGGGATGGGACAGAAGTTGTATTTCAGGCAGCAAGATCCGCACCCCCAGCAGGCCAAGGCGGATGGCACACACCCCAGGGCCACACTCCGCACAGATCCATCAGGATTCCCACCCAAATGCTACTCTGCTTTCTGCAGATTTCAGTGACATCGAGAAATATGTTGTCTAAAGGAATGGAAATGAATTGCAGATGGTGTTTGCATTGTTCTATGTGGGTTTAGGAAGGCAAATATCAAAAAAAGGACCTTTATTTTGTGATTTCAGACTGTGTTACCACATCCAGGTACCTCATTTACCCAAAGTTATAAACGAGGTGAATAGTAATTTAAGTTATGGTGTGGAGAGTATGGCAAAGAGTTGGAATGAAAATAGTATCTTTATTTATATTTTTAAACTCCTTAAAATACAGAGCATTTCTTACTCTATTGTTTGGGTTTCACCCAGCAAGGTGTGATAACAAATCCCATCTTGACACCAGAGAGGAAAATTGTCACATACATTTGTTTTCTCATCTCAGGGATATAGAGAGCAGTTCCTGATTTTGAACTTTTTTTTCTCCTGAAGAACAGGAGAGCCTATGTTCTTGAGCCTATTGTTCTCTTTCTGACTCTTTTCCATGTGATGAAAGATCTGAATTTGTTGCTTCACTTTCCAAGGCAAAAAAAGATAAATAAATGACTTACATGCATATTAGTTAATACAACAAAATGGAGCTGTCATGGGATGGAGTCAGCAGCCAGTCTTTGGATAATAGTTAACATGTTTTGAACTTGATTTATATCTGAAGTCAAATTAAAGATCTCTTTTCTGTTTTGCAGGTGGTTTGATGGCAGTAAAATGATAAAATAGTCTCTTACAGTCTATTTCCCTCAAACTTATGATGATGGCTTGAAAAGTGCTCCTGTTTCTCTAATTTCTGTGTTTTTTCCATCTCTTTGACTACAGTCCTGGATGCCAAAGGTAAAGGAAGAAGAACCAGAAGCAGAAGCACTCCAGGAATCTGCTCTGCTTCACCTGGGCCTGGCAGAGGGGCACAAGAAACTCACTGCATGTTCTGAGACAGCCAGGCTGAAGGCCACCTGGTACCAAACAGTGGATATTTTTTCCAGTTTCCCTGTTTTAGAGTCAAAGTAAGAGCTGGAAATCCATCAAAATACAGAAATTCTCTGCAAACACTCAGACACAGGCATGTTGGACATGGTTTGCTGAAGCTTCTCAGAAAGAGGCATGATGGACATGGGCAAGGTTTCCACAGGAACACAGGGTTTCCACACGGTCATGTGGCTTCATGTGCACATGAAACCACAACCTAAAGCAGGACTTAAGGAGTTATTAGTGGAGAAACAGAAAAATTCGTTTCAAGTAATTTAAATGAATTTCTACTCAAGTAATTTCAAAGCTGGGTGAAACAATCCAGTAAATTTTCAGTTTAAGTCCACCTGGGGAATATGTTTCTATAAACCCCTCCTACAAGAGGTTATCAGAACATGGGCGTGTTTGTTCAAAGGTTGGACTTGATGAGCTTGGAGGTCTTTTCCAGCCTCAGACTAATTTTAGAGCTCTGCTAAGAACAGCTTTGGACTTTAGAACTGGACCCACTCTAGGCAGAGAGAGCAGTTTATGCAGGATTAAACCCTACCCAGTTTTATTTCTATAGACACAAACCAGTGTAATATTGTGCTACAGATATTAATACACTCCTGAAGAGGAAATATAATTTCTTTTGCAATAAGAAAGGAAAAGCTCTGTGCCAATAAAGTGGCCCTTCCCTGTTCTTGACAAGGATAATCCCTGCTCCAGAGCTCAAACATGGCGACCTTGTTGCTGTAGCCTCACTAAGCTCCAAAATTCACATGTAGGATTTGCTGAGTTATTGCAGGAAAAAGCAGTGTTTGATCTTCCTCACTGTCTTTGAAGGAATTACAGTGATTATATCCTGCCTGGTGGTAATATCCCAGAGAAAAGCAGAGGGCTGAGAGAAGGCTTAACTTGCTACCACCTGTATGGTAAAAGTCTTCAGGGCTTACAACTTTAATATTTCAAAAGGGTTAAACCCAAGCTGTGACAATTCAATCAAGACTAAGAAAGACTATGAACATACCATAGAAGCAAGATTCTCTTTTATTGTTAGGAGAAATAAATGTAAGAAACCAGGAATGAACAACAAATCCATGATCTCTAAATAATCAGAGGGCAGCTATTGGCTTAAAAAAAATAATAATGTACCTTCAATTATAAAATTAATTTACCCTGAATTTATGCTCAAGAAAGAACTGATTGTGTTTTCTCCCCAGGGAAGTGAGTTTCTGGAAAATTAATATTTCTAATATTTACTGACATATTATGTTCTCAGGCACAGGGTGTGACTCTTGGGGATGGGCCTGTGCAGGGCCAAGGGCCAGTGATCCTTGTGGGTCCCTTCCAACTCAGCATGTTCTGGGATAATGGGATTCTGTGAGATGGGCCTGGTGTTGTTTAACTTATCTATCCATGACTTGGAGGAAAGGGGTCGATGCCTCCTCAGCAAGTTCACTGATGACACAGAGCTGGAGGAGTTGCTGATGCCCCAGAGGGCTCTGCAGACCTTCAGAAGGACCTTGACAGGGTGGAGAGATGGACAGAGAAGAACCTTCTCAAATTCAACAAAGCAAGTGCAGGGTCCTGCACCTGGGCAAGAAAAATCCCCTGAAGCAGCTCAGGCTGGGGGTGACCTGCNGGGATCCTGGGGGCAGCAGGAAGAGCAGTGGAGCAGGGCAGGGAGGGGATCCTGCCCCTCTGGCCAGCCCTGGGCAGGCACATCTGCAGGGCTGGGCCAGCTCTGGCTCCTCAGCACAGCAGGGACAGGGAGCTCCTGCAGCGGGGCCGGCGCAGGCTGCGGAGATGCCCAAGGGATGGAGCAGCTCTGGGAGCAGCAAAGGCTGAGGGAGCTGGGGCTGTTCAGCCTCCAGAGCAGAGCCTGAGAGGGGCCCTGCCCAGGGTGTGGCAGGGGCTGCAGGGAGGGGGCAGAGGATGGAGCAGGCTCTGCTCGGGGGGGCCCAGCAATGGCACAAGAGCAAGGGGCAGGAACTGATGCCCAGCAAGTTCCCCCCGCACAGGAGGAAGAACTTCTTGGCTGGGCAGTGACCCAGCACTGCCCAGGCTGCCCAGGGAGGGGCTGGAGTCTCCTCCCTGGGGATATTCCAGACCCCTCTGGACACAATCCTGTGCGATTATATTGTTCTGTTTGTTTGAAATCAGGCTGTAGCAGAGAGGAACTGGCTGCCTGGATGCCCTGACAGCCTTTTTGTACATCCCCAGTTATGTCCCCCAGTGTTTTACTATATTGAGCAATACGGGTAAAGAATGGTATTGTCATCTTACCCCCACCAAATTTAATTACAGACATTTGGGGTTTGACATATTGTTAATTAAATATTGATTTGTTGGAGGATGAACTAAGCCATCAGTATTTTCCTTCCTAATTAGAATAATGACTGCTCCACATGCCAACAGTTATGAATCTCACTGAACTAACCGGAGAAGTGGAAATGTAGAAAAGCCTTAAATAATGCAGCCTATTGCACCTCAATTATGATTAATAAATTAGATGTAGTGTAGTAGCTGTACTATTTAACTAGACTGGCCACATTTCCCCCTACTGGGACTAAAGATCTAATGTTTGATAGTTTGCATTTATCCTGGAGCTTTGTGTTCCAGTTTGTCATGACTAAATAGACTCAACATTGTGAAAAAAGTCCGGTTACACATTGCTCAGTGCCATCAATATTGTTCTTGGTGATTATACAAGCAGAGCACACACTGAACTGATAAAAAAGCCACTCTTGGAGCCAGAAGCTGTGTAGCATTTCTGGCATATTAAATACTCCAGGAGCTGAACTTTTTTTAATAATTAATTTTTGTGCTGCTTACGCCTCATGGATGAAGAAGGGACTTCTATTTCCATTGCAATCAGTTTCTCCCTTTTTAATCAGCATTCATTTAATGTTAAAATTTGATTTTCAGTATCATGCTGACGTGAGAGATCTCAGGCTAATTTCTCCTGACTGTTCTCTGATTAGTGAGTTTAATGTGCAACTGTTGTCCCTCATCTACAAGTTAAATTTCTACCTTTCTAACAGAAAATGTCTACTTTCTTCAGCTTTCATTTTAAACAGCACAGGATTGTTCCCGCCCACAAAAACCATGTCAGCACATCTTCCTTATCTCTTTCAAAGTTTTTCTCTTTCTCTTTTTCTAAGTTAACATTTCCTCCCTGCTCTAAAATTGTAATAGAATCCTTTCAGCTGGAAAAGCCCTCCAAGACCATCAAGTCCCACCATTTCCCAGCACTGCCCAGACCACCGCTGACCATGTCCCCAGGTGCCACATCCACATGGCTTTTAAATCCCTTCAGGGATGGGCAGCTGCACCGGGGCTGCACAGCCCTTTCCATGAAGAAATTCCTGGAATCCCGTGATCCCTGAGGTTGGAAAAGCCCTCCCAGCCCATGGATCCCCCTGTGCCCATCCCCACCTTGTCCCCCAGCCCAGAGCACTGAGTGCCACGGCCAGGCCTTCCTTGGGCACCTCCAGGGCTGGGCACTCCAAACCTCCCTGGGCAGCCCCTGCCAAGGCCTGACCACCCTTTCCAGGGAGAAATTCCTCCTCCTGTCCCCCCTGCCCCTGCCCTGGCCCAGCTGGAGGCCGTTCCCTCTCCTCCTGTCCCTGTTCCCTGGGAGCAGAGCCCGACCCCCCCCGGCTCCCCCCTCCTGTCAGGGAGTTGCAGAGCCAGAAGGTCCCCCCTGAGCCTCCTTTGCTCCAGGCTGAGCCCCCCCAGCTCCCTCAGCCGCTCCTGCTGCTCCAGCCCCTTCCCAGCTCCCTTCCCTTCCCTGCACACGCTCCAGCCCCTCCGGGTGTCTCTTGTTGAGGGCCCTGGAACTGATCCCAGGATATTCCTTCACCTTTAGAGGCCTCACCCCAATAGATCAGTTCACTTTATACATGATTAACAGCATGAAAGGGAGCAATCTTATTTTTTTGCTATTTCATTAGGGTAGGGTGTTGTTTGAGAGGGACCATAGTTTGTGAATACGGGCTGAGAGACTTTGTACAGGGGCCTAGAAGATGGTAAGGAACATGTTTTAGCCCACAAAAAGATCATCTACAGAGCATCTCTGAGCCTTTATTTCTTCCTTCATTTCCTCTTTGAGAATGTTTCCCATAGATTTCCACATTCTTCAAGGAGCCTCTTCAAAGTTTTTATTGGGGAAACAATTAGATCTAGTATTTCAGTGTCACTGTTTAATCAGCTATTAATGGATGCAGAGAATGTTTGATGTGCTTTCTCTTTGTAGATTGTGGATTTCTACTAAGTCGACTGAACCTCATCTTCAGAGAAACAGAATATTCTTTGCATATCATTTATTGCAAGAGATTACATTACAGAAAGGTGGAAGTGCAAAGCACAGCTTGGTATTTTTGTATTTATAAAAAATGATAATTCTTCTGCTTTAAGGGGATTAGCATCAGCCTTCCAAGAACCATGAACATAATAATTTTAAGGACATAGATAATCTGTAAGAGATTAAAAAGGCGCATTTGTTCACAAGGACATTATCACACACCTGATTGAAGCAGATGAATTTTGGGAAGGTCTCATTTGCTTGGAGATTTTGTGTTGACTTTCATAGAATCCCAGAATGGTTTGGGTTGGAAGGGACCTCAAAGCCCATCCAGCGTCACCCCCTGCCATGGGCAGGGACACCTTCCACCAGCCCAGGTTGCTCCAACCTGGCCCTGGACACTTCCAGGGATGTGTCACTGGACACTTTTCTCAGAGATGGATTAAAGTGAGGGTTGTGGTTTTTTTCAAATCCTTTCACACTTTCACAGCTGAATTTCTCGGTAGCTCCATAAGTTCATCAAAAGAAGTTGCAATGAGCAGGAAGCCAAAATTCACCAACCGATGCCTTGGGACAGACAGAGGAAATGTAAAATTAAGTTCACACTCTTTTCTTTTATCGCTGCAGATTAAAGATTTATTGCCATGTGGAGATTTTTAAATGTTCTCTTTTACATAGTGCTGAAATATGGTGGTGTCTATTTTATTTTAATGTGTTTCAATCTCCTCTCTCAGAGTGGAATTTAATTTGGGTTTCTATCAGGTTTTCTTGAATTATCTAGGGGTTTTGATACAATACAAACTTTGATTTTTTAAAAATAAATTACTAAAGCAACTTGGAAAAATTAAACATAAGAAATCTGTGGAGGCTTTGGGTTATTTAATGTTTATGTCTCTCTTTGCTTCTGCCACCAAAAAGAATTCTACTGGGTCTAAGTGTGAATCACAAAGCCAAAAATACAAGAATCACTTATCACAGAGCAGGAATCTATGCAAATGAATAAACAATGTGCATGTAACAAAAAGCAGGGTCTAGAAAAAGGCTGTGGGAGAGTGAATTCAGCTGTGAAAGAGTGGATATGAGAGCTCTGGGACACAAGTTACCCAGCCTGGAGGGAAGTGTCTTTGTGATTGTGTGATTCAAACCCACACAAATGTGATGTATGGTCGACACATTCAGTGAGTTGATTGCAGTTAGTAATAGTCTGGATATGAAACAAATACAGAGGTTGCTCCTTTCAATATTTGCAGTGATGACAAAAATTCAAAACAAATGTTTACTTACAATTTGTTAATTTGATCATTTGGGTGACAGGAATTGAAATAAGTTGCTGTTTTATTGATTTCATTATAGATCAAAATCATCCTTCAGATGATCCATCCTCTGAAGTGTCCTCAAACACAGAGATACCGAATCCATTAGAGAAATATTGAGTTCCTCTGTATTCTTGTATTGAATATGCACGTCATTACCTTAAATTTAGCTGCAAAATATGAAAAAAGAGACTTCCTCCCTTTTCACTGGCATCGGGTTTGGTGTCATTTTGGGGGTAGAAATTCGAGCTGAACCAGGTTGAACCTCAAGTTCTGTTAAAACAGAAAGTTGGTTACCCTTGAACCTCTCTTCTCCAGGGGTTTCCCTAAACATACTTCTCTCTCCTACTGGTCAATAACCTTCTTTGTTCTTAGAAAAAAAACCCTGACAGGAGTTTAGCTGACCCAGAATGCCCCCAAGGAGTGGGACCAGGGAGGTTGTTGCGCACTCATAATGCCTTTGGGGTCTAAATATAGATGGGGTTTCACTCTCCTGGCAATGGTGCACAACAAAGTCATGAAACTCAGTGTTTTATGGGAAAATACACATTTTAGATAGTAGATAATTTCATGCTCTCAGCCAGGAACCACAGAGATATTTCACTTCAGCTGGTTTTCGCTCCACACCTTTTGGTTTTTCCTTCCAAGCAGATCTTCCAAGGGAATCACTAATCAGGGAAAGTCTTACAATTTCCAGTTTGGAATAAACTCAAATCCTTTCCACTTACAACCATTTGCATAACAGAAGTTCCCAGCAATCTCTCCAATGCCATTCCCTTATCCTGTTACAGGTGTGTAGGAGGATTCTCAAGCGTTCCATAAATCACAAAAAGGAAGTATTTATGTTTTCTTCCTGATTCCATCAGCAATTCACATCTCCAGGAAAGATTTAACCCTGAGGCTTGGCAGGGAAATTCCCCCCTACTTAATCTTTATGATCAACATAATTTTTGCTACTTGACATGAGAAGTAAGTCTTCTGATTAAAAAAAAATAAGGTTTCTCCTCCACTTCAGCACATATATTTGGGACTAAGCACAGCTGGGGGAGTATTTATAGGTGACCTCTGTTTTGCTGATAATAATCTGCTACAGAATGATGTGAAACACTGTTGAAGTCGTGAAAAACATGCAATTTATTGTGTTGTGTTAACTTAGATAAGTGTTAGACGCTGAAAAGCAAACAAATCCCCACAGGAAAGTAAAGAAAAAAATACAAATAATCTATCTAGACATCCTCTTATCTGCTGGCAGGTGAACAGGGCAAATGTTAACATTTCACCCTGCTGCCCATGCCACACCCAGCAAAAAACATGGCATTTGTCTTCCTTGGGGTGGATATTTCCACGCCACCACGTTCCAAGTACATGGAAAACAAATGTAAAAATCAATAATGAAACAGAGAGAAAACCCTGCTCAAGTCAAAGTCGTGGTTTCTTTTTTTTTTGGTCTTTCGCTGTTTTGGGGGGATTTATTTGGTTGGTTTGGTTTTACTTCAAAACCAGTTATAGGCACAAGACTTTATTTTTAGGATATATCTTGCAGAAAACACAGTGGGCTGCGTGTCCATGCAGGTCATGGCTAAGAGCACAAAGATGGTGACATTTATTCCCATGAAGTAAGGAATAAAAAATTTCAATTATTCTCATTATTAATAATGATAACATGTTTGTATTAACAATACAGAATATTTAAAAAGGCTGCTGCAATTGATTATGGCATAAATAGGTTCTCTGTTTAACATTTCCCACAGTCAGAACAAGAAAACCAGGATGTAGTTCCTCCTGAATTGCTTCTCCCAGGAATATCTATCCCATGGTAAATCAAGTTGTTCTGATTAGCCCATGTTCTAAACCCAATTTTGTTGTGCATCAAAACATTTCATATAAGAAATGAAGCCATCTTTTAAATGGCTTATTTAAATTCATTGTATCAAATAGAAATTATCCTCCAGCAGCATCACTTGAAACTATGATTTATATTTGAACTGGGTTAATATTTGTCTTCTCATTACTGTTCTAACCTCACACTCATTAACTTTGCCTAGCCAGTCTTCCTTTTCTGCTGTTAAAAACCCAGGGACACCTGGCAGTGGAAGTCTATAAAAAAGACTTCATTGTGCTCTTCCAAGTTGCACCAGTTGAAAGCTCAACACAGAAGAGAAAGAAATAAAGCCACATCCTCAGGCTGTGCTGGATCCCATCAGAAAACTGGTAGGAAAAGGAGGATTTGTGGAGAAAATTAGGAGAGATATAAGATTTTCTAGTCTCCCACTAAAGTCTTTGTCGGCAAACAGAATTGTTTCTATATATCATCATATTAATATGTGACCGATCCACTAAACACTGCGTATGAAACCCCAGTTTTTGCTACGAGTGCCAGGTTTACAGTGGGGTGCAGGAAACCTTTACCTCAATATTCCCTAAATAAAGAAATAAAGACATTTGAACTTTATCCTTTTCTTCCCAGAAATATCATTGATTTCATGGAATAATATTGTTATTGATTATTTTTTTTTTCAGTCTAACGTTCCTCACACAGTGAATGTCAAGATAATGTTACTTGGGGAGATGCTTTTGTGAGCACTGAAAACAAAAAAGCGAGCAGAAATTGTTGAAACATGGAGTATTTTCCTAAACGTGCCTGAAATTACATGCAAACCCCAACATTTTACAATTTTTTATTGTTCATTATTACAGCTCCCAATCCAGGGGCAGGCCCTTGAACTTGACCTTGATGAACCTCATGATGTTCCTAAGGCAAGAAACTCAAGCAGCAGAAATCATGTGTTTTGTTGGAATAATGGAAGAAAGGATACCCTTGTGTGTGTGGAAAATAAATCTTACATATATAAGAAAAAAAATCACCTGACTTTCCCTTTTAAAGGACTTATTTGTACACAAATGACACAAACAGAAAGCTCTATTCATTGAAATGCTTCTCTTTTCCAGCTGGTTTTAACAGGAAACCATCCCAGGAAATTGCAATAATTGCCTGGTATTTGTATTGCAGCCACAGTTGCAGGCATTTCTTGTATTCCAGACATTTCCTTGGAAGTGGCACAGATAAATATATATAAATATTGTCTACAAGCAGGATACTGAGTATTCATCAGCCCAGGACTGGAATTAACCCTGCTGAGGGGCCTGGCATTCAGCTGCCAAGGGAAGGCAGAGCTGATCTTCAATATTTGGTTCCAATTTCAGCAAAAATAGAGATTTTTGGGGGGAAAGGCTGTGCAGAATTGCCAGTGAGCAGCACAGGTACCTCAACCACCAGCAGAGCTTTGCGTGGGCTGAGGAGGCTGGAGCAACAAACCGAGCCAGGAGGGGACAAGGGCAAAACTTGGAAGGACACAGAAGGAACTCTCCACTTGAAACTTCTAAAAAGGAGAAAACTCTCATGGCAAGCAGCTCTTAACCTGCAGAAGGGTGGAATGTGTTCCTGTAGCTTTCCGTGCAATCCATAGGGTGGATTTACATT
Organism: Oxyruncus cristatus; assembly: GCA_013399855.1. Taxonomy (NCBI): domain Eukaryota; kingdom Metazoa; phylum Chordata; class Aves; order Passeriformes; family Cotingidae; genus Oxyruncus; species Oxyruncus cristatus. The sequence goes on along the minus strand of VXAY01001959.1, from coordinate 272,363 downwards.
AGAAGAGAACTCAAGGTGTCTTTGTTCTTGGAAGGGAATTCCTTTCCAGATGGGGAATATCAGGCTGACCTCAAGCACATGTAAATGACAATAATAGTCAATAATGAGTTATGTTGCCATACCCATCACTTTTCAAAGCCTTATCCACCCTTGCCCTGGAGATTATCTGCATATGACAGGTGCTTGCAGTTGAAACCATTCACCCAAAGCCCCTGAGTCCCACAAACCCACCATTTGTTGTGCCAGACTTGCAGAAATGTGAAATATGTGACTTTTTCTTATTTCTTCTCTCCTTGTTGTTTTTTTTTGTCTTATGAGCTGGTAATTAGCTCCTGCTGTCCAAGGATCACTGGCACTGCATTTCCCAAAGTGATATTCCTTCTCTGTTCTTGCTGTTCTGCTATTCTGCAGTTAATTGGGCTGCTGAGCTGCACAACATACTGGCCAAATCACTGCCTTAGTGGCCCCAAAATCTCTTTCTTTCAGAACTAGAACAGGCTGAAGCTCAAACAGCCCAAATCAGGCAGCTCTCTGTGCTGTGGAGGCTGCTGGAAAGGTAAGAAGCCTGTCCCAGGTTTTACAGGGATATTCTTCCCTGTAACCTTAACCTCCTGTAATTCAGTTTTAGAGCAACCCCTCCCCTCCCTCTGAGAAGTTCAGTCAGGCCTCAAATATTTCCACTTTGTCCTGTTGGACCACCTGAAGTCCATTAATCATGGCTGTCTTATCAAGGTAATTATTAATGGGCGTCCAAGGCAGCAGTGACCCACCTGAAGTTTAGGAGGATATTTCCTCCAAGATGCTGTTGTTGCCATATTAGCAAAGGCAGCTCATTTTGAATTAAAAATGTAGTAAAAAACCTCTTCTTCCTTAATCAAGGGCCATATGGCAAAACATAATTACAATTTACTTTGCCTTTTACCTTCTTTTTTCTAGTTGCTGCTCTGCAGCCATCTATAAAACCACGGCAAACAGAGTGGTTTTCTGTAAATAATATTAAACATTGAGGCCACATTATGAAGCACTCATAAGTAGAACAACATTTCTTTGTAAATTCTCCTTGTTGCTTAGAAAATGAAGATGATGCACAAGCCAGCTTGGAAATAAAGCTTATAATTTTCCTGGCACAGTCATGTAAAAATCAGGTGTCTGCACAATGATAGGTTGTTTAGATTCAGTCTATTGATGGCACTGCTATTAATTTTCCTTCCCTTCATTTTTCTTACAAAATATCAGCTCTTCTAATGATATTATTATTGTAAGGCACTTCTGTTATTGTTGTTGCTGTTATTATACACCGTGTTTTCATCAAAATTGTGAGGAAAACATCCTTATTTCAGAGAAGGGCTGGTGCATGTACAGTGTTTGACAGTCACTAAATCTCCCTCTATACCCACCCTGCAAATTAGGGTTGAAAATTACCCTGGATAAAAAGCCAGGGATTGCTGATATCACCATGTGTGTGTGTGTACATAAACCTATTTTTCAAATGATGCAAAAATTCTAAAATTGTCCAGTACACATAGAGCCATCTTCATCATATCTATGGCATAAATACATTTATATCTTTATGTCCCAGAGAGCAATTTTGTTATCCCTGAGAAAGAGAGACAACAGGTACAAAGCAGATTTATATTTTCTATTGAACAGTTTTTATGCCCACTTCTATATTAAAAACCAACAAAGCAAATACACAAATTAACAAAATTCCCCTCTAGACATGGGTGCTGTAACTGAAACATGGTCAGATGAGTCACTGCACTACAACATTAATATCAACTAGTTCTGTGAAGGCAAAGTAATGATTTTACTAATTTACAGTTTATGATCGGTTCAATATTAGCACTTCCTGGAGCATCCTTCACCTCATCCAAAATTCATCCCCCTCAAAGGGTTAACTGGGAATAACTCACCTGTCCCCCTTGTCATCACTGTGTATTAATGTGGTGTTTGGTGCTCCCCAGAAGGATGAAGCTTAAATGCAATAAGCTTTTATGAAATTCAGTTAATGATTTCTGATGTGACAGCCCACATTTCTAGTCTGTAGTTGGATAATATCTCTGATTATTTTAGGAACTGAGCTACATGGCTCTCTTCTGGGGTCACCAGTGTAGTTGTGCCTTGCAGGAATGTCCCTTTCCACCTCCTTGTGTGGTGACAGCAGAAATCATCCTGCTGGCAAATGACAGGTACAAAACTGTGAATATTAACAGCTGTTATGGAATCACAGAATTCCAGAACATCCTGAGCTGGAAGGGACCACAAGGATCATCCAGTCCAGCCCTGCACAGACACAGCAATCCCAGCCTGTTGCTGAGAGCGTTGTCCAAGCCCTCCTGGAGCTCTGGCAGCCTTGGGGCCGTGCCCACTGCCCTGGGGAGCCTGGTCAGTGCCAACCACCCTCTGGGGGAAGAACCTTGTCCTGAGATCCAACCTGAGCCTGCCCTGACACAGCTCCAGCCCTTCCCTGGGTGCTGTCCCTGGTCCCACCAGAGCAGAGCTCAGTCCTGCCCCTCCTCTGCCCCTCCTGAGGAAGTTCCCCCCTGCTGTGAAACTTTGGCAAAGCCCATTCTGGTGCAAAGCAGATTATTGCTCCCAGGTGTTGAGTCTCGTCCACCCCTGAGCACCCAAGTGCGGTGAGTGTTCCCAAACCACTCCCAGCGCTGCCATAAACCAACCTCCAACATCCAGGGAGCTGAATCCCCACACCCCTGCGCTAGGGTATTTTAATTGACAAATTAATTCACGTGAGGACAGGTTGGAGTTCAATAGTCAGGAGCTGAGGTGTCGAGAAATCTCAGGGCCCGGCGTGCGCAGCGCTTGGCAGAAGGTTTCCATGGAGTGAGGAGGAGATGGAATGCTCTGATTCCTTGGGATAAAGCTCCCAATACGTGTGGGGAGAGAGACCCTCCTGGCTGCAGGGAGGAAGGGGGAGCTGATCAGCTTTCTTGGAACACCAGCCCCTGCAGGGGCTGAACACGATCAAATGATGTTCTCACTCTGCAAGGACTTCCTTTGAACTGCACCCGGCTGCAGAGAGCCCCGGGTAAGCTGGGCCTCACGAACCCAGCTGGCCCAGAGCAGATTCCTGTGGAATGATTTTAGCAGTTTTAACAATGAAAAGCACTAGTGGTAAATTTAAAAATTTAAAATATATAAATATAGAAAATTCAATTATATCATTACATGATTTTATATAACACGTATAATATGTGTTATATATTTATGCATAATATACATTTCTATAGGTAAGTATATAATTATATAAAAATAAAAAATAAGAAGAATATTAGTGTTAAAAATTGTAACAATTTAACAATTTTAACAATAAAAAAGTGTTAATGTTAAATTTAGAAATTTCTAATATATAAGTACATAAATATATAAACATAACTTTATAATAATTATATGATTCTTTCATATATATTATATATTATGTAGTATTTTTATAATTAAACACGAAATTATATAAATATTTTAAAATTATAATAAAAATTCTAGTGGTACGTGTAAAAATTTTCCAATTTTAACGATACAAAGTATTGGTGTTTAACAATCCATGCACAAAAATATGCGAGTCAAAGAAAAGGAATGAACTAATCTTAATCTTGGGGTTTTTTTCCTAATCTAAGTCAAGTTTGTAAGGAAGGGGTACAAAAGATGGAATGAGATGTTTCGAATGTGAAACCTTTGGTTCAGCCTTGGCACTGCAGAACGGGATTTGAGCATGGTAACGTTCAGGAGCGATACTGGTGCATCAAAAAATAGGTGTTGTCCAAAGAAAAACTAGGAAGACCTACATCTCTGAATAAAGATGTGCTTTTAACAGCTAAAATAGATTTTAAAGAAATGCCATTCTATTTTGATACAGTCTGAATACTTAATTTTCAAAATGATTTTGCTGATTTAACTGGAACTGAACGACACGGAGTTATAATTTGGAAATTAAAATTTCACGTAGAAGGATTTGATAAGAATAAAACTCTAATGCTGTGTCTATTTATCAAGATTGCTACCTGTGTTTGCAAAACAGGTTCTGTCCAAACTGTCCCATCTCCTCTTGAGGCTTTGCTGTTCAGAGAATAGCATCTCTCATCAAGAAAAAAATGACTTGCTGTAATATTTTAATCAACTCCTATATGATGCAGCTTGAAAATGAATGTTTCATCTACTTTCCGTGTTTAGCCTCACATCTCATAATTTTGAGGTGTAAATATTTTACAGGGGAAGGATTTTTAAGTGACAGTTGGAGTCATTATAAGAACGATGATTCTCTGGGGTTTTTTGTTGCTGGGGAATTTATTGTTAATAAAATCAAAGAATCATGGAATGGTTTGAGTTGGAAGGGAACTTGAAGATCATCCAGTGCCACCCCCTGCCATGGGCAGGGACACCTTCCACTGTCCCAGGTTGCTCCAAGCCCCGTCCAACCTGGCCTTGGACACTTCCAGCGATCCAGGGGCAGCCACAGCTTCTCTGGGCAACCTGGGCCAGGGCCTCCCCAATTCCTTCCCAATATCCCATCTAACCCTTCCCACCTTCAACTTAAGGCCACTGCATTGACATCAGTGCAAACAATAAAAATGTTTATTTCCAGATTTTTCTGGCTTGTACTTCTTTTATAACCTGGAAAAATTTCACTTCCAAGCACCAGTGTTTTAAACTTTGTGGTCAAATCAGTTTTGGATACTTGTTTTACAGCATTATATATTTATTTTTTATTCTATCCAAGTAGGGCAGAGTGCAGCATTCATCCCAGAGGAATGAGGTTTGCAGGAGCACTGCTTTGCATCCTTTCTGGACCAGCAGCAGGGAAAACTCTGCTTGTTACTCCTTTCCTAGTGAGTGAATGCCAGACTACAAGGAGCGAGAGATTTTCCCTGGCTCTGCTGTGGGAAAAATGCAGAACAATGGTTTGACATTTAAAGACTTAATTTCCTATTAGCAGCAGCATGAATGATTAAGTCCTCTACAACAGGGAGAACTTAAAAATTCAGGTTTTTTCCCCCCACAAAGTTATACTTTGCTGTTCCTTTCCATGCCTGACTGATCTTAATCAGGGTAACTCCACAACCAAAGCTGACTCTCAGCACAAGCAGATGTTTGGCATTTCCAGCAACAGGGAGCCTGCAGAAGTTCAACACAATTTCAGAAATTGTTATGCTTACAAAACATGCCCATCAGCTCAGCTGACCTTTAAGTTTCACTTCATTCTCCTTTACGGATTAATTATTCCGTTTCTTGTGTTCGTGAGGCATGTTCTTCTCTGAGCACGTGGAGAGATGGTTTTACCTACCTGTCAAACCATCTCCACTGCTCTGGACAGCTGAAAACACAGTGCTGCTCATGCTTTCTGCAAGCAGGAAAGTAAAACTACAAGTTTTTATTAGATATCACTGCTGAAACACAATTTCCTTGGTAGTTTTCATGGAGAATTGTGAAATTAGTCCCTAAAAATATCTGTGTTGTAATATCTGTTCTCAAATGCAAAGCAAATTGCGAGCAAAGACATGGTGATGTCAATGGTGTCACAGGACCTGACACTTCTCATAAAGCTTGAGAAAATTAGGATGCCTTAAAAAATGTGATTTAATCAGGGAAAGGTTTAAAACTTCAAATAATAATGGTAAACTGAGACAACAAAGAAAACAGTTATTAACATTTATGCCACCATCTTTTATTCATCAAATTATCTGTGAGTAATAACTATCCCTGGGTTAGTATCTCAACTATCAAACAAATAATTTCTGTCCAACAGCAGAGTGGCACCATAAAAAGGAATAAAAGACCACCCATTCCTCTGAGATTAAGGACCTTGCAGTATCTGTTATGTCTGAAACAGAGAGTTTGTACCTGTGGGCAGTTCTGTCTCAGTAACAAATGCTTATTGAAGTTTTGGTGCAGGGCAGAAGGTGGGTCGAAGCCCCAGCCAGGCCTGGTGTTTCCCCGTGTGGATCTGCCAAACCAAGGCTTTGTCTCCAGCAGGAGTTTGGCTTCTTCCCAACCCTCTTTCCACTTCAAACTGCAGATGCTGCTTTGACTTTCCCAAATTCCAAGAGCCTCTCGGCCCTAATTTAACTTTTCCCAGCTGTTGAGGGCTCCAGAAGCGTGCCCTGAGCTGGCTGATGCTCAGCAATCAATGCTCCACTGCCTCCAGCACTCTCTTTACCGGGGGGGGTTTCTCTCTTCTTTTTCAGGAGATAAAGACATAATCTGTTTTTTTCTTCAAGTAAATGATTATGATCCATTAAAATAATCCCTAGACATGGAAGTGTTTGGCTTTCCTTTCAAAGATGGGAAGATGCTCCAGGTACAAGTGACCTCATGGAACAGCAAAAGCACGAGTGGAACTACTCAAGTGTCCCTGGATCCCAGAAGCTCTGACTTCTCTTCCCTTCTGCAGGAAATACTTTGGTTTCTTGCTTTTTCTGTGTTGTTCTTCACTGACAACAGAGGGTTTTGTTCCAGCCTCACAATTCATTTCTGTTCTTAGGAAAACAAGGCACACGTGGTTGACATATTTATGTTTTATTTCCCACTAACGTGTGACTAAATAATTTAGTAGGGCTAAATAACTTTGGGAAGGGTGAAAGGAAAAGAGCAACAATCTATTGATGGGTCTAATCTCTTTCTCTCCATTTTTTTCATAATTTCTCTTCATTATTTCTCCCCAAATTATCTGTTTGGTCCTTCTGTTGCCTTGTTATTTGGATGAATAAAACAAACAGAACAAGTTTATGCAAATACCAGAATATCTTAGGACTGTCTAAAGAGGAGCCATAAACCTATATATTTTTAAACTTATTTATTTTTAAAGCTAGCAGCATCTTTATTTGATCTTGAACACCTTGAATAAATATAAATGCAATGTCTGCTGACCTTAAAGCTCTTTTAGAATAAAAATAGAGGGTGAACTATGAGTGAAACACTTTAAATACAAAAAGTGAACATAATATCTAGGTTTTATTTAATGTTAGGTTCTGGGTTTTTTTAGTTCAAAACTGTAAAAAGTGGTTTTACCAGTGAGTTAAACCACTGTGGTTTCCTTGTTTGCAATTTTGCAACCCAAAGGTGACTTGAGAGCTTGTAAATAGCCCAAAAAAAAGCATATTCTTGCTGGGCCCTGAGGTACATTTCTACAATTGAGTTAAAGCTCAAGAAAACAAATGGCAGTGTTGGATACCAGGAGAGCCAAAAGAACAGGCACACAGGAGCTGCTTAGTAATGTTTTTAGGGCATTGTAACAGCATGAATCTTGCTATGCAGAATGGCAAAGGCACAGAGTGTCCATAAACACGTTTTCCATCCAAAAATTTGCAAATGTCTACGTGGAGGAGAAAGATGAGGCAAACAAAAGGAAACTACTAAAAAAAATGGGAAAAAAATGTTAAAACTAGAGCTCTGGTTTAGCCCCCCAAGGAGGTTTCACTTTAAATAAGTGTGGAACACACACTTTGGCCCTGGGCTAAGCTCCTTTAATTCATTCAGCTAAATAAGTGTATCCATCAGCCCCTTCCCTACTCACACGCTGCTATTTTATACAAAATTCCCTGAATTTCAGGGAGAAATAAACAGGGAAAAGAGAGACTGCACTCAGGAAATCTCCCAGGAAAGGATTCCTCACTGCCAGTCCCTACAGGGCAAGAGGAGCAGGATTTTCCCAGGGTGTAGGAGACCTGTGCTTTAAATCTCTCATCTGCCAAAAGAAATTCAAAGGGAGTTTTTCATCTTCTGAGGGAATATTCTGCATATTCAGAAGAGTCTATGAAAGACTTTTCTATTTTAGGTATATCCATGCATTTTAGGTGTGCAGGTTGCTATGAAATAAAAGGAACTTGAGAATTTCTGTTCTTTTGATGGATTTTTATGAATTTTATGAGAAATACCTGCAGAAATCATGTGATTTGCCCAAGAAGACTCCTGGCACAGTATCCTGCACTGAACAGATTGAAATCCAGGTCTAATTTACAAAATTCAGACAAAACCTGCAGAGAAAAATCTCTAAAGTGCCGAATTCAGTGCTGTCTGAACAGATTGCAGGAAGATTTCCTACCTGCTGGTGAGCCTGGGAAATGTTTATGGTGCACTTGGAAAGATTTATATCCCTCCTTCAGTGCCAGGGAAGTCCTTTCCTGGGACTGGCTGACACAGGTCAGCAACAGTGAGGAACTCAGTGGTTTTCATTGCCCAGTGAGTTACACAAAGGGGTTTTCACTCACTTTCTTCTTGCTTTTCCCTCCCTTTCTTCTTGCTTTTCCCTCTCCATCTTTCCTGTAGCTCCTTCAGGTCCTGCAAGGCCACAATTAGGTCACCCCAAAGCTTCTCCTCCCCAGGCTGAACAATCCTACTATCAGACTCCATCAAATATGGATTAATATTGCATTTATTGCAAACAGCCTAAGAAGGCAATAGGGGCCAGGATAGGTAATGTTAGATGGTGGGGCCCTGAGCTGTGCAGCACCCACAGACCCCAACTCCTGAGAGGATCTCCAGCAGTGGGGACTTCAGAGCCCTTTGGGAAGGTTCTTAGGAACAAACCACTCTGGTCATAATTTCTACTGGCCAGGAAACGGGTGTTTCCCTCCCAGACAGGCATGCAGGTGTGAGTGCAAGCTGTAATGGCTCAGTTCGTTTTGTCTGTAACCAGGGGCTGTGTTCCCAGCTCAGACTGACCTGTCCAGGGCAGCGTGTTGAGTGGGTCACTATGACCTTCCTGTACTGTAGTTTTCGTGCCAGCACCACTCCCCCAGCACTCAGAGCTGTCCTCCTGCTATCCAGACTCAGCAGGATTCACATCAACGCTCTGAACTTCTTCTGTAGCTGGTATCATGTACCTGCTACATCCACTTGATCCTTCCCTCTCTCCACCTCGGATTCTTCTCCTAAACATCCCAAAGCACATTCCCCCAACTCCCTAAAACCAGTCTCATAAATTTTAAACATTTGCTCTTTCCTTTGTGTACCATTCCCCATTAGGCCAAACCTCGTTGTGTGTTAATTTGGGGTGAGAGAGTTTTTCCCCCCTTGACTCCTCTCTGGGTTTGTGTCCCAAAAGGTTGAATGGATAAATCCCTCTCCTGTGGAGTAAAACCAAGGTCACTGAGGTTTCTCCCACCATCAGTGTCTCCTGTTCCTCAAGAAGCCTTTGCTTGAATGTGACCAGCCTTTAGTGAGGTGACAAAGGTGACCATAGGATCATCCTACTCGGTTGTCCATGAGTAACCACAGGTTATATCTGTGACCCTTCCTCTCAGCTGCCTTCTCCACAGGCTGTCTCACTGCTGAGTTTCCACTTTAAGGAGGAGATGTGATTTATAATAGTCACAGGGAGTCCCTCTTCATTGAGGGAAATACATTCCTTGTTACCTTCAGAGCAAATTACTTAATCTGAGGATGTCATAAGTTTTTTAGAAAGGTAAAGATAAGGTCGTTAAGACTTAAAACCAACGGCAAAATTAGTGAGGAAAATACCTTATAAATCCATTGATGACTTTCCTTCCCTGTCTTATTTCCATTCCTTTTTCTCTACACTTTACATTTGAGCAGGGGAAGGTATTGTAAACATCTTCCACATCTTTCAAACATCTTGCCATTTTTCCACATTGTGACAGCTTTGGCTTCAAACCTTTGACCTTTGGACACCTAATAATATTGTTTAATTTGTTTTCCTACACTTCTAACGTGCAATCTCCTTTCCCAGACTGTTACACTGAATATAAGTTGAAGCTTTGGCAAATTGTTTCCCTTAGTGTTCCAAAAGCACATTGTTGCTCTCAGATCTGTGTGCATGAACTACATTTAGGCAATTTGTGAGCCCTAACACAGAAGCAATTAGCATTTAAAGGGCAGTATTTAATGTTTCTTTATCTGTCAGAGTAAGTTCAGTAGCCTAAATGTGACATATTAGTCTCATTATATAAAGTTGATCTGCGTAAGTTTTCACTGGTGAATGAGATGTTTTAGAAATCCCATTAACTCGTCAATACTGCTGATTTTTCCTCCTCAAAATTCTCTGGAAAGATGCTGAAGGGGCATTTCACCTTATTTTTTTCCTGTGAAAATGTTGTTTTACTTCCTGAGCAGAACAACCCCATTTGTCCAAACTGTTGCCTGCACAAACACCACAGAACATCTACTAAATCCCTGCGGTGGGACAGATTTTGCTGGGCTTTCACACACACATTTTCACTGTGAAGTGAGTGAACCTCAAAGAGACTAAAGAAGGATTAAATCAGGCATTTTAATATTTACACATTAGTCTGTATTAATTAACTGGTGGATTCTCAAAGTATTAACACAGTGATTCAAGAATTTGCTGCCAGTAACTGGGATTCTGGTTTTGCTTGTTTTCTTTGGGACTAGTTTTTCCTGATTCCCTGCTCAAAGCACTTTATTCATTCTGCTTAGATGTCATGGGATGTGAATTCCTACAGACAAATGTCTGGATCACTTCAGTTCTGTAGGACAGACACACCTCAAGGGTTTCTTTGTGGACCTGAACACTGATGATGCATTTCTGCTGGAGATAAAGAGTGCTCAGAAACCTCCACCTACAGAAGAACCAAGGTATTTCTGTTCCAGGCTGTCCTGGTTCTCCCTGTGCATGGAATATTTGGGTCCATGGTGGTGCAGAGCCCTTGGCTATAGCTCCAAAATCTGCCACATTTCACAGGGTCACAGGACCCCAGAGTCACAGGATCACAGAATGGGGAAGGTTGGAAGAGACCACAATGGGTCATGTGCTCCAACCTCCCTGCTCTCCCTGTGTATTCTGAATTTACTTTTAAGTAAAATTCTGCTTTTCTGAATGATCCCAAAGCCACATTTCAACCCCAAGTGTATGTTTTCTCATCGCACTCATAACTCCAAACCTTTAAAAAGTTGTCACACTTGTTAGTTGCTATTAATATATTAACAAGGGTTGAGGAAAGACCATTAGGATCCAGATAGAAATGGACATTTGCTGCTAAAAAACACTTCCTCTCATGTTATTTGCAGTTTCTCAGAACTCTCACTTTAATATTTCTGCAAATGCGTGGAGCTTTCTGCATTCCTTTCAATATTTCTCATCTTCACTAGGCTTGTCCAACCACGGCTTGACAGCAGAGATGGTTCTTGGCTTTCCACCTAAATTCAGGGAAACATGGCTTGGTAAGTTCTGCTCTAACAGGGGCAGGACTGCAAATTAAACCAGAAACTCACCCAGATCCCAACCAGGTCTTTTATAACAAGAGAACTTTTCCTCCTGGATGAAACTTGTCAGGCACTGAAAAAAAATGCTGCCTGTAAATGAACTTGGATGTCAGAATGATGAAGTTCCTTGTAACATTCCTCCCACATAGCAAGAAAATGTACTTTATCTGAGGGTTTTTTTGACTGGATTAATGGCACCTACTTTTTGGACCAGTTTTTCTATACGAGCCCGCATTGAAGTCAACAAGCTTTATAGTGACTGAAGGTCGGCTCTTTTTACTGAAATATTAATACATAATGCAGAGCAAGTTCCCAAAAATTAGATATCGTCATTAAAATGTATTTCTTCTTACACAAAGATTCTTCAGTCTCATCTCTTTAGAGCCATTACAATTTATTACTGTTATTTCTCATTCTAACCACCTTCCCTGTTTCCACTTCTGTTTAATTGCAAATTGTTTTCCGAAGGGTTGTTCTCTGAGGACTCCACTATTGGTTTTGGCTGTATGGAAGGGAAAGGATTAAACTGTAATTCATTCCCAATTACGGTAAAGAGAAGAGTATGAACCAGGAGTGGCATATGTATTTCTCTAGAGGGGTATAAGGAATGGAAAGGCTGCATCATTAGTCATGTTACTTGATGAAAACAAACTAAATAAGTAAAAACTTCAATGAAATGAAACCACTTATGGAATAGGGGAAAAAAAAGGTCACTTTCGGTATTTTAAATGGAAACATTAAAATCACATTTAACATTCCTATTCTTCAGATTACCTAAAAATCTCTAGATTTAGGTTAGACAGATTCAGCCATCAGTCCTCTGCATATGGAGCTCATCTGTCTTTTATCTTTCCCCATGGAATCATGGAACGGTTTGGATGGGAAGGGACATTAAAGGGACCCTTATTCCACCCCCTGCCATGGGCAGGGACACCTTCCACTAGCCCAGGTTACTCCCACCTGGCCTTGGACACTTCCAGGGATCCAGGGGCAGCCACAGCTTCTCTGGGCAACCTGTGCCAGGGCCTCCCCACCCTCACAGCCAACATTCCTTCCCAATCTCCCATCTCTCCCTGCCCTCTGGCAGTGGGAAGCCATTCCCAGTGTCCTGTCCCTCCATCCCTTGTCCCAAGCCCCTCTCCAGCTCTCCTGGGAGCCCTTTCAGGTGCTGGAAGGGGCTCTGAGGTCCCCCTGGAGCCTTTTCATGATGTGCATTATCAACTTCAAGCACAGAGAACGCACCGAGTGTGTGCCAGGGCCTCCCCACTCTCACACATCTCCCAGCTCTCCTACCTCTTATCTCTGATGTTCCTCCTTGCAGCTACACCTTGCACCTGCCTCCCTAAAGTCTGATATTTTAGCTGATATTTATCCTACATCTGTCCTTGTCAATGTGAAGCCACAGTGACAGATGTGGCTTTTGGAGCACGTGGTGAATGAACCCCCTGAGGGCTCCTGTGATTTGCAGTGGAACCAGCAAACAATCAACGCCCCCTGCAAATGTGATGATAAATCAGAGCAATTTATGGCCCTGACACTCCTGCTGGATTCCCAGCGGATGCTAAACATGGGAAATTCCAATGGGCCCACCGAGGTTTAAAATTTCAATGACTTGGTGTTTGCAGATTGATGAACTTTCAGCAAACTCCATTTTGCAAGAACAGGTTGTGCTCCTTCCAGGATCATCATGGACAGAAAATCCTTCCCCTCCTCATTTACAAACTTCTTTGGAGAAATGGTAATTCCAGGGAGTAGCCAATTGGGATAACCTCTGACACCAGAATCTGATATTTTTCAGGAAAGTTCACTATTAGAGTCTCGATAAGCCCCCTGTCATGTCATTATGTGCTCAACAGGAACTTTGTAGCGCAGTTTTTTACACCAGATCTTTCAAAATTACAAACTTGAATTTCCCTCTCCTTATATCCTACAAAAATCATCCTAATTGCTTGCTAGGGAAAAAAATATATAAACCAGGTTTATTAAATAATCCATTTATCTCATTCTGTGACCTGGAGAAGGTCAGGAGCATATTCTAAATATCCCCACATTCACCATTGTCTTCTCCCCATCTGGAGCTTCAACAGAGGTGGTGTTTTAGCAGACTTTTGTCATGAATCTTTTCAGATTAGATTTTGAAAGCCTGCAAATTTGTTTATTTATTTTAATGGTTATTTTAGTATTTATTTTAATATTGAAGCCTGTGCCGATTACTTTAAGAGCTTAAATATGCACTGCTTAAAAAGAAAAAAAATAGTTCTTTATTGTTTTGTGTTATGTTCCTTTCAGTTGTACCACTTTTGGGAGGAAGACACCTCTGAGACTTTCTTGCAAACTATCCATGTAAATTTGAAAAAAATTTCATGTCATCAATTTCTCCACTATTTTAGAGTTCCCTTTCTGAGGAAAATAGTCTGAGAGTAGATTTTTCTGAGTAATAAGCTCAAAAATAATAAATATATAGAATTTAGCTTATTTTTTTACACTCAGAACTGCCTCAGATACTTCTCATTAGTAATTAGTGTAGTAATCAGTGGAGCAAAAATAGTAAATATATAAATTTTAGCTGAACATTTTTACACTCCAAAATGCCTAAATTATTTCTTATTAGTAATTAGCACAGCAGAAATGCAGAAAAATATTCTTCATGCTACCAATATTTAAATTAATGCCTTAATTGTACAGAAACATGTTGGACAATGTAAATATTTTCACCATTAAGAGCAATATCAGTTGTTTATTGACTCTTTATTCTTTATTTAATCCTTTTTAACAATTTCAGATGAATGTGATGGTTCATCGCTTTTTTTTAAACGTTAAATTGGTTAATGATAAAGTGCTGCTAAATCCTTCTGCACCCTTAACTCCTGTGTCCAAATCCTTTGCACCCTGACCCTTTTCCACCTCCATCCTCCATGTTAATCATACTAAATTGATCCAAATCCCATTTTCCTGTATATATCCATTGATGGAGTAAGTAATAGAGTGAACCTTGCCGTTGAACTCCATTAAAATCTGCTTTTTGCCAATACCTTTGATGGTGATTCTTTAAGCAGCAGAAACTACTCATTTGTGTTTCATGAATTAATATCAAAACGCCTTAATTCAGCCCAAATCCCTTTCATTCAAGCTATATTATTATTATTTCCCTAGTTGTCCATTGAAGGCTTTCTTCATAATAGCATTTGATGTATATCTCTGTTCAATTCTCTTCTATAATGCAAGAATTTCTATAAACACAATCTAGAAACAAGAATTTCTATAAATACAAATATTATCTGGCTTTAAATGTCAGTTATGAAAAATCACAGTGTGTGAATGGTTGTATTTAAAAATTCCCAAGAGAGAAGGGTATTTGTGGTTATCTGGTTTCATTTAAAAAATTAATTTATTTAGCTTGAAAACAAGGAAAAGAGGATAAACATGCAATGCCAAGGGACAATGACTTTTTTCCCCCCTTAGATGAGGGACAGTCCTTTGTTCTGCTCAGAAGCAAACTAGATACCAAGTACAAAATTCCTAATAGCACTTTGGGTTCCACTCACAGCCGTCACAACGAATAAACTGATTTTGGTGACTTTGCAGATTTTTAGACTCTCACAGAAGCAGAGTTGCCACAGCCCCGTTGTCTACTTGGCCTCCACTTGAGCCTTGGCAGGTGCTGTTGAGATGGAAACCAATACTTAGAGATGACACAGAGAAAAAGGAAGGAAAATTCCAGAAAAACACTGACCAGGCTCCCCAGGTTGGTCATGGAACCAATCCTTCCAGAGCTCCAGGACGGGGGGGATTGTTGGGCTGTCTGTGCAGGGCCAGGGGTTGGACTGGATGGTCCCTGTGGGTCCCTCCCAGCTCAGGACATTCTGGGATTCTGTGATTTATATCAATACTCCTCATGCTGTCCCCTTGTCTAATCTTGTCACTACTATTTAATCCCTGTGGGTAAGATTTTGGCCCTTTTATCATGATGTCTCCCATCACCCGGTTCCTGATTCCAGTGAGAGACACTCACCTGGGTAAACATTGCACAGGAACAGAGGTGTGGGATTTAACATCCAGGAGACAAGAGTAGGTGTTCCATCTCTGGAATTATTATCTTAAAGGCCAATGATGAAGAAAGGGGATAATTAAAATGAAGTCATTCCTCCAACATCTTTTAGTCGACCTGTGAAATCCTCTGTAGCTGGAGGTCAAGGAGACAGATGGTGCAGCTGAATTTCTAAACTGGCTGGATAATTTTATGATTTGAAGCATAACTTTGGTACTAACACCATTGGTTTTGCAGCATTACCTGAATCAGGGAGGGATTTTTATATCCACTTTGTTGCTGCACTATCAGCCAACTTTACTGGGAAGTTCATGGCTGAGGACAGCCCTGATCTCCCCTCACCAACCTCTTTGTAAGATCCGACAAACCAAGTTCCTTGGCCTTTCTTTGCATCTCAAGTTCTCCAGCCTCCTAAAAGTCTCTCCCCAGTATTTCCTTGCTTCTCTTGCACTGGGGAGCCCCAAACCAGACACAGAACTCCAGGCTGGTCTCCCAAGGCTGAACAGAGGGGGAGGGTCTCTCCTCCTCCCTGCTGGCTCAGACCTGCAAATCCAGAAGGTGGATGGTTGGCACATGGCTCCACGTGTGCTCCAACAGTACCCCCAGGTCCTGCTTCTCCAGCTGTTCCTCCTCTCTGGGAGTTCCTCCCTCTCCAGCTCCTCCTTCCTCTACGGCTGTTCCTCATCTCCACTTGTTCCTCCTCTCCAGCCTCTCCTGCCTTCCAGCACTCCAGACCCTGCTCTGCAGGGCAGCCCAGCTTTGCCTCTGCTGTGGTTGGACCTCCTGAGGTTGTGTCCAGCCCATTTTTCCTGCCCACATCTCCTGTGCCCTGTTGGACTCCCCTGTCCCAGGATTTATCGGTCCCTCACCTTTTGGCTGGTGCATTTCCCTTCTTTTCATAATTTCATCATTAATAAAGGCATTAAAATTACATGTGTGGCCTGAGATTTGGCTTCCCCAAATCCACTCCCACCTTCCCAAGCAGGTGACTGAACAAATGAAGACCCCAAAAGGCAGCCAAAACCCCACAAATTAGAGAAATATTTTCAAGTCTTGAAAAGAAAGTCTTATATGTGCACATATAAATTCTATACATGCACAACTGAGGAAGCAGCAGTAGTAAAGATTTAATCAGGCTTCTCCCAGTTAGGGTTTTTTTACATGTTGTACTGCACATAAAGTCCCTCAGAGACCTTTTAATGAGACTTCTAGGCCAGAATCCCTTCTCAAATGCACACCTTTACAAACATCTCCTTTTTCAAGGGAAGGAAAGACAAAATGCATGAAATACAAAACAGCTGTTCTTGCTGGAAAGTCAATTTTCAATGACACCATATAAAAATTAGTGGGTCTTAATTTGGTATCTTCCTTCTGGAGTTGTATATTCCTTGACAGTTTTAGTTGCACAGTCATTAGACAGCAGCTTTGTAATCAGGCAGCTCTTACAGTGAAATCTACAGCATATTTTTGGGTCTGCACATAAAAAGCAGTGCTGGTTTAGGAGGGAATGTCACAAGAGGCACCTGGGGGGTGCTGGGTTTCTGTGGGATCTTCCCAACACAAAGTCCAGAAATCTCAGCGGCAGGTTAGGTCACAAAATCTCTCTTAATTTTCACTTTTGTTGTCCCAGGAACACCAGAATGGCCCCAAATGCTCCAGGAAAACTTTGCTTAGCCCAGAGTTCCTTAGCAGGCAACGACTAAGGGGAGGGGAAACCTCCAGTGACACCAAAGCCTTTCTATTCCCAGATAAAATCCCTGATTTATTCCCAGATATAATACTGAATTTTTAAGCTAGATTTGCTTGTAAACTGTACTCACTTTATTGCTCTAAATTCCATATCTGCACAAGAATCTTCATCAACATATGAAAAGACCTTGCTGCTTAATTGCAAATAACTTGGTTTAATTATTTGAAATTGATTTCTCTGCAATGATTTTGTCATTGAATTAGTTTAATCTGTTAATTCACCCTCTCTTCTCCTCAGGTTGCAAAACCACAACCCCCAGCACTGGAACTCTCCGTATTGAGGAATATTGTTTTTCTGAAGAAGCCTGTTGATAATAACAGGATTGCTCTGATTAAATTGCCTTTTGGAGTATCTGTGGAAGTAATTTCAGCTGGAACATCCTCAGTTCCTCTTATGAGCCTTTCCAGGGTTGCAATTATTTCTCTGTTTGGACTTTATAACACCCAGCTTCTGTTGCAGGGCCCAAAACACATGCTCTGTTCAAATCCAGCTGTGTTATGGTTTCAGTTCATCTTTTTCTTCTAGAAAAGGGAAGAGCAGCATCAAGGAAACCTGGCTGACCCCAGCAAGGGGTATTGATGTTGTTGTAGGTCAGTGGAAGTATAAAAACATCACAGAGTTGCCACTGGAAATTCCTCCTTCAGGCCTTAAGTGGGAGCACCCCTGAGACAGTGGTTAGAGAATAAAACTGGGTGTGTTTGTAGGGTGATGCTACTTCTAAATCCTTCTGTCCTGGGCTGCTCCCACAATCCAAAGGATCACAGAGTAATGGACCCAGAGTTAACCCCATGGGCAGAATTCCATTTAAACACCAGCTTTCCTCTCTTCGTTTCAGACTGTACAGCAAATACGTGCCAGGAATGCAAAGATCAAACATTTTTTTCCTACTAATGATTTTGGATTTTTTTTCTTTTTTTTTTAACTTCAGGAAGATTAATAAGGTGCTTTTTAGCCTTTTTTTCCCCTGCCCGAGTTAGTGGAATGACTTACGTATCTCTGGCAGAGATACATGGCTTTAAAAACTGCCTGGAACATTTTACCATCGCTATTCTTGGTGCTGAAGTTTCTTTTGGCCTTTGTTTACCAGTGGGCTGTGATTACTCGATTTTGTTTGTGAAAGCAATTACTGTTTAAAAGGAAAAATAGATAATATTCTTTTCTTTCTCTGTGAGGGCTCTGCTTCATTTTGCCATGTCCTTGAGGCTACAAAAGCAGGCTGCACTGCTTTGCTGAATCCAGATCCAAATGAGAGGTAGAGAGTGAAAGCAAAATACAAAGCATGTTTTTAAAGGTCTGCTGGTGACTTTTTACTCACCAAGTAACCAAAGTTAATCCACATTATACTGAATAGGCAATAAATGTAATGATCACAATTGTTTCTTGTGAGGAGAATTCATGGAGATCCTGGCTTGGAAGTGACCCACAGGGGTCATCAAAGTCCAGCTCTGATATGAACAACAGTTTCCTTTTAAACTAAAACAATCACAAGTGACGTTGATCCTTTGAGCCGAAGCAGAGCATCGATCACAGGGGTTGGTTCTCCTCTCTGGAGGACAAAGTGCATTTATTACTTAAACATGAAGGCATAATGAGGGTGATTTGTTACAGCCAGACAGCACAGATGCATTATCACCATCCATGGGTCTCAACTTCTCCATGGAAAGCTCAATATTAACAGTGAATTTGGAATTCACAAGGAATAAATATAAATCACTGCTTGAAAACATACCCCTAACCAGGAATGGCAAAAAGTGGCACAAGTTGTCACCTTTCCCGCTGTGGAAGAGCCAAAGATTATCACTATTTGTTACTGAAACAATTTGAGATTTCTTTGGAAAGGTTATTTATTTGGAAAGGTCAAATAGCAATGCTGGGCTGTGGAATAGAAATTATAACACCAGTGTTAAGGAGCAGTGTTTCTGTTTGAGGTGATTTGCATTAAGCTACAAAAACGTGTGCCTTCAGCCTTTATGTTGCAGGGAAAAACAACCACCCTGAAAGCCAAAATCTGTGGGACAAATAGATAGAGCCGTATCTAGGAATAAAAAGTATGAAATGTTTGTTTTCTTTGGATTATGGAGTGTGGTGCCCTGACCTGCTGGAGTGAAAACCCACTCAGCACAACTCACCTCTCCAGAAACCTGTTTACTTTCTACTTCAGCTTTAAGGAAATTCTTGGTTTCCTATAAACACAACAGAACATCACATTATTGCAGGCCCCTAAATTGTGTTTGCTCAGAAAGCTTTGCTTCCAAGGAGCCTCTTGCTCATACTCTGAGCCCAGAATTTTCTTGGTGTCTCACTTTGAGCAGCTCAAATTACATACCCCAAACCACTTGGAATGGGCTGCCTCAGGATTTGTCTGTTTGTTTGCTGCTTGTTCCTTTGCTTTTGCAGTTAATGTAATATTCATTGCTTGCTGTAATCAGCTTTTTCTTCAGTCTCAGCTCACACATTTGGAAATCAAGCTCCCAGCTGTTTGGTGTTGGTAAAACTGCCGTCATTGCCTGGCACATCAATCCCAGGCTGAAAAAAGATGTCAGAAGTCATTTGCTCCAGTAAAATAAAACTGTTTTCCTGGTAATTTAAAACCTCATCTTGCTCTGTTAATTGGAATATTCATCTGCCTGGTATCTAACCCTTTAGAGGAAAACATCAATTTAGGCACTAAATATGAGAATATTAGGGAGCTTTAGCTTTTCAGTTATTCTCTAGAACACACCAGAATGTCTAGGAGCAAATTAATTCATGCAAAGATGGAAAGTCTTTCTTAAAAATAATGTTTTACTTTGTAGTAGAAAGAAATTGGAAGAAAAATATCAGAGAATGTAAGAAATCAGTGAATCAGTTTCCAACAAATGTACATCCAAAAATCCTGTTCCCTCCTCCATAAATTATTCTGTAGAAACCCAAAAAACTTTCTTCTTTACCAATCCTCACTTCTTCCTTTTCCTCCCAGAGAAAGGATGGATATAAGAGAATCCTAAAGCACGGGGCGTTAAGCACACAGATACCCTTCGGAATTCCCCCTGACATTTCTCTCTTGCTTCATTTTTCATCAGTGTCCCTGGGAAGGGTCTAAGAGCAGGAGATCCCTCACACAGCACAGATTACATAGAATATATTTAATACACAGAATACTCTGAAAACACATGGAACCGGGAGCACACATGGAAGCGAAAGGTCACCTGTCAAGAACTTCAACCGCCAAACCATTTTGGGGCTTCTTTTTCTCTTTATCAACTTTTCTCTCTAGAATTCCTTAAATTATTTTTTTTTCTGACTTAAGGAAAACTTCACCTTTTTTATTGTTTTAAATTTTATTTTATTTTATTTTATTAGAATCATGAAATATCCTGAGTTGGAAGGGGCCCACCAGGATCATCCAGTCCAACTCCTGGCCCTGCACAGACACTCCCACAATGCCACTCTGTCCCTAACTTTTGCAAATCATTGGATCAAGTGTCCCTTCATTGGAGGTGTCTGCACTATCTTTTCCGATGCCATTCCACACTGAATGGCTGGGAAGTAAAAGCTATTGAGGATCTGGGATAATGCACTAAAACCACCCCTGCACATGCCTTGGAACACAGTTTGGAGTGAAACTTTCCACCAGAGAAAGAATTAAGACACTGAAGTATGAAAAAGTGGGAAATGGAGGAGAAGGACACATCCTGTAGGAGAATAACAGGTTTATTACAAGGAAGACAATATGGGAGACCAAACAGGAGGAAGTGCCCTAAAATGCTAAGACTTAAATCCTGTCCTGCTGCAGGTTTGCTTCTACACACTCTTCCAGGACTGGCTGCAGATTTCCTGTGCCCTGTTCAGTAACTTGGGAATTTCCAAGGGCTCGCAGGAATTTCTGACTGGAGGGTTGCTTCCCCCTTTCAATAAACATGGGCATTGCTGAAAATTCCTGCCTCTGCACCTCCCAGACACTTATTTTCATGTAAGTTGTAGGAACTTAATATTGTTTAAAAGTTTCTTCCCCCCCCTCCCCCCCCATTTCTGGGTTGCTGGTTTTTGGTTTGGTTTTCGTTTTTGGTACTTTGTTTTTCCCCCTTTCTCATGAATCCAGATTAAATTTATCTGACAAATGAAGGCAGGAGTGGAAGGGGCTAAAGGGAACTTTTATAAAGCTCATTTTTGGGACATAAACAACACATCCCCCCTCTTTACCAGCCCCAGGCCTTCCCAGGAATAAAGAGTGTGAGACATATTTCTCTTCCTGCCTCCCTTCTACTCCTCAGATCAGACATTTTTGCCTTTTTAGAACTTTTTAGCTCTTTTTAGAACTGAATCCTCTGCAAAATCAAACCGTGGGAATTAAATGTCCGAGCACATATTTCCATTGATTTCTTTGGGAGCTGCAGACAGTTGGTTCATGTTTAAACTGTCAATTCTTTAGGGTAAGGCTTGGTTTAGGCTTGTGGCCAGGCCTTTGCCACCATCTGGCAGCACCAGCCAGTGACTAAGAATTATAACTTTCTCTTCACTATTTCAACTTCTATTCATTAATTCTATTGATCAGCTAAAACTGCAGATTCCCAGGGAATTGTGTAAGGATTTTACACACCTCTGTGGCAAATTCAACTGAAATTTCAGTCCCTTTCAAAGGAGCAAGGCTGGAGGGGTGGATTCTGTGTGCTCTGACTCGCCGGGTGTTCCTTAATTAGACTTTGAAAATCATAATGAGGCGCTTGCAAAAATGAAACTTTGTTGCTCTTCCATGTTGAAAAATTAACCCTGTAATAAGACAATCAAAATGGTACAAGTAGTTACAATGTGGAAAGTTATAAATGTTGCAATGTTACAATGTTACAATTTAGTCCCTTTCAATGAGTACTCATTTAGGATTGTGTAATTAGTGCAAGTGTCAGTGTGATCCCTTTTTCCTTTAACAACCTCCTATCGCTGATTTTTCCCTAATAACTCAGTAAATATGATTAACAACGGTTTCCTACTTAAATAGATACTTATTGAGAAGGGAAAAAAACCCCAAATCCCAAAGAAACACACAAAAACCCTTGGGATTTCTGCACTGCTTTAGTTATTAGTATCTCAGTAGTTTATTTAGTACCTCTTTGTTTTCCATTCTAATTTGTTTCACTGCCAAGAAAATGGGAAATAAAGACAACAAAATGGGAATTTTGAGGTGATTTGAGGAGCATGTCTTTCATAAAACCCCAGAATGCTTTGGGTTAGGGGGGCCTTGAAGTCCAACTCATTCCAACCCCTCCCCACCTTCACCAGCCCAGGTTGCTCCAAGCCCCGTCCAACCTGGCCTTGGACACTTCCAGGGATCCAGGGGCAGCCACAGCTTCCCTTTCACTAACTCAGGCTGCCCCTGCACTCCTGCCCCTTCTTCAGCAAATACTTAGAGGGAATTCCACCAGGTTCTGTGGGAGTTTGGCTCTGGTGTGTTGTGTTCTGTGTCGCAAACCAGAGCTCCAACCTCTTTTGAAGGATCATCTGCTTCATGGCAGGACACCACAATCACCTTCCCTCCAAACCCACCCTGTCCATGTCCTAAATTTTGGTTTTGAAAAATGTAATCAAGTATTGAGGTGTTGACAACCCAGGGGTTACAGAGGGTTGAGAGTTACAGAAATGTAGAAAGATTCAAAGCTGGACGAGCTTTTCTCAGATGGAAACATTTCTTGTGCCATTTCCTTTCAGTTCTGACTGTGTGGGACACAACACACCCATTGAAGCAAATAGTTATTCCTTTAATACATGAAATCAGTTCAAACTCCATGGACCTTCTAATCCCTTAGCCTAGATATTAGTTTTATTGGAGTTATCCAAATGTGCACTGAAGAATCATACTGAAGTGTGATACCTCAAAATTCCCTCATTAGGGACTCAGTGTCTCATTACAAAACTAGAAAAATTTTCTATGGAGAGATTATATATTTTCTGCATCAAAAGTGTGCTAATAATTGCTTGTTTGGTCAGTTGTGAAGCTCTTTTCTGGTAGGGTTCCAGACATCTGTGATCTCCAGGAAGACATCTAGTAGAGGCCTGTTGCCACCCCCTGTGTTTGCTGCTCACACTGGTTTATTCAGAGCTCTGCTCCTTGGTGCTTGGCGTGTCTGACCACGAAAGCCAAGCCTGTTAACTTCCCTTCTTGACAATTTGTCAAAAAGCACATTAAAAAATAACTGGGGAGAAAGCACAAAGGTTTGGGAAATGGATTGAGCCATTTTTCTTCAGTGCTTGACTGGGCAAGTTAAAAGACACCTTGGTCTGTGCCCCCAACAACACACAAGTGATGCTTTAACAGAAGAAACATTACTGTCTGCAACATTTGGGATTTACTGTTGTTGGCCTTTGGTTTGACAGCAAGGCCAACAGGTAAAAGAGCTGCAGGTTAGACTTTACGTTTTGTTCGCCTTTTTTAAAAAATTAGGCTGTTTTTAGGCTATGCCACAGATGAACAAAATAATATAGATAAAAAAGGAACTTTAAATCTACTCATTTTATGACAATTTTTGAAAAAATGGGATATTTTACAGTGGTTTGGAGTAAAAGATATATTCAATTACACTGGTTAAACCTCCCATAATGGGGGAGGTGTTCTGGAGGAGGAGAGAGACTTTAATTCATTGCAGAGAACAAAAATACTGAGAGAAAACAAACCCAACCTGCCGACCAAGCAAAACCCTTTATAGTGCAAGCCCCAGAATGATTTATTCCCCCCCTCCTCCCCGAGAACTTGGCCTAATGTTGCTGTTAGAGATGGGAGGATAGATTAGCTCTGGTAATCACCCCAACAACACAAACATTTCGTCAGGACCTGCTCTCCCAAGGATTTATGGACCCAGTCCTCTGATTTCTTTATTTCTCATTATCATTAATAATCAGAATGGACCCAGAATTTTGTCATCAGGACACAGTAATCAAACAGAGGAGCTGTCCAGCAGGCATTTAAATTCTTGGCAAAGTAAAGGAGGGTGGCACAAAGAGAACAAATGTGTAGATGCAAATCGTCCTTGTCTTTGACACAAAAGATATTGGGGGGGGTGGTTCTGGCTCCTCTGCAAAACAAATTTTGGGATGGACATGTGAAAGATTTTTTTTAATGGGTGGAAAATCAGGATGTTATATAAAATGACATTATGAACTTCCCCTCGAGATTAAACTTAGTATTAGCGTTGAGGCATTCAATTCACTTTAACTGTATCCCCAGGTAAACCCATTTGTGTTGTTTGGAGAATTATTCCAGGTCCTGAGGAGGAAGAAACCCAATGTTCAGTTTCTAATCACAAGATATATTGCCAGTTGGAAGGGACATGACATCATAATTGCGTAATTCTACAGAAACCCATGAATTTTCTTCCTTTACTTGAGAATTCTACTTCACATTCAACTACTCGTATTTTGATGGCTGAGATATTTATTTTTATATTAACCTCACAAAAATAATTGTGACAACACTGCTGCATCTGGAACCTTCTGGGGACATTTTGTGGATTGATAGCTTTGTATCCAAGTTAATCCCTTAAACACTCTATAAGCTCAAGCTGTGCCCTGGGATGAATGAAGGGATCACAATTACCTGTAACACACAGGATTAAATAGTTTTCAGACAGTTATCAGTGCTCCAAGATTTACTCTCAAGGTAAACTTTGGGAGCTTTCCAGAGAGGTAAAATAAAACTTACCAGAAAGGGGGAAATTTCTTCCAAGTTCAAGTCCCTGGCTGCCAGTTGGATTCCATGTGAGATGGTCTGGATTCACTTTTATTCAATAGTCATCATATGGTACTTGATTACTCTCTGTTATTAATCAAATTGATATGAGGAAATAAAATTTGATATTGGGAAGGAATTGTTGGCTGTGAGGGTGGGGAGGCCCTGGCCCAGGTTGCCCAGAGAAGCTGTGGCTGCCCCTGGATCCCTGGAAGTGTCCAAGGCCAGGGCTAGTGGAAGGTGTCCCTGCCCAGGGCAGGGGGTGGAACTGGATGGGCTTTGAGGTCTCTTCCAACCCAAACCATTCTGGGATTCTGTGATTCCCTGTTTCTATTCCAGGGTACAAGTCCATATCATCTCCTGAAGGCTGAGTGACAACCATCTGTCTACGATTTGTTCCTGTGTGCTTAGAATTTTGACACATTCAGTAATCAGGGCCTTTGTGCGGCCCAGAGAGATCTCTCCTGCCGAAGGTTGGAACCCTTTTTGGCTCCATGGAAAAAGAAGAGAAGGAAGATACAGTAGGAAAAATTGGTAGGGTAGAGCAGAAACTGCTTCAAATCCCCCCTAAACTCCATTTTCATAAATAGCAGATGCAGTGAGCCCCTTGTAAGCCTTGAGACAAAGAGACATGGAATTAGATGGTTCACTTCGACCAAAGCCTGGATTTGTGTTGCTGGGCTTGGCACAGCTCCCGCCTCAGGAATATCCAAGGATCATTCTGAAGAGCAGGGCAGAGGAAGGGACACCTTCCCTACACAAATCCCCCAAAACCTGCCATACTTCAAAAAGTTGGCGATACCAGGAGTTGGAGTTGATGATCCTTGTGGGTCCCTTCCAACTCAACATATTCTGAGATTTTGGGATCCTGGGATTCTGTTCCTTATTCATTCTCTTGGCTTTTGGTATAGACGATCCAGTGTCTGAAACATTGATAGATATTGCATTTATTTATTTATTTACTTATTTATTCAATTACTTATTTATAATAGTGCTTCAATTATTAATCTGGCCTGTATCCAGATGGCACCAAAAGGGAATTAATTATTAAATAGTTTCCATCCAGATTTTCTTTGGGAACAAGTATCCCAGAAGGGTAGGGAGAAGATGAATGCAGACACTTCTCAACGGTGCACAGGGATGGGATGAGAGACAAGAGACACAATGAAATTTGACTTCACTATTTGAACTATGCAATTAATTGATTCCATATAATAATTTCCTTTTTCTTTTTTTTTTTTTTTTTTATTTTGAAGATGATCAAATATTGGAACAGCTTGCACAGAAATCTTGTGGAATCTCCACCCCTAAGATTTTCCAGATTTGACTGATCAGGACTCAGAGCAACCTGATTAATTTTGATCCACTTTGAAAAAGAATCTGGGTTGTATGAATTCAGAATTTTTCAACTTAAATTATTCAATTAATTAATGACACACAGATGACCCTGGATAAGCTATATTTACTGGTTTATGTTTTATAATGCATTTTAAAAGACTAAAAAGATATTTCCGACCAGTTGTTTTAATGGCAAATATAGATCACGGGTGACATTATAACAGAAATGATGGAAAATGAGGATAAATGCTTTTGGAGAGTGTAAGTCCTTCCTTTTCTCATACATATGCACATAATAACTTTTTCAAGGGTTTGGAAATTGAAAAAAACTGATACAAATCTCAAGATCTCCCTGGGAGAGCTTCAGTAGGAGACTGGGGATGGCTGTAAGCTCTGCCTAACTTGTAGCTGACTTATTTTTACGGCTATTTTTTTAATCATAGATCTTACAGAAGACTCCATTGATCCCCCAAATTGTGAAACTATTGTGGAAGAAAATGAAAAAAAAAAAATGTTGTGAATCAAGGACTTTGGAAAAAAAGGAAGCAAATATCTTGAAATTATGCTGCTTTTTTACTGCATAATGGGACTGTTTTGCTGAAAGAAATGTTTTCTTGCCTCTTCTGTTTGAAAGCATTTGCCTTTATCAAAATGATGACATGAGAACTTATTTTAGTACTTCAAAAGGATCAATAACACAATAAAACCCTTTCAGATGAGGCAGCAGAGTGCACAGAATACACAGAATCTAAAAAATGTGGTTGTGTATAATTTTATGTACATCAGTTCTGTATTTTATTTCACTGCGTGTTCATTTTTGTTCAGAGATTTGAAATTATTTAAGCACCTGGGGAGCTCTGGAATTGGAAAGACTCTTCCTGCAGGTAAGATTTATATTGGGAAAGCTGGAAAAGACACTTAAAGGCTGGAAACAAGAACAACCCCCCTGCATTGTGCTGTGATTTGGCTTTGGGGAATTAAAACATCTCCTAAAGTGCTTAGACAGGAACTGTGGAGCCTTTATAGGTACCAGGGGAAGGATTTCTATTACCTGCTCTAAAGTGGAGTGTTTATTTTGCCTGCACAAGGCTAATAAATTCCAAAGGGAATAATTACCAATAACCTGGAATCCAGTAAGTGCAGATGTTTGCTTTCAACTCCTTTACAGTTATTATTGCCTGGGTTTAAAGGGATTCTCTGTGTGAGCATTTTTAATTAATAGTTTTCTGTGTGTGCACACAGGGCCAGAAGCTGCTGCCTAGATTTAAAGAAACCCTCCATTTTAAAGGAATGGTAAATATTGAACATTGCTTTGAATCTCCTGCAGGGGGGTGTGGTCTAAAATATTTCAATATGAAATATTGAAATATTTCAAAATGTTTGATAGTTTTTAGGACTGAGACACTGCTTTGGTTTCCTCTGAATGGCTTTTTTCCACCTGCCCAGTCAGATGCTTCAAACCCAAGTTAATTCTCATGAACTCCACTCACTTTTCATTTTAATTCAGTCATGGAAGCAGAATTTATTTCCTTTTTCTACCAAGTTCTGGTGCTGTCAGAACTGTTCTCTTTATCTAAAGATAGCATAGGTCTCAGCTTTACAGAGCTGTTGTTTTAAAGAAATTCAGTAGTTTTAGCACACAATAAATTCACTTCCAAGAGGACTTTAAGTTTCTTCCCAATGCAAGTGAGCTCCCTAATTCTGAAGGTACAACAATGACAAAAGGGTTGAACTCACTGTAAAAGTTTCTCTTATTTACTGAAGAAAGGTTCTTTTTATCCTCAGGTACTCCCAAAAACCATTTATTCTGGGAAATCAGCAGAAGTCCTTAGAATTGCCCTCTGTCCACTTCAAAGGGAAACGTGGTGTGCCAAAATTATGCACTTACTGGCAATAATTTTTCCAAGAAATATCCAAGTGGCTCCTGAATTGAAAAAATGCTCCTGAAGTGCAGCTGAATTGGCACTTTCGCCACTTTCAGGAGTCGAAAATTAAACACAGTTTAGTTTTTCTAAGTATGTGTTTTAACCAGTTATTCCACGTGAGATTTTCTTGACCAGTAAAAATGAAATCAGATTGAAAGTGCCCAGATTTATATAAACAGCAAATGGAAACAGGGCTGGAGGTGCTCTCACCTTCTGGCTACCCCATGACTTTCCTCCAGCACCTCAACTGGAAGTCCAAGTTATCAAACCTGATGGAGTGGGAAACACAGAAGCCACTTTACACGTGTTGTGGCAGGTTAGGAAACGGAACAAAATCCCAGGGAAGAGTTCATGGCAGCTTCAGAACTGTCCAAAAAACCAAGGAGATGACTAAACCACCCTCAGATGGTAAGAAGAGGCCCTGCAGAGCTGTGCTGAGATACACTCGAGGTGCTTGAGGACAGAACTGCTGCCCTGCTCAGCTAACACTCCTTGGCAGTGCCACAGCTGCCTCTTTTTCCCTGCTGGAAAGAGCAGGAGTCTCCAAGGATCTCGAGGGATCCCATCTTCTTTTGCCTTCTCTCTCATTCTTTCGGTGTTGTGCTTTTCTTTTCCATGAAATGAGAACAAGATGATTTCGGGAGACAGAGGTTCAAGCAATAAATAAATATCCCTGTCTGCCGCAATCCCAGGGAAGTGGAGGAACTGTGGCACTGAAGGTCCACTCCACCCTCTCCATGGTTTGTGTCTCGTTATGAGTAGAGATTCCACTGCCTCTTCCCACCACCTCCAAACTTTCGTTACCCCTCATCCTTCCTGTCCTGAATTCCTCAGTCTGATACAGCCGTCAGTTGTTTCCATCTCAATTAACCTCCTTTCCACCATCCCAGTTCTTGTCAGAGCTCTGGAGATCTCACATTCCCAGCCTGCCTTCTTGGCTTTATTCATTTGACTTCTCTCTGAGGACAAATGTCACTGTGCAACATTTATTCCCCAGTTAATCCCAGTTCTCTACCCCTTTAAATCACAGCTTTTCAGTCCCATTTTTTTCCTAATCCACTCACTGCCACCCTTTATATCCACAGTGTGTTCCATGGGCTTTGAACCCGATGGAGCCATAAATCCACAGGAAACAAACTTTAAAGAGAGCAGAAGGAACGGTCTGATAGAGGGTCGCAAAACAAAATGTGTCTGTACATATAAAAATTGAATAATGCATTGCATATACATGTATAAAAATGGGATAATACATTATATAGATATAAATGGAATAAAACGTTTATGTTGTTAAATTGAGTATGTCCATATTGCATATGAGTATACAACACTCAATTTAATGAATATTATATACACATTGTTATGTGATCTTTATATTGAAAATCATCAGATGAGTTTGTAGTCTCTGTATTATTTCAAGAATTACCCAAAGAAAGTGAAAGCCTTTTGATAATAGATTTTATAACAACACTCAAAGAACTGTGTCTCGTAGGTAAAACACATTATTCCAGCCCAATTCCCTTTTAAATCTGTAGGTGGTGTGTTTTCCTGGGGATATTTAGGCTGTCAAATTCAAAACAAATGTTTGGCAGAAGAAATAAATTAGGATTAAATTTGCAGCAAATATCCACTAGTGCTGTGTGGCCTTTCAGGTGTAAAATCATTGCAAGATTAAAGTAATTCTCACGTGCCAAACCTCGAGGCTCCATGGTTTTTATGCACTTTAGGAAAATGATCAAATCACAATAAATGGCTGTGCACAGGGAGCTCCCATTACTGTGATAACTGGGACATCAGCTGCATTTCCTAGCCCTCATGTTATTTTTAAAAAGATGGGACAGCAGGTTGGAAATGAAAACCTGCTCAAGATCTCAGCCTTGTTGAATGTTGTTTTTTTTTCAGTAGAGACGGGGTGTCATTTTACCCCCAAATTGCTCTTTTGGTGATTTCCAGTTTAAAACTCAATTGGTCCAACAGAATTTTTGCGATGTTCAATATGTTCATTAGACATTCAGCGTGAGTTACAAAAAACAAGAGCACTTCAAGCGTCGCAAAAACAAGGACTAAACATTTTGCCGAGGTCACATGTTCCGAAAATTACACACACATAAAATCTAAAAAAAAAAATACAGATGGTGGGGTTTCTGATATAAATGTACAGAAGGTTTTATAATGATCTGAAAATTCTAAATCCCTTCAAATAAGGTTTTTATTAGCAAGGAAAATTAGAGTTACAAAGTGTTTTGTATATGATGATAAACTCACCAAACTTGGGCTTCTCAGGAGGTAAAGAGAAGGAGAGCTGGGAATCATGAACAGACAATAGTTGTTCACAGCAATTTCTGACTTGAAAAAACAAGTATCCACAAGAAATGACTATTCAAAACAATAAAAAATTCAATAAAAGGAAGTAGTTTGTCATTATATATATATATATCTCAAAAAATATGTGTTGCAGGATGCTGAGAAAACCTTAATTTAGAAGCAATTTAGAAAGAAAAACAGAGAGTTGATCTGTATTTTAAGACAGAGCAGATTTAGGAAGCTGCTGAGAAGGAATTAGTGCAGCTGGGGGGGTATTTTGGGAGAAAAACAGCACACTCCTGCCATCAGTTTTCCTGTAGACAGGAGTGTGGTGCAAATGGACTGCAAATCCTGCCTTCATGTTTCGGACATAGTTGGCCTCATTTTTCCATGAAATAGGACTATTTTGGTGTATCTTTAAAAATTTAATAGACATTCTGTTTCAACGCAGGTGTGAAATAGAGTATTTCTTCTTCAAAACTATAGAAAAAGAGAAAGTTTCCTAAGTTCAGAGCTAATGCTTCAATGCAGACGTGAAGGAGAATGTGTGATAGCTGTGGCTTCCTACTAAAAAGTAGAAACTTTCCAAATTTGACCATAAAAATGGAAGCCTCTGACGACACTTCCTGAACTCCTGTTCTTTCAGGGCCCCTTCACCTGGTTGGTTTTCACATGTGCTGCAGTGAAACTCAACGGGAGACTGAGAAAATTCATGGGGTGCAGCTCCTGGAGGCTTCCTTAGAAAGCAAACCTGAAACTTTACTTATGATATAATTTATATTGTATATATTATATGCTTGGAATACATATTTTATACACTATATTCATATATAAAATAAATATTATATATATTTAGAATCATAATAATTAGTGTAGACCTTGCATTTATTTCAGCATTTACTGATGCTGGAATGGTTCTTCACTTCCAACCAGATCTATTTTCCCTCTCAGAACACACAGATTACATTATTTTGTGTTCCAGAGTGTGTGGTAGATGCAGAAAAATAACTTTTAATTTATGAGCAGTGGTCATTCTCTCCCCCCAGCCTCATTTTTCATATACACGGGGGTTCCAGGTAAAAATAATTGGTTTATAGCAGGTTCTACCTGCCCTGATCTCTCTGATCGTGGCTTTTTGGTAATTGGTCTGCCGGGACTCATCCCTGCTCAGATGGGACATTAAATTGAATTATTTTGGCCCCTTAGTCTTCAGAACAATTCTCAGAGTTATGAACTGCAGCTATTCCTGATGGTGCCCAAGTTCAACTCAAAAGTTCTCTCAAAGGGTTTGGAAAGTTCAGAAATTCAAGGGCACTGAAAGTCTGGTGATTTACAAGAGATTCAAGTGCAAGAAGTTACCTTGGTTGTGATGCAGGGCAAGAGTTGCTTCCAATTTTAAAATATTTCTCTTGCAAATATATTTTGTGGCCAAAAATATTACAATGAAGTCATAGGTCAAACTATCACAGAAAAGTCAAAAAGTGGTTTTGTGTCCTTTTGTGTTTACACTCTACTGAAGTTAATTAAATACTAAATAGTTAAACAGTTAAACTAAATACTAAAGCATTAAGCACCTTAGATGTCACTTGTTTTCAGGGATCTAACTCCCTTGTTCCTGCAGTGCTCCCAAAGACTGGGGATGTGGGAATTACAGCCAGGGGAGGATTCTGTAGGGAACTGCTTAGGAGTAAATTCTGTAGAGAGGAGTTTGGAATAGCTAAAACCTGATATTTCCTTGGATTCCTCAGGTCTCCCTGGAGCCTTGTCTTCTCCAGGTGAACCTCCCCAGCTCTCCCAGCTCAGACACCCATGTGACCATGGCAATGCCCCTTCCAGTTCTGGCAGCAGCAGCGGTTTCCCACCACTTTATTCCATGAGAATGTTTTCGGAAGTCTCCTGCTCTGCTGAAGTTGGACACACACCCAGTGAGTGGCTGTTCATACCCAGTAACTCTTTATTCCCGAGCATTTTACAAAGCCCTCAGAGCGAGGAGATGCCTTTTGCTGTGTGACAGGGCCAACTAAGACACTGCTTCAGCTTGAACATGCAGTGGACTCATTATATTTGTAGGACCTGCCCCATCAGCTTATCTCTGATGTCGTGTCAGAGTGTGCTCTGCCTCGGAGAACGAAGAAAATCATTACTAATTAATTATGTCAACTTTTGCAGGAAATCAGCAATTAGAACCTGCACACAGGGCAAAACACACCCAAATCGATGGTGCTGCTCAGCTTTCCTCAACAATTAGTGTCTGCAAGGCAGGAATCCCGACAAGGAGGACGAACCTGGAGCTGCCAAAGCTGGGATACTTAATAGAACAATGAAGGGAAGGGTTGTACTGCAACGTCTCTCCTCTCCTCTCCTCTCCTCTCCTCTCCTCT
>VXAY01001959.1:199099-239331 GCA_013399855.1 Oxyruncus cristatus | reverse complement strand
TCTTTCTTTCTCTCTTTCTCTCTCTTTCTTTCATTCTTTCCTTTCTTCAAATCAGTCATGAAGACAAAATGCTAATGTTCTGAATTCTAATTCCTGATTAATGGTTAATGCTTCATCTCTCATGTAGATATTACACATATTTATATATATTTGTAATATAGCAAAAGATAATTAAAAAGGAAAAAAATCTCAGGAATGCGGACACTATTGCATAATGGGTTCTAAAACTTATTATTTCCATACAATACCTGAGGTGGAATTTGGAAAGGATATTTGGTGCCTGTACAAAATTGATAATGGGATGCTCGGGGGAGTGGCTGAAGGTGGGAAAGGGAGCAGAGAGGTGATTTCAGCAGGAAAAGGAGAGCAGGAAGGCCAGAAGGGTCCAGCGGTGCATTACCAGGATGCTGCTCGATATGCAGCATGTCCTGTTTATTACTAACCCCTGATTTCATTGACCTGAGTGGGCTCTGCATGCCCTGGGTGTGATTTAACAGCGAACCTCGAGCCAGATGAGCTGGGGAGGGGAAGGGGCCAAGCAGAGGAGGGACCGAGGGTCTCAGAGCCACATTGTCAGAGAGGAGCCACCCAAAATCCAGGGTGGGGCTGGTTTTGCTTCCTGTGCTTGTGGGAGGGCCTGAAAAACATTGTCCTGTTTGGGTCTGTGAGGTCACCTCTCCAGGAAGGAGAGACTCCTCAGGGTCCTCCAGCCCTGCATGGTCCAGCTTTGTCAGTTCCTTCTGGGAGGAGCTGCTCCCTGAAAACACAAACCTTCAAAAGAACAAGACCTCAAGACATGTCATCTGTTCGTGCATATTCACCCCCCCCTTTAAAAATACATACATTTGCTCCCACGCAGTCCTATCCACACACCAAAAGGGAAAATTATATGGACAATACTTATTTTTTAAAAATAATTACATATTTTTGACTTTTTTTTTTAAATTCTGATCAATAATTAATTAGATTGGTGTTTACCCTTCGGATTTATTACTTGGCTGAGAGGAAGGTGAAGGGAAGAAAGCTTTTCAATTCACATCCAGTCTGTGTATTTTAGACTCATTCCAAGGTTCTCCAGGAGCTGATGGGAGCAGCTGGCACATACAGCTAAAGACATTCAGATTATTATATTTTATTAGACTGATAAAGAAGATACAAAAATTTGGTCTTTAAAGCAATAAATTACTGGCCATGAAGAATATGAAGTATTTTGATGACTCTGGATTTCTAAGGTGTCCCCATTAGCAATCCCTGTTCAGGAGGCTTTCACTGGATATCATGTTTTCTCTTTCACCTTGGGAAAAAGTGATTTTATAAAAGGACAAAGTTTCTAAAATCAATTAAAGAGGCATAGATTTTAAAGGCAGTCAGCTGTACAAGGGGAAAGGGGGAAGGCAGAAGGTGAAATGTATCATTGCAATGAAAATTTCAGGCAGTGTTAGTTCAGAAGAACAGTCAAGAAATCTGCTCCAAACTGAATTATGGCTTTGGATCCCACTCTGGACATTTGCCAGCAATGAAGGAGACATTGACCTGAATTTGGGTTTATTTGTCCAATAAATTTTCTTTCCCTTGGTCCCAACTGATTTTTGTCAAAGGAAAAAGTGTTTAACTGAAAACAGGCTTTGAGCTCTGGGATAAGGAAGTAAATGGAAACGGGTAGAGCTTCTATTAATGTAACCCTTAACTTTGATATCCCGTCTTTAATAAATTACTAGACCATAATAATGCCAATTAACATTAACGAAATAAACTCCTGGACTCAATTCTGAACATCAACACTGGCTTAAGAAGTACTTCAAATTATAAAAGTTGCTAACAAGAATTTCCCCTTTGTGTTGCTTAAATGAACACTTTGTAGGGTGTCTTCAGATGACAATATGTTTGGGAATGATGTCCTGAAATCCATAAAAACCACCTCAATTTTTTCACTGAAGAGAAACAACAACTGGTAAACTTCCAAAAGTTTGACTTCTGTCACCAGGAAGGATTGTTGTTGGATTCAGGAATATTTTGTACAGGGACATGCAGCAGTTATTATCACATCTATGAAATATAATAACTCTCAAAATTGTATTTTTTCTTACAATTCAAGTTGATTTTCCAGTTTAATTATTCCCACCAGTACGTCTTCAGGTTTTTCTCTACAAGGTGCAGTGATACAGAACAGAACTGGGGGCAGTTCCTGCTCTGCTCGATTGGAATCACCTCTTCCCCCTTGTACAAAACGGAAGAGTCTGAAAGAGTCTGATACAGGAAATTTCATTCTAATGAGCTGAATTTCTTCATCAACTTGAAAGAAGATTATTCTTGTGGGTTTTAATGTTTTGGACACTTAATTAATCTGCCTGCGTTACGGCAGAATTGGAGGAGAAAAAGTATGATCTGTGACACTGAATAACTGTTAAAAGTTTTATCTGAGTTCTTTCTTTCTTCCTGACCTCCATGGAGATAGAAAAAGTCATTTGAGAGCTGAGGTTGGAGACAAAAATTCATTTTTAGGAAGAATTCATATCTGAGACGTTTGAAAAAAAGCTCCTTTGAGGCATTTAGAACTTCACATTCCTTGTTAAAGAAAACCATATTCATGGTCTGGAATGAAACAGCCTCAAATTGTGCCTGGAAAGGTTTGGATTGGACATTAGGAAAGAAATGTCACAGAAAGGGTTGTCAAACACTGGAGCAAGTTGTCCAGGGAAGTGCTGGAGTCCCCATCCTTGGGAGTGTTCAGAAAATCTGTGGCTGTGGCACTTGGGACACGGTTTGGTGGTGAACATGGTGGTGGTGCTGGGCTGGTGGTTGGACTGAGGGCTCTTAAAAGGCTTTTCCAACATCAACAGTTCTCTGATTTTCCATTGCAGGACAGCAGATATGAAAGGAATGTGGCAATAGCAATGCCCCTGGAATATTTTTAGTCTCATCTCATTAGAAATCAGCTTTCTCATAACATTTTTCTATAGGAAAAGAATTGGGTTTATGCCTTCCCACATCACTCATGGAAAACAGTTCCAAAAGGAATGCGCAAACACTTTGGAATTATAGAAGAACCAGTGTTGCTCTAGAAGGAAAATGTGTAACTGGGGACAGACTTTCTTTTTTATTACACAACATTATAGGATCAAGGAATGGTTTGGGTTGGAAGAGACCTGAAAGCCCATCCAGTTCCACCCCCTGCCATGGGCAGGGACACCTTCCACCAGTCCAGGTTGCTCCAAGCCCCGTCCGACCTGGCCTTGGACACTTCCAGGGATCCAGGGGCAGCCACAGCTTCTCTGGGCAACCTGGGCCAGGGCCTCCCCACCCTCACAGCCAGGAATCCCTTCCCAATATCCCATCTGTCCCTGCCCTCTGGCAGTTTGAAGCCATTCCCTGTGTCCTGTCCCTCCATCCCTTGTCAATAGTCTCTCTCCATGTTTCTTGGAGCCCCTTCAGGCCCTGCAAAGCCACAACTAGGTCACCCTGAAGCTCATCTTGGTGCCTCCTCTGGACCTGCTCCAGCAGTTCCATGCCCTTCCTTTGCTATGGTGTTGGATTATTTCATAGCACCAGCTCAGAGTTTGGGCCAGAGCTGCACTAGTCCAGCATTAACAACAGTGGGAAGCCATTCCCCCTTGTCCTGTCCCTCCATCCCTTGTCTCAAGTCCCTCTCCAGGTCTCTTGGAGCCCCTTTAGGTTCTGGAAGGGGCTCTCAGGTCTCCCTAGACCTTCTCATAGTGCCAATTATCAACTCCAAGCATTAGGAATACATGGAGTGCATGACATGCACTGTGGGATAAAACCTTGCAGGCACAGCACAGATCCCAAAACACCCCTTTAATGCCACTGAGCACCCTCATCCCTGCAGGCAAACCCTCCCAGTGGAATCTCACAGAACAGATGCTTTGCTTTCAGTGACTCAACCCAACAAGTATCTCCCCAAAGCAGAGAACTTCCATCAGTCAAAGGTTCTCCACTGCACAAGGAAGGGCAAAAACCTCAGGAACCACATTCCTGTAAATCCTGCTGCTACTCCTATTTATTCCATCCCATAAATTGTGGAGCTCACCATCCTACCACCTTCATTTTTTCAGCTGTAATTAAAGTGGGAGCATCTGTAGCTGCAGGAGTTTTGATGTGAGGACTGTTAATAAATACGTGTAAAAGGGATTTTTTCAGCTAGTTATCTGTAAGATATTTATATTTATAACCCATCCTGACTTAGCTGTGCAGTCTATTGTCCATTTTTCTCCTCAAGTGATATGGATCCTGGCCATTAAGGGGAACACTCCCATACTTTAAGCAGAAAACATAATTTCTGCATCCATCTATTCACTGGCACTGTGTTTTTCAGCAAACCAGAGCCAGTCAGCACTTAAACCTTTAGCAGACATTTGCTCTTTCATCACTTCTCCTTGTCAAATCATTCTATTGAAAAAAAAAACCACCCAAGAATGTGTCACGTCCTTGTCAAATAAAGACCTGCATCTCCCAAACGTGAATTCTAATTTTTTCTCAAAAAACCCAGGATCTCAGGGGGGGTTCTGTTTGTTTGTTTGGGGTTATTTTCCAAGTTTCTGTCCATTCACACAATGATTTTCACTGCAGAATACAGATGACAAACTAATACCCACAATAAAATCCCTTCCTTGTCTGGTTTGGCATTGCGGTGGTTGGGTTGGTGTGGATGGAAGGTGTGTTTCAGGAAGCAAAAGGATCATCAAACACCAGACTCCCCATCTCCTTTCTGCTGCACTCCAGAGCTCCTGCAGTGAATATATTCCCTGAAACTGTGGTCTTCCAGTGCCTGAAGGAGCTACAAGAAAGATGGAGAGAGACTATTGACAAGGGATGGAGGGACAGGACACAGGGAATGGCTTCCCACTGTCAGAGGGCAGGGTTAGATGGGATACTGGGAAGGAATTCTGGCTGTGAGGGTGGGGAAGTCCTGGCACAGGTTGCCCAGAGAAGCTGTGGCTGCCCCTGGATCCCTGGGGGTGTCCCAGGCCAGGTTGGCTAGTGGGAAGTGGTGTGGTTGGCACTGGGTGATCTTTAAGATTCCTTCTATGCAAACCATTCCTTGATTATTATCCTATGATTAAAAATCCCAAAACAAATTGGAAGAAAGAATTGCATGGAGTTTACAGAGTCAGACTTGTCATGCGTCACCAGGAGGAGTCTCTTTCAGCACAGGAACAGATGGGAAAACACCCTCAAACTGGCATTTTACATCTCACACAAATTGTATCCTCCCCTGATAGCCGTGTCAGCAGTGCTGACAGCCCAAATACGGTTTATCTGACTTTTCTAAGTGCAAAAGCTATTTTCCAAGGAACTCCAGCAGAGCTTATTGCCAAAATGCACCTTTTCCTCCTCACTTTCTGTTTCCAAGGCTGCCCTGTATCTCCAAAACTGGGGATTGCTCTTTCTTCTTCTGCACTAATGGTCACTCCTGTTCGTGTCATCTATCAAAAATAATACCTGGTCTCTCCCATCTGCACTTCTAGATGCAATTCAGGAGTGTTTGGGCGTATGTTGGAATGTGTCACCACAGAACTGTCCATTTTCCATGGGCACAGATATGTCAAACTTCCAGCTAAAGGCTTTGCTGAGTCTCCTGTGCCGAATTTCAGTTGCTGTGGGTTCCCACAGCCCTGTTAACAAGCTCCCATCACCTCAAGGACCATCCCTCTGGTGCTGCAGGACTTGTTGGGCTCTCCCTGCCAGCTCCCAATTTGCTTCTGTGTGAGGACTCTCTGCTGAGTGTCACCAACAGGCCCAGAATGCAGGGAGCACTCAAAGCAGACAGGATCCCTTTTGTCCCTAAATTGCTGTTTATGGATTATTTTTTCCTTGCATAAGGCCTAAGAGGTAACATCAGGAGTATCACCACGTTTTATTGATTCAAGAAATGTGAAAAATCAGAAGAACTATTGGAGCACAA
Source organism: Oxyruncus cristatus (assembly GCA_013399855.1). Classification (NCBI taxonomy): domain Eukaryota; kingdom Metazoa; phylum Chordata; class Aves; order Passeriformes; family Cotingidae; genus Oxyruncus; species Oxyruncus cristatus. Next base: position 233,411 of record VXAY01001959.1, on the reverse strand, counting down.
GGACTGAGAAGGATACTGGACCCAGTTTGTTGTCATACATCCAGAAACTTCCCATCCTGTTCCTTGGAAGCTTAAGTTCCAGGCTGGACTTAGTGGTTACTCCTTGTTCTTTGTTTTCATGAACTCACTGAATCATTAAGGTTGGAAAAAGACCTCCAGGATCATCAAGGCCAACCTTAAACCAAGTACCCCCACACCCACTCAGCCCCATCCCCCAGTGCCACACCCACTCACGTTTTGACACTTGTGTGTTGTGATTCCCTGGGCAGCCCTTCCAGTGCCTGGCCACTCAAAGTGAAGAATTTGTTCCCGGTATCCAACCTGAACCTCCCCTGGCACAACTCGGGGCCCTTTCCCCTTGTCCTATCATCAGTTCCCTGGAGAAGAGCCCGACCCCACCTCACCACAACCTCCTCTCAAGGAGTTTCACTCCAGCCAAAAATTCCCACTCTGTTCCCGATAACCAGATATCCTGAAAAGGGATGTGTCCCATTTCCATACACCTTTCTGTCTGGACACATTGGGTTATAAGCACCTAATTATCGGCTCTACTTCCTTACTATTGGCTCAGTTCAGGACAGAGAAAGGAATCACTCGGGAGAAGGAATGAGCCCTCCCCAGGCACAGCTCTGTAATGGAGTAGAGCTGTAGAACATTCCTGAAATGCCTCTTGGCACCTCAGCCACTGAGACAATGATTGCTGCCCCAGTGCACCCTGCAGCACCATCCTCAGACAATTTTCCTGGTCCACAGGGTGAACCTTTAATTTAATGGAGCAGTAAATTTAAAAAGCCAAATGTCATTTCCCGCTCTTCCCAACAGTCTGAGGCTTGTTCACTGGAGTTAATTTTCCTCCTCGTTCAAATGCAATGGAATATAAATCTGAAATGGAACATAACAGTAAGAAGGAAATGCATTATTTTCAACCCATGGAAACTTGAACCCCCCCAAAAAAAATTAAATTAATCCAGAAATGTCCTTACCAAAAAGTAAAATTTTCAATTATATCATATATTGAAATGTTTTAGTGGTTGTTCCTCCCCAGAGAAGATGCTTTGTGCTATGAAATGAAGGGCAAAATAAAAAAAACAAATAAGGAATAAGAAGTCTGGGGAACTCTGGGAATATATAAACATATATGTATACATCTAAACATGTAGAGATGGTTTTCTTCCCTTCCTTTCCCAAACCATCCCTCCCCTCCCCTTCCTTTCCCTTCCCTTCCCAAGCCTTCGCTGTCCCAGGACAGTTTTTCCCCAGATGGGGTGTCTCCAGGGCAGGTCCTGCCCGTGTCACTGAGCCCCCAGGTCAGGGCAGGATTTGGGTTTTGTGTCCCTGCTGCCCCTGTAACCCCACTTGACCGGGTTTTGGTGAGTGCAGAGTAAACCTGGGACCCCCCCGCGCTCACCACCCTGTGACTCACCGCTTTGTTCTGCTCACGGCTGCATGTTTGTCTCAAATGTTCTTGTTTAGCTCCTCCTTCTTTTAACTGATTACTTTTCTGCTTTGAAAAGGTCCTTGACCAGATGCTCTCCTTCCACAGTTATTGGATTTTCTCAACAGCCACTTAGGGAAAACCTGTGACTACTTGAATACTTTGAATAGAACTGATTGTTTTATTCCTTTGTTGCATTCATTGAGTTCAATAAAATCCTTGCTGACAAAAGCCCTTCATGTACAGACTCGATAAAACACAGTATAAATGACTTTTTTCCCCATAATATCTATCAAATTACATTGTTCGAGTCTAAGGCACTCTCTGATAAAAAATAAAGGAAACAAAAAGGAAAAAAAAAGATAATTCACTTAATCTTGGCTTTGATTTTTCATCTGTTACTATTACTGGTTAAAGGCATTCTATGTTCAGAACCAATCTTGGATTGTCTTCAGTTATCCACCCCTGATTCAAGCAATCATCCAGTGAAGACACTGAAGGTTTCAGTGATACAAATAAGAACCTAAAATTAAGAGAGTGCCTAATATTCATACAAAGAAATTAGTATAATTAGAGCAAATATTAAGCATTTAAAGATTCTTGTACAAGCAAGTTGCTGATGTTGGATCAGTGCAGCTCTGGCCAATCTGAGAGCTGGTTATATGGAATAATCCAAGAATGGGATCATAGCACAGCAAGGACATGGAGCTGCTGGAGAGAGTCCAGAGGAGGCCCCAAGATGAGCAGAGGGCTGGAGCAGCTCTGCTGGGAGGAAAGGGGGGAGAGTTGGGATTGTTCAGCCTGGAGAGGAGAAGCTTTGGGGTGACCTCACTGTGGCCTTGCAGGGCCTGAAGGGGCTCCAAGAAACATGGAGAGAGACTATTGACAAGGGATGGAGGGACAGGACACAGGGAATGGCTTCAACCTGCCAGAGGGCAGGGAGAGATGGGATATTGGGAAGGGATTCCTGGCTGTGAGGGTGGGGAGGCCCTGGTACAGGTTGCCCAGAGAAGCTGTGGCTGCCCCTGGATCCCTGGAAGTGTCCAAGGCCAGGTTGGACGGGGCTTGGAGCAACCTGGGCTGGTGGAAGGTGTCCCTGCTCATGGCAGGGGGTGGCACTGGGTGAGCTTTCAGGTCCCTTCCAAGCCAGGCCATGGTTTCTTTCCATGAGAAGTCGTGACACCTGTAAGACAGTGATAGTTGATACACTCTTTGGCTTCTTTGATACTTGAGGGAGAACTGGAAGACTCCCAGCTGGAGGGAGTTCCCTCGCTTTTCCTACAGGTTTGGGGAGAGAGGAAATTTAACAGCAGACACGTGTCCAACATATTTGAATTAAAATGCAAAGGAATTCTTTTTCATCTATAATTCAAGTGTGAGCGATTTTTGTAAGGAGAACAAATCCCTCTTCCATGCGGGATCTCTACCATGACACAGGTTAGATCTCTAAGGATGGCTCAAGGATGGAATTAATTCTGATAGAATTTCTGCAAAAGGTGTACCATGAGAAAGGCTGGGTTATAACCTGGAGAAATTTAGTCTTACACAAATAATGACCTTACAGAATGAACATGCAAATTTTCTGTAGCCTCAACAGTTAAAATGAACTACTTTTAATGGTGTAAAGTGCTAAATCTTTGCTCATGAAATTGTGCGAGTTCTTTAAAGCAGGAAAAAATACTTATTTGGTTATGATTAGGGAATACACTTCACAAGAATTTTGGGAAAAGCAAAAGGAAGTGATCACATTTCGTTTCATTTTTCCTCATGTTTCACTGATAAGGTAACAAGTATCTAGTTTTCATAGCCAAGATTCTAAGGGTACATTTCCATCAGTCTTTCAAAATGAACATCCGTTTTCCCAACTTCCTGGTTTTCAGTTCCCATTTCGGAGCATCCAAGACACTGGGCTGGATTCTCTTCAGACAACAAGATGTTCTGCAGAGTGAAATGAAGGTGCTTTGCTTCGGACATTGCGTGGACATCACGAGAATGGAGAGGGACCAAAATAAAGGGGTGGCTCAGGTGGAATACCAGGAAAAATTTCTTCACTGAAAGAGCAACCAAGCATTGGAAGGGGATGCCCAGGGCAGTGGGGGAGTCACCACCCCTGGAGTTGTTCAAAAAAATGAGTAGATGTGGCACTTTGTGATGGGGTTTAGTGGGAATGGTGGGATTTGGTCAAAGGTCAGACTTGTTATCTTGGAGATCTTTTCCAACCTTAATGATTCTGCAAGACCCTTCAGCCTGTACATTTTAGAGAGGTAAAGTCCTCCCTCTACCGCTGTTGTATTACTTCAATCTGATCCTACTGATCAATGCTGCCTAATTGGGTAGTCTTTGCATTTCTGAACGCCTTAATTTAATCAAAACCAAGTTAAATGCAAATACACCAAAAAAGCAGAGCACACAGATAAATCAAACATCAGTAAACAGCTCCCCCTTTGTGTTGACAGAATTAGAACCTGCCTAAGGACTGTTTCTGAAAACACCACCAAATAAAAAAGCAGATGTTCCCAGATCCATGAAATGTTGCCCTGATAGACAATGGAATTTCATGAGAAACTTTTAGTGGTGATAAAGAAATGAAGGAAATTCTGCTGAAAGATGAACATAATAATGAATGTGCTGTGCTAATGAATCATTGCTTGTAAGAGGCCATTCAATCTTGACATTAATGATATCAAATGAGCTGTAGAATGTATATGAATTAAATTGGAGTGTAATGACAGCTTTAGTATTTGGAGTTACATGACTCACTAAATGAGAAAGGGAGAGGTGAGAACGTGGATTTAGGCAGAGAAGGAGACAGAAAAAGATACAGGGAGATGAGTCACATTCTTGCAGCCACGATATTTTAGTTGGTCGGGTGAGAGACTGTCAGTAGATAAAAAGTGTTTCTCTCCTAGTCTGGGGTGTGCAGGGGTGGTAACAAACAGTTACACTGAACTGCTCTGGCTGCAAGTTTTTCAATTTATGATTTTCTCACAAGTGCACAGAAAAGTTTTCCAACCAATATATATGGAATAAAATTATATTAAAAAAAAATACAATCAGGATTTCACTTCGTGGAATGCATTAGGTTGAAAATACTGAGTGGGCTGTTAAATCCAATTGGAGTCACAATGTCAGACTGCTGGAGCCCGTGGTACTACCAGAGTCATTCCATGTGCACAGCAGGAACTCCAAGTTTGCAATGGCTGCAGGAGGCCATTGCTTGTTGTTTGTATCCAGGCACTACCATTTAAACTCTTTCCTCCAATATAAACTCTAATATTTTGAGGCTTTATCACTATTTAAGGCCTGTCCTTGATGACACTTTCAGACAGAGTCAGATTTGCTTTCCATTTTCGTATCATTCATAAACAATTCTATAACTTTTTGAAGGCAAAGTTCATGACAAGTCCTATTACCAAACATACCATGTTCAGTAAAGAATTTAGTTCAGCTTGAACCAAATCATGGCACAGCTTAGTCCAAGAGAGCACACCAATGTTTACGGAATGCAGGTCCTGCATACAGCAAAGGCCAGGGGGTTCTTAGGCTTGTTTCTGCTGGATCAAATTGCTCCTGTTTTGTGAGAAGTACTTGACTCCTTGGCCAAAATAGCAGTGGTTTGGTTCAGGCTTCAAAGGAGGTAAAAGCCATAACTGGGCCAAGAACTTTTCTAGTGGCAGCCTGGTCTCTGAAAATCCACCAAAGATCAGTGACCCAGTGAGCACTGATGTGTATGAGCTCTGAATATCTTCAGAGCTCCCTTCCAGCCCCAAATACTCCATGATTCCATGGGATATGTTTTTTACCTCTCAGCTCATGGCTCTTGCTTTCTGTGGTTTGGTTAATCCCTGATTTTTCTGAAGCTCTTTTGTTTGCCCTGTGTTACACTTCAGTGATCTTTCAACCTTCTCATGGTACTTTATTTTGACATCTACAGCCTTCCCTTGCCCACTGATGCAGCCACTTCACCACAGAAGGCCACTGGTGGTCAGGCAGGACTTGTGCTTGCTGAAGCCATGTTGGCTCTCTCTAATGACCTCTCTGCGTTCCATTTGCTTTGCCATCTGCTCCAAGAAAACCTTCCCAGGCACAGAGGAGAGGCTGAGGTTTGGTAGCTCCCAGGGTCCTCCCTTGGACATTTTTTTTAGAGTGGGTTTGATGTTTCCTTTTTTCAATCGTTGGGGACGTCAATTATCCTTACACACACTCTCATGGTGTGTGCAGGATTACCATGTCCACTAATCCTGTGACTTTTGGACCATAGTACAAGCAAATGGCATCATCTTCAAATGCAAGTGTTTTTCTGGCTAAGAAAAGTCAGGATAATTCCTGTGCAGTCACTTCGAATCCATGTAGAAGCAGCTAACAATGAAGAGTTACCAGTAACTCCTGCATCAGATATTATGGACGTTTCCACCAGAGCTGTGTAGAGCTTTTCCATTTTGGAGAAAAATGGGGCTCAGCCCAACCTAAAGTACAAAAACAGTAAGGAAATTCAAAGAGAGCAACAGGCCTGAGCTGGCTTTTCCCCCTGTGTTCCTTCCAGCTGACTGGAGATACCCAGTGACAGTGAGCATATCATAGAGACTGGGAATAGGTCTGACACTGGTATTGTGTTTGAACTGAATATTGACATTTACACATTTTTTAAAGTGTTATTTGCACTTGTATTTTTTTTCCCAGTAAATTTTTGTTAGTCAGATAAATCAAAAACTGCACATAACATAAATATCTACTAATAAATGTATTTGGTACTAAGTTATGCCCTCCTCATACTTAAAAAAAACTGAGTTGGAGAGTTTTGAACTCTGTCAAAAGTGGCATCAAATACTAAAATTGGGTTGGGTGAAGAAAGGGGGAAAAAAAAACCAACCCAATAACAACAACAACAACAACAACAAGAACCACAACAACAANNATAATAATAATAATAATAATAATAATAATAATAATAATAATAATAATAGAGTTGTGGTCTTTTTCACTCCTACTTTCCCAGCATCCACATCATTTTTTTGAGGGATGCTGGAGGGCACCTTTCTTTCTGTTGCCGCTTGGATCTGTTTGAAGACCATTTCATTACCGGACTCTGTGTCATGAAAAAGGGACAAGACACTTGTGCCATCCCACCTGCGCTGGCAGAAAATCCCAGAAGTTCACCAGCTGTGGAGTAAGAAATGACTTTTTTCTGGTTTGGCCTCCTGTGAATTTCAGTGAAATTTCTAGTGCTGCAGGACTTGGGGAATAACATTCCTGCGTTCAGCTTGGGCGTTGCTGTCACACTTGTGTGATTCTTAGTCCCATCTCTTCCCTCCTGGAGAGCTCCCAGCTCTACAGTCTGTTCTCCAAAGTAGTTTGGAGGTGTGATTTGAACCCCAGTTATCTCTGCTCAACCCTAAAGCCAGAACAGACCAGATAAATACTTACTACAAGTCATAATCTTATCTTCATCAGGTTCATGCTGTATCATTGAAGGACCTAATTAGCTGTCGGTTAGAAAACAGCGAGAGTTCAGTCTGTTGGTCCAGAAGCTGTGTTTTAAGAATGACTTAAAAGAGATGTTTTGGCAGCAACACCTGGAGAAAACCTGATAGAATCCTGCAACCCACAGTGGTGGTTAGAGTTTGGGACTATTTTCTTTTGCCTTTGGCCATCTAAAGACTCATCCACATTTTGTTTGTTGGGATTATACAGTAGGTCTGATATTTAGTTCATAAGTCAATTGGATGCTTAATAGAACATTTAAGCTACACAAACATTTCCAAATAATAGCAAACTTATTCTTTAAATGAGAGTTGTTTGGGGATTTTTGAGAGTTCTACATTATATTTGCATTTTATATCACATTCACTGGAAACTAAACTGTCATTACAAACATGAATTTTATGGCATCAGACCCCATATTGGATGTTAGTAACCAAAAAAGGTAGTTTTCTGGTCTCTCAGAGAAGGAATTTTTCTTTTATTAGTACCTCTGTAAGTTGACATTTATTTGTCCAGCTTGAGAGTAACTGTGAGGAATAGTTTTGACACTAATAAAGCCTGGGATGAGAATGTAGAGGAAATATCAAGTGTTTGAACCTTTGCCTTTCTTAGAAGTCAAGAATCGAGCTGGTCTTTGATGTTTGTAGGTATATCACATTCTAGGTACATGTAACTGCAACACTTAATTCAAAGGCTACACAAGCTTGTTTCAACTAAACGATTAGGAATTTTTTTTCTCATTGTAGAAAACTTTAATCAGCATTTATTCAGCAGATTTCCCCAGCAATGGGAACTGCAAACAGTCTCTGTGTCAGTTGTGTTCCATAACAGCAAAGAGCCAGAGGTGCATTAGGGAAGATTTTGACTTTCAGGAAGAGTTAATGAGAATCATCCCCTGGAGCCCCCCCGGCAACAGTGTGGAACAGCCTGACAGGCCAGGCAGGAAATGATCAAGCACTTCCTGACCCCAGGAAAGTGAGCTGGAAGGCTGGAGGTGAAATAGCTCTGTTGTGTCCAAGCCAAGCTCAATGAAAGGTTCACATCCCTGGGGACGAGCAGGGAGGCATCGTTTGTCAACAGCTGCCTTTTCAAAGGAGTTCTGCGGGCATCCGGGATACACAGCTCTTTGCAGCTCTTTAAAAGCATTACTGAAGCCATCACCCGGGAACAAGAAGCCAGGAGGCTGATTTTGTGACGGTTCATAGCCTAGCAGGGAGTCTGTGCAGCAGCCAGGCTACAAACACTGCAGCAAACTTGTTCTGTATAAAACAGAAACATCACGCAAACCTCCTGAATGCTGAATTACAGTTACTTCAAATTATGCCAAGAAAATTTGTTCAGTCATTAGATTTCTAAATATATATTAGGATTATTCGTATAGGTACTGAACAGTGCAGGGTACTGAGGAAGTGACACTCCTTTCTTGCACTTACTTCATTTATAGCTGAACACAACCTGATATTAAGAGTCAGTAAATGCAGACCAGGCTTCATAAGAACCTTTGAGTTCTAAGTGAGCCTCATACAGGCAAGAAATGCTTCCCCATGTGAATTGAACTTGGAGCTTCTCTCAGCACTGTGACAACAGGTCCTGTCTAGATCAAACCCAATGGCTCATTTTTGCTTCATTAATTACTGTCAGCCCAGGTGTGACCATGATGATGTTCATTGGCTGATAAAATCACATCATAACCTGCAGCCAACCCAACCCCTTCGGGGCACGTTGGACTTGCTAAATGAAACCAAAAGGTCTGTTGCAAAGGTTTTTAGGAATGATTTAGTCTGAGTTTAATGCATGAGCAATATGTGATTTCTGCTGTTGGCCATGTACCTTGCTAAAAATGAGACAAAGTCAAATGGCTCACAGGCAAAATGTTCTTGTGGCACTGAAAACTCCGAGCAGGATGACAGATTCCAGGCAAGGGAAACACCAGATGTATGACTGAATGTTTTGTCAAATATACGGGCATGCTTCATTACACCAGAGCCAAGGGAAAACCTGCAAATCCAAAGGAAAAGCAGGATTGCTCGTGTATGTGCACACTGAACAGGGCTGATTCCCTTCTCCTCATCCACACAGTCCTGGCTCCCAGCCCTTGGGAGCAGCCAGCCCATGGTGTACCCTGACATTAACACAGCCAGGCTCATGCCTCAACTTCAGTAATGAATTAAATTAACTTACAATAGGTAAATACTTCTCTTCAAAAGGTAAGTGCTAGTAACCAAGAGAAAGATTTCTATCAGAGTGTCAGTTAGGAATTAGAGATCCAATTTTTTTAGCCTAATAATTGCTTGAGGTCACTGCAGAAAAAACACAGTAAATATTGGAAGCACCTTAGGAGACTCTGAGAGCTGAGTACAAGTGCCACTAAGGAATTCTAAGGATTAGCCTACTTTAGTCTTGTGGTTTAGTCAAGTTATATATTGGGCAGAATATTTATTTTATTGGTGCTTGTTCATGTGTCAACAAAATTAGGCCACATCATCACTTCCTACACCAATCATTGGAACACTTTTTAGTCTCCAAATTGAATTTTCTTGGATATTAATAGATATTAAAGCATAGGGGAAAAAACCAGTCTCGACTGGAATTAGAATTAACCTCATTCATAAGCCTGGCAAAGAGACTTCACTCAGCAGTTTGAGTGTGGCACCCGAGAGAGTTGGCATGTCCTTTTAAAGCATGTTTTTAAAATAGAGCTTATTAAAAACTTATTAAACAGCTCAGACACCTAAAGTTGTTACTAAAGGCTTAATAAGCTGAAATCTCAATACTGCAATACACTCTATGATGCCTTTTTAACCCAATGGATAAGAGTATTCCAAGCTAGTGCTTGATCATGGCACCAAAGCATTTTAATTCTTACTTAACTTGCTTGGTTTTGCAGGACAGTTCTAATATCTGGTGATAACTGACTTGGAATATCACAGTAATTCTATTCCAAAAGTTCTCTATCAGACTATTTCAGATAATGAAATTTTCGAGTGCTTCATTTGATTCTGTAGCAGGAATATAATGTGTACAATAACTATTGTACATTATTAAATCTTATTTCCAGTACTCATCCCCCCTTTTCCAAGAAGATATTGTGGAATGTAGACTTTCAGGAAGGAGTGATGGAAGCAATTCCTGTGAAGAAATGCTCATCAGGTTAATACAAATCATAAAATATTTTAAAAAAATAGTGTAAATATAAAATACTGGCAAAGAAATAAGGTAGGATGGCAATGAACACTGATAAGAAATTAGATTAGGAAATTAAGAAATTAGGAAACTGAAAAATTAGATTAGGAAATATCTGTTTACCAGGTTTTACAGTACTACTGGAGTAGAAAGAAGCCAGGGAGCTTGAAAGAGCTCAACACTGATGAAAATATTCCCTACAGTGCAGTTGTGGGGCTGGACATGAAGCCAACACCTCATTAAATTCAAAGGATGGGACAGCAGAATAGCCAGAGAGAATATCAATCACAGATTTGTAACCATACTTTGGATACTCTATTTAATAACACGAGTTTGGTTCAAGCCTCCCTAGTTGCTAGGGGTCCCAGTGAGCCTTGGAATGGCAGTTCCATTTCCACAGGCCTTCTCCCAGCATGGTTTTTCACGCCCTCTGGGCCGTTTAGTGTCGTGCTTGGTCAAGGACAGGACACTGCCGAGCCACATGTCGGCTGCAGCTCTATGGGAATCTGTGCAGGGGTTTATTTGCCAATTTTTTCTGGCGAGATGTGACCACCAAACTGTGAACTCGTTCACCTTTCCCCAGCACATGATATGTCCCAGAGGAGCTGGGGCTGCCCCATCCCTGGCAGTGTCCCAGGACAGGTTGGACAAGGCTTGGAGCAACCTGGGCTGGTGGAAGTGTCCCTGCCCATGGCAGGGGTGGAATTTGGTGAGCTTTAAGGTACCCTCCCAACCCAAATCAGACTTGGATTCTGTGATTTTGACTCTCTGTAACTCTCCAAGGGCTGTCCAAGATGTCCATGACCTGTAACTGCCATCAGAACACCTAATTATACAGCTTTCCACTTCCTCACGCAATCCCAGATGCTTTGCAATACTCCTGCCTCACAAAATCCAGCAGTGGCCTATTTATCCCTGAGATCTTCCTTGCAGGATAAGTAAATCTCTTTAATTCTCTGAAAATATGAAGCAAGACAATTGCCAAATTTCCAGCTTGGTTGTTCAGAATTAGTGCAAGGCAGTTGTAGGAACAGGAAGTTTGGTCAGCAAAACCTTTGGTGTGAAAAGAGCTGTGGGGATATTAGGAGGTATAAGAAATAAAAACTGAGTTATCTGAAAAATATAATAGATTATTGTCTATTATTATCTATATATAATGATAATTATAAAGATGATGATGATGATAATGATAATAAATGATAAGGTGTTAATTCAACATAAGCCCTTGATACACTGCCTGGAAATGTATTCCACCCAACCTGGACATAAATGTGGAGTAAAATTGCTAAAACCACTATATTAAATACAGCTTCAAGTAAGACATCTGAGGCACAACTGTTTTTCTTGGACTTCTTGGCTCTTCACAATTCCAGGTGTGATAACTGACTGTTGCCTATAAGGCTAACTCCCCCAGATGACCATCTGGTTTCTGGTACTGCACAGAAAAGCCATAATTACTTCAAAGTATGCAGTGCTCCCAGTTTGGCAGGGGGTTCTGGATCTGCAAACAAACACTTTGTTCAGGCTCAGCCTTGTCACTGACTCCCTTGTTCTGTGTCCTCTGGGCTCCCATCAAACTCAGTTTTGCATGTTCAAAACCAGCAGTTTCCTGACTTGGGTGTGCTATCGAGCTGGAATTTTCTTCTTTTCGATTTCTACTCTCCTGGAAGCCAGTCAGCTTCACTGGGGCTGCTTCTGATGTGGGGACTCAGGGGGAGGGCATTTCATGCAAACTACAGAGTGGGTCAGGCTGGAAGGGCCCACAGGGGCTCATCTGGTCCCACCTCCTGCTCCAGCAGGGCCATCCCAGAGCTCATGGCACAGGATTGTGTCCAGAGGGGTCTGGAATATCCCCAGGGAGGAGACTCCAGCCCCTCCCTGGGCAGCCTGGGCAGTGCTAGGTCACTGCCCAGCCAAGAAGTTCTTCCTCCTGTGCGGGGGGAACTTGCTGGGCATCAGTTCCTGCCCCTTGCTCTTGTGCCATTGCTGGGCCCCCCCGAGCAGAGCCTGCTCCATCCTCTGCCCCCTCCCTGCAGCCCCTGCCACACCCTGGGCAGGGCCCCTCTCAGGCTCTGCTCTGGAGGCTGAACAGCCCCAGCTCCCTCAGCCTTTGCTGCTCCCAGAGCTGCTCCATCCCCGGGGCATCTCCGCAGCCTGCGCCGGCCCCGCTGCAGGAGCTCCCTGTCCCTGCTGTGCTGAGGAGCCAGAGCTGGCCCAGCCCTGCAGATGTGCCTGCCCAGGGCTGGCCAGAGGGGCAGGATCCCCTCCCTGCCCTGCTCCACTGCTCTTCCTGCTGCCCCCAGGATCCCGTTGGCCCCAGGGCTCCGTGCTGGCCCCAATGTCATATTTTCTGTACAAATATTCCCTCTGAGCTTCACAAATAGGTCGTTGGCCAGGCATTTTTACACAAATAATGTGCCGTTGCCTGACACCAACACATTTACTCATCACAGTAAATAACCCCCTCTCTGGAATGTGCTGCTCAGTGTGGGAACCTCAGAGTAAACAAACTGCATTCCCAAGTAATGCTTTATAAAGGAAACCTCTCTGAGGTGAGAGCAAGGGGCACCAAGGCACAATTAATACTCCTCTTAGCTCTGTAATTTATCCCAAAATATGGCCAGTGTTACTGGGAAGACACATCAGAACTTGCCTTCCTAACACTAATCTCCAAAGGAATCCTTTTAAGTTGTAGAATTAAAACCGGTACCAGGGGAGATAAAAAGCAGCCATTTTGTTTTAAGGTAATCTTGCCAACCTCAGAGATAAGACTTGACAAAAGAATGTCTTAATTGGAGTCTGGTATCTCCATCCTTTAGTAGCTGGGGGACTTTGTTCCTGCTTTCGTTCCTTCCTGTATATTCCACTTTGGAATCCCAATTACACTGCTAATGTAAATTAAAATGTAAATTAATCTGTTTACTAATGCAATTATGCAAAGGAACTCTACTTCCACTTTAATGCTCTAAAAGGAGAAGAATTCTTTTAAATGTGTTGCATATGTTATGTTTTATTACCCTGAAATAAATAAAAGCTAATTAAAGAAAAGCTGGTTACACTGAAATCAGTGAGAAGCTGCTCTAGCAGGATCCAGTTCTTTCTGATGATTAACTCCAAATAAGCACAGGTTAGAAAGTGATTTTTCCCTCCTTTAAATTGCACATGTAATTGGCTTCAGTTAATGAAGCTGTCTCATCCACATTTCTCTCCTGTAAGAAGCAGTTTATTTCTCAGATTCAAAATTCAAGATATGATGATAAGGGAAAGGATGCAGGTCAAGCTGTTCAAGAAATAAATCTCAGCTTGGGATATTAAAACCAAGTAATTCTAGAGGTTTATTGGAAGGTGTCATGGAATTGTAGGACCATTAAAGTGGGAAAAGACCTCTGAGATTATTGAATCCAATCATTAATTTGGTGGTGCCAGGTGCACAGTGGGCACCACTCCTGCACACCTTTGGAACACTCCCAGAGGTGGTGACTCCCCCACTGCCCTGGGCTGCCTTTTCCAATCCCTGACCACCCTTTAAGTGAAGAAATTTTTCCTGATACCGGATCTGAACTTCCCCTGGCTCAACTTGAGGCCTTTTTTCTCGTCCTGTTGCTTGGAGAGGAGGCCACCTGTCCACAACCTCCTGTATGAGCTGTATGAGCTCCAGTTAGAAGGACTGTGTAGTTGTACCCTGTATTTCACCCTGTTCCCCAGCTGGAACCAAAATCTTTGCTTATAGACAAGTTTCTTAGCAAATTCTGATGTAAAGTGAAGGCCATTTTCACATTTTAGGGAGTCTGTGCACTGCCCACTGTGAGACGGATATTCCTGGAGACAAAACACTTCCACATCTCTTAAGGTTTGCTTTGTCCTGTTCCCTCCATGCAAAGTAGATGTCAATTAAGTACACTCTGACACCTTTGTAATTAACACCACTGCTCTTCAGTGACCTCACTGAACTGAAAACTGTTTTAACAATAGAAGTCACATTGAACCGCAGTGCATTTTCTTCATAAATGACTGTTATGGATGTCACACAGAGTATTCCATTGGAAGTTATTAACAGGAATATTAAAACTGAAAAACAGACTCCATTGTTGATTCCAAAGGTTATCAACTTGGCAGGTTGGGCACAGGAGTGAAACAGTCAGGGCTGGATTTCTGAACTGTGACAGGAGATAGGAACGAGCTGATGTGGAGAACAGTCAGTGCTCAGTCTGCAGATGACACTTGTTTTCTGTGGGAATTTTTTCATGTGACTATTTTATAAATGTAGAAATTTTGTAAAAATAAAAGTATAAATTTTTGAGGGAAAAGGCAGGTTGTTGTGATCTTTCTCACTCAGAGGTGTGTGGCTGTTCTTTTCTTTCCTTGTGGAGAACCAGGTGTCCTGGAATCTTCCCGTATTCAGCATATTCAGCAAAGTGCAGCTGGACCATTGCTTATCCCTGCTCAGGCCTCTGAATCATGGAATCATGAAATCATGGAATTCATGGATTAAGCCTGGAAAAGACTTCAAAGATCATCAAACCTTTGATGGAATCCCACCATTCCCACTGAACCATGTCCACAAATGCCAAGTCTACTCATTTTTGGGACACTTCCAGGGACGGGGACTGCATCACTTCCATGGGCAGCCCCTTCCAGTGCTTGACCACCCTCTCCCAATATCCAACCTCTCTTGGCACAATTGGAGGCCTTTTCCCCTCTTTCTCTCATGAGTTGCCTGGGAGGAGCAGTGAAACCATCCAGGGAGAACAAATGATGTCAGTAACTGTTCTGGCCACTTCCCGGGAGAGAGAATTTACAGCATCCAAAGATCCAGGAGGAAATGAAAAGGCCTCTAAACCTTGAATGAATTTAATAAATTAAAATGTGGTAGCTAGAGGTAATTTTAGAAGTTTGATTGCTTCTGAACATGTTTTCAGTCTCGTCAGCATCTTTCTGTTAGCTTTCTTTAACAATGTGGATTTCAATTCATTTCAGAAATCAGAAGACCCATCTGAGGAAGGTGAAAAATTAGGGAAAATAATAATAATTTATTTAAAAAAACAACCAACCAACCAAACAAAACTCCCAAAGCTCTAATACAAGTATCTTTTCTGAAATAAAGCAAATGCCAGCAAGTGGCTGACCATGCATCCTCATCCCACTACGGTTATAGACTCTGATTAATTTTGCCTCGAAACAAGAGTTTTCTTGTTTTTACAGGCACTTTTTATAGTCTCTGATTGATTTTGCCTTGAAACCAGAGTTTTCTTTTTTTTCCAGGCACTCTAAAATACAGGTGCATATTCTCCAGGATCAGTGAGTGTGAGCAATTGTGAATAATTTTCTTATTGAGGCTTTTAATTCCTTAAATTTAATGCCTGTATTATGAGATAATTCTGTGTATCCTGCCCTTTATTAACCTATTACATTAATCAGCATTTGCACTGCTGTCCCAAATCCTCCCTTCCTGGCCTTCAAGGTAATGAGATAACCTCTGTTCTGCTCCCATTAATACTTCTTGACTTTTTTAAGAGGGATTTCTGCTCATCTTCAGAATGCAAATAAATGATTTACTCAAAACATTGAGGATCTACCTTTAAACAGTGGCCTTGCGTCTACAGCCTTCCAGCTCAGAGCTTTGCTCCTGGAACTTCAGATTTGTAGGAGGGAGAAGATGCTACCTTATGGAGGTGTGCTCCATAAGCACATATGTCATCCTGTGATAGTTTACTCATAGAATTTATGAAGATTATGGGGTTTAAACAGGTATACTGGAATGGTATTTTAGTGCTCTTTTCATTGCTGTCTTTGCATAAATCCTTCTCTTGGCTCATACTGATCAATGGAACAGGTTTTGTTCAAAAACACCTTTATAGGCAAGGAAAGAGCTGAAGTGGTCTTTGCCATTTTGTCTGTACTGCACCAAGGGTTTTACCATGTTTGATAGTTTGGGAAAAAATAAGTTTAAATAGGTCTGATCTGACCCCATATTATTGATCAATATTTGCAAGCAACTCAAACATAGACACCGGTATTAATTTTATGTTAGGATTAGATATCATATTTGATGTCAGGATTTTTTTCCTGTTGGAAGGGCTTAGTAAGTCTTAGTTTTACCAAAACTTTGGGCACATTTGTGTGACATGTATTTGTATTTCCTAAGTAAAATTTCGAAGTAAAACGAAAGTGGGGTCAGTGATGTGAAGTAATTGTGTCTAGTACCCTGATGTTACTGCTCCTGTGGCTACCCCAGCACTGTGTGTGTGCCCATGTGTGCCTTCCTGAACGTCACTTTTTTTCCAGAACGATCTGTTAATGATCCCAGGGGAAGGACATCTGCATGATTAGCTTGTGTAAACAAGACGTTATTTCAGTGATCAGCAAAATCTCTACAGCTACAGAGTTGTTGGTTTTAAAAAACACCTTCAAAAAACCTCCAACCAACACAACGGGATTGTTACAAAGGCTCCCAAAACTTCTTGGGAAAGCCTTGGGAATGCTGAACTGCAATTGCCATCTCCACTTTATCCTCAGGGAACTGATCCCGGTGACCTCAGGACCTGCAGGAACAGGTGACAGGGGAACACAAAACCAGAGAAACGGGGAGTATTCAAAGTCTTCCTGTCACTGTGAAAGAATAATAATGATTCTTGGATTAAACCAATAGGGCTTCATATAAACAGGGAAATTCTGACTTGGATGGGAGCTGTGTTCCTTTAGCTCACATGGATATTATGTCTGGATTTGACCTCTTTAATATTTAGATCTAAGTGGAGAATTTGGACAGTCCAAGGTGTAATTTCCAAGGAAGAATTGGGCCATAATGCTGCCTTTGATCCTGGCAATAGCTGCCTTTCTTTTCCCACCCCCCAGCCCTGTTATTACAGACATTCCCAACCCAGGACTCTCCCCTGCTCTCTGACACCCACTATTGCTTCAGAAATTCAGCTTTGATGAAGGCTGGAGCACAGTCCTGCACACTCTGTCTTAACTAACCCTGGGGTTAGACAAGAACTAACTTCACAGCTGCTTCCCACTTCATTTCTGAGCCTCCCCAGTGAGCCCAGATCTCTGCTTCCAGAGAAGTTCAGGAACACTGTGCCTTCCAGAAAGCTCAGCAGCCTGGTGTGGTCTTCATAATGCACTGCCAACTAATCAAAGTTTAATAGAAACTACAGAAACACTCTTCAGGGTGAAGACCAGAACAGCATCGCAACACTCTTGCCTCTGGCTTGTGTTCTGTTCCTTGTATTTTCCTCATGGATCACATTAATCTTTCACTGCACAGCAGCACAGCTGCAGACAGGGAAGCTGCTCTCCCCAAAAGCTGAATGACTAGGACTTTGTGCACTGAAGGTGGGGATGTTGGTTTTCACTCCCTCAGGTAGATGAGAAAATTTATCTCCCAAAGCAGACGATGGTCTTGTGAATTTTCTGAAAGCCTCAGAGAGGCTTTTGTAAAAACAGGGCTGTGTTTAAAGCTGTGATATGGTCCCACTTTGCCTCGGCTCTGCTGTTGGTGCTGTCCTGTATCACACAGTATTTGATATGTACCATCACATTTCCCAAACCCTTCCTCCAATCCATTCCATAAAGCTGGACTTTACCTGGAATACAAGAAAATCAGCTAAAGTCTGGAGAAAGAAACATATAAGAGAAAAATGGTTGGACAAAAGGTAGAGAGAAATTCTTTCCCTATAAAGTATAGGGAAAGAGAATCCTTGAAAAGATTCCACAACCCTTAAAATACTGACAATAAAACTGTCTAAATGTGAGGCACAGGTTGCCCTGAGAAGCTGTGACTGTCCCATCCCTGGAAGTGTCCAAGGGCAGGTTGGAGCAACCTGGGCTAGTGGAAGGTGTCCCTGCCTATGGCAGGGGTGGAACTGGATGAGTTTTGAAGTCCCTCCCAGTCCAAACCCTTCTGTGATTCCAGGTTTTACTATTACTCTATGAAAAAAATGAAGAATCATCTTTTAGTTCAGTACTTGGGTTTTTTTTTTTTCCTTTTATAATAGAGTTTGATTCCTTGATTTTTTTCAGCAAGCAACTGGTGAAAACAATAAAGTTTTAATCTGGGGAGAGGCTTATGAATCTCACAACTCATACAATTTTTTTCCAAGCTTAAAAATATTTGTAGGATAGTTTCTCCTCTTCCAAAATATGAGAAACTTGAGGTTTTCTACCATTTGTTAGAAACTGTCCAGGAAAGGAGTCAGCAGAGAAGCCTGAACGAAGCATCAGGGCATTGGAAACAGCTAAAGTTTGAGAAAAGAGTGAAAAACTACCAAGGGTAGAGCTTTTCCTATAAATTAGCAAGCTTTTCAAGGGCTGGGCACAGCTGAAGGCTTTGTTCCAAGGGGATGCATCTGAAAGGAGACAGATCTTGCTGTTTTCTGAGCCTCCAGCCCTCCCTGTAACCTGTGCTCCTTGCACAACAGCCAAGTGGTTTAGAGAGGTAACCCAATACAGGTCTGCTTTGAGCAAAATCCACTGCCATCTCTCTGGAAATGTGCTGCCTTCCCCAAAACCCCAAATCACAACAACAGTTCTATCTAAATTCCTGTGCTCTTTAAAAAAGAGCCCCATGGTGGGACTGTTTTAGTTGAGCTGCTTTGGAAATAAGGGCTGTGTTGGCTTCACGCCAACTGTCCGAACCCACAGGGAAAGCCTCCCCCTCCCTTCCTCCCCCGGGGCAAAGGCCAAAAAACTATAGAAACTGAAGAACCTGAAACCAACCGAATTATATCAAAATATATATTTTTGCATAGATTTACAGTTATATACAGCTAGAATACTATATACAATATTAGGGATCCTGAACACACCCTCCCCTTCCCCAGAGGGAAAGGGAAAAGGAAAAGGGAAAAAGGGAAAAGGGGAAAAACAGATATATACAATTAAAAAGTGGGAACCAGCAAAACAAAGAACTGGCAAAAATCAATCTCACCACGTCCCTTGGAAAAACAGGATGGCCCAACACAACCAGCACTCGCCGCTCTCCCGCGTGGCAGAGCAGCAGTCGCTGCAGGCCTCAGCTGATGGATAAGCACGACCAACGCAGAGACCCACTGCTCCTGAACCTCACCGGGAGAGAAGAGAGGGAGAACTTCCACTCCCTTCTTATTTATACCCTTGCTTACGTAAAAATCGTATGGAATACTGGGAACATGGCCTTGGTTCCTTGGTTACAACCTGGTTACCAAGGAAGGCCTGGAATCAAAACCACCACAGGACCATCACCAGAGCTGCCTTACAATCTTCTTTGTCTTACTCTGCTGTAATCAACATTTCTTACTCTTCTGTGAACCAACATTTCTTACTCTGCTGTAATCAACATTTCTTACTCTTCTGTGAACCAACATTTCTTACTCTGCTGTAAATCAACATTTCTTACTTTTCTGTAATCAACATTTCTCACTCTGATGTACCCAACATTTCTCTGCCCCCACCTCCATGTGTCCTCTCAGACACAAGCTGTGCCAAGGCTGGAGCCTTCAGGAAAAGACAGTCTTTCCTCAGCTGTTGTTTATCCTGCTTTTCCCCCGTTCCTGTTTGTTCTGCCTGTCTGACAGGCTGTGCTCAAATACCTTGCAGGCATATTTAGCAATATTTTGCTTCACCATCTGGAACAGACTCTCACCCTGCTCTGGGCTGAACTGCTCGAGTGCCCCATCTGGTGCCGTATCTCTGGGGTATAAACAGGGCAGAGACCCCCAGTCTGGGGTAGGTTCAGAGAGGAAAGAAACCCAGTAATGGTTAATAATAAAAACAGGTAAAAATCCCCTCCAAAAAGATAAAATGAGCAAGGGTTTTTCACAGAGTGCATATGGTTTGCAATAACCATCAATAAGCACCACCTCTGTTTCAGGCACGTGGTTCTATGTTCCCTCTTCCCACAAAGTTGTCCAGCCCTGTGCAATTGACAAGGATCTAGAATTCCATTCATACATAAATCCATAAATATATTAATAATGTATGCAGATTATTTGAGGAGACAGAATTATCTCTGAATAACTACACTGGTAAAATCACCGTGTAATTATAGAGTATTTGACAGCAGAAAAAGCAAAACAATGCTTTTGATAATTCACATATGCAATAGAGAACACTGTGAACAAGCACAAAGGCCAAAATCAGGGAGCAGCATCCTGCATTGGTCTCTTACAGAAAACATTGGGATTTGTTAAAATCAGCTAATCATAAAAAAATATATAGTAGATGAATTATTTACATCTTTGTTGTTTCATATCAACAATCTGCTCAGTGGTTTAACGTGACTGATTATATCATCACCTTTTACTGCCTTAGACTTGCTTTTAGGAAGAGTTTTTGACTCTCTCATGTGCCTCTCATGTGCTATCCTAGAAAATATTTCCATTCCCTCCTTCTTTTTTTTTCTTTTTTTTTCTTTTTCTTTTGTATTCCCATGTCAAAATGATTCTACACCATTAACAGCATTCTTGGTACAACCTAACTAGAAATGTGTGGAATATTTCCATTAAAAGAAAGAACCATCTGTGCCTATTGATAGAATCCCGGAATCCCAGAAGGATTTGGGTTGGAAGGGACCTTAAAGACCATCTCTTTCCACTCCCATTGCACCTTCAGATAAGTTTGTAGTGAAAAGATTAAACAGTAAAAGCGTCCTAACTCCAATTATGAATATGTCAACATAGATTACAGCACTACCCAATTTATTGACTTCAAAATGTTGGAAGTAGAGAAGAGTTTCAGATTTCCCAGTTTTTTTATAACTTTAAATCTCCAACAGTTTTAGCACAGATTCTTTCCCTCATTCTTCAAAAGGTTTCTGTGATGGTCCCTCTTGCTGGGTTTCTGCACAGGGGCCATCTCCAGGGCATTAAACAACAGGGTTGTGCCACACTTCACCTGACCCCAATTTTCTATCCCAGTGTGCAATGAAATCAGGAAAAAGCTAATTGAAATGTTACAACTGATGAAGGAGAGACATTAATTGTGACTCCTGTAGATATGCTGGACTCATTGGTTTGATAACTGGCCTTCAGCTACTACCTCATTTATTTAAGCTATTCCAAGTATATGACATTTCTTTCTACGTGTTATCATTGTAACGTACACTTGTCCCTCCAAACAGTAAGGGTACATTTATTACAGCCAAGCACATGATGTGTTTAACGTGACAGAAGAGCCTGGAAAACCCAGCCACTGACAGAGTGTAAAGGAAAGGATATTGTGCAGTTTGTGATTTCCCCTCCTTTTCTTTTCCATTTGTAACTGAAGTAGAGACAAAAGCCCATCTGATCTGTACCAAATGATCAGGGTTGCTAGAAAAGATAAAGAGTTAAGAGTTAAAAGGTAAGAGATTCCACCCTGTTTTCAGTTTTTCTGTATCAACCTCAATCAACCCCAATGAGTCTTGGCTAAGCCTGCAAGGGCTCTTTTATGGTTGCCCTCCAGCCATTCTCAAGGAATGGGACAGTCCCTTTTCCAAGCTGCTTTCAAAAACCACTGCTCCCAGCACTGAGTTGAATGTCAGGTTCCCCCAGGGCTTTTCTTTCCTCACAAGCTGGAGGAAACACTCCTTTCTGTGAAGCCTCTTTTTTAGCTTTATGCCCCTTGATGCAAAGCCCTTGGACCAGCTGATGTGCTTTTCAGCTCTTTGGTGATTCACAGGGTGAATGACAATTATTCTTGGCCCTTTCCTGGCATTACTCATTGGATCTTTTCCATAAAAGGTCCTCTAAGGTGCTTTTCACTGGAAAGAGAGAAGTATCTGATGGATATACAGCTTTAATGTTTACTCTAGGGCCTCTCCAGAGAAGCCAATATTTGCTGAACTTCTGCAAGCAAGCCTTTTAGCAAAGGGCACACATTAAACAATCAGAGTTAATCATGGAACTTACCCAAGCTGCACTAGAGGCCAAATTCTGAAATCCAACCCTCCAAAGCCAAGGTGACATTAACACTTCCCCCAGCCTAAGATAGAGCCACAAAAACGTTGTTTTAATGCGCGTCGGGGAACTGTGCATAGTGTGACTCTAAAAGTGTATTTTTGACAAGAAGAGACTTTTATTGCAGAGAAAGTCCAACCAAGAAGTGGAATAGCTCTGTTGCTGTTGTTGCTGCTGTTGCAGTGGTGAACACTTACACAGGATTTCAGGGCTGTGCCTTGTGCTGGGTTTTGTGTGTTCTCAGTGCCTGTAACAGTCGCTAAAAGCAAATATCAGAACGACAGGCAGCAGGAGAAAAGGACCATCCCACTCCACTGTGGGAGGCAGAAAGGATTAACTTTGTGATGTATTTTTAAGAATCCCAATCTCAACTCATTTTCTTGAAAGGAAAACTCATAGCTTCTTCCTGACGGGAATACTGAGGGACTGCAGCAGGAGCAGCTGAACTCACTTGGGCCTAGGAAGAACATCAGGCTCTTCTGATGTGCAGTATCTATTTTCTAACAGGAAAGCTCACTGAGTTATGTCTCTAGCTCTTAATTCAGCCCTGTGAACTCAAGACACTGAAGTCCCTGGTGTAACAACAGAACCCTTTGCAGAATCATGCTGAGCTCGAACATGCAAGTGAAAAAAACAGGCAAAAACTGTCTTAAACCAGCTAGGAAATCTCAGAAAGGAGTCCAGGATTAGTTATGCCACAGTTGTCCAGTTCACATCTGATGGAAAGTTCCTCGATGCCCTCAAAAAAAGCAGAATGGAGTCAAGTTGGCACAGGAAACTAAAGCAGAAAAAGCTGGAAGAGCAGTCACTTGAGTCCTCAAACTGAAATGTTTCACTGTCAGCTGGAAAAAGGACACAGCTCAGAGCCTGGTGATCAGCAGGGAAATACAGTCCCCAAACTGAATTCCTTAGCAAGCCACAGGGAGAAACAACTCTTTCCTGGAGGAGAAGACAGGTAATAAAACACCTCTTAAAACACTTTATGTTCAGCTCCTCTGCCGTACACAGCCAGAACTTCACTTGTAGGACCATTGCGCTCAGCCACTGTTTGTGCTGTGAGATGAAAGAATCCTTCCCAATCTAGATTTCATTGGCAAGGATGAAAAGGCCTCACAAAACTATGTTTTAGTATTTAGCTGACCCTGATTTTGCTGTTCAATAGTTTTATATTTTTTAGATTTCGTACACTTGATCAAAAATTAAAACCTGCAGGGTTATTAGAGTGTTTCATTTTTTTATTCTCACTGTTCTTACTTAGTAAACATGGAAAATCCCTGGAATTCCTCCTCCTGACTGTTATCTTTGTCAATCTGTATCCTTTAGAACAGGGAGCAACTTAAAGTTCTTGTGCACTTGTCAACCTCTTATTTTGTCTTAAAATGCAGATTGAGTCAAGGAGGAAAAGAAAGTCAGACACTGCAGTGGTCTCTGATAGAAAACACACATTTTCAAATTAGAATGTGAGGTTTGCATTATCAGAAAATTAGAGGTATGTAGTCTGTGGGCCTGTTTTTTAAAAAAAAATCCATTTATTTAGTAATGTTCTATATTTTTATGATCCAGTGTGATTAGAAGCAACAATAATACACTTTAAAGTGTGGGAAAGGAATGTGAGATATGAGAAAACTTCAAAATAAACTTCTGACACTAATTAATAAGTCATTACTTTTCATCTTGTGCTGCACATAGGAAAGAACACCTTGGGACAGACATTTGGGTAAATATTTCAGTACATGTGAGCAGAGGCGCTGGAGAAAGATTATGAAGTAAAATGAAAAAGGTTTGTTTACTGTTTATTTGGCTTTTCCAAATGACAAATATGACCAGACTTACACTTGTGTTTTATTAACTGTGGAAAATCATGTGAACTCTTGAAAGACCCTTCTGTTTTTACCATTAAAAGGTATTTCCAGGAAATGTACCCACTGTGTTCCTCCCCAAATGAATCCTGCACTTCTGGGCAGCACTCTTTTGATAGTCCTAGAAATAATTTATTAAAAGATATCCCCAGAATGGCAGGAGCATGGGTGAAGTAATAAAAGGAAACGTGGAGCTCATTTAATCCTGGCCTCCTTTAACCACAGTTCACCTGAAATTCCATATCCGACAGCAGATTTAATGCCCCTTTCCAGTCCTGGGTGTATTTATTGTCAGGAAGGTGTTCGATGTGCAGCAACAAGACAAGCAACTTCCTAATGCTGATATTCATCAAAGAGAATTCCGGGGAATCTCCACCATTTAAAGATGTAATTGTGTAACGATGCATTAATAGCGCTGAAGTTACACCGCGCTGGCATTACCTCACTTTTCACACTTTTTACTCTGCAGCTCCTCAATCATAATCAACACAAGCCAAAAAAAAAAAAAGTAAATCTAACACTGAAACGAGGCAAAATATGGGGATTTTTTACCATGCACTAAGTAGTGGAAATTTTTTATTGGATGCAGAACTTTGAAACACGTAATAAGAAAAAAAATGGTAAACAGGAAATAGAGTTCACATTTTAAGGTGTAATATTTTTTGCTTTGTAAGTCATGCAGAGGATTCTCAACAGCAGAAAGCCTTCAAATTAAAATTCAGACCCCCACATCTAATATCTGCAGCTCAGTAATCTTTATTTTTTTGAGTGAGGATCTCATTTACTGAGAGATGCATTTCATCTACAAACCCACAGATAGGCTGCTGAGCCCAGTGGACTAAAGCCAAAATGAGGAAGATGGATATAAACTGGAATTTTTCTTACCAGCTCCTCTTTCCTCCTGCAAATTGCATTTATAGCCTGTAGTATTAATGAATGAAAGAAGTATTTTCTTTGCTGAATTACAGCTGTGAACATATTTTGTCTTGCTACCTCCTTTTCGTGCTGAGTGCATGCAATAAGTCATTTCAGAAGTGAGGAGGTAATGAAGTACCATTCGAAACAAGCAGAAATGAGAGAAATGCAGAAGAAACCCAGCACAAAATCAGCAACGATGGGTTTGCTCCTTGGAACCTCCTGAACATACAGCAACCTCAGAAGTTTTAAAACATTGAGTTATTGCCTAAGCAACAATTGGTAGTGGTTCTGCCAAATCAGGGGCAAACACAGAAGACAAAACTTTATTTCTGTTGAAGGAGAAGAGACATTTGAATGGGATGAGCAGTATAAAACTGTGCTTACTGTGAAAAATCTTGAGACAGAGAGGTCAAAATTAAAGGCCAGAAATAGAAGTATAGAATCATAGAATGCCCTCAGCTGGGAGGGACCCACAAGGACCATCCAGTCCAGCTCCTGGCCCTACACAGACACCCCAACAATCCCACACTGTCCCTGAGAGCCTTGTCCAAACCCTCCTGGAGTTCTGGCATAACAGATGAAATACAAAATGTGGAGGTGGGAAAGGATCCCAAAATCTGTCAGTCACTCCAGCAACCACAGCATCATTTGGCTGTTTTGGTGGTTACTCCTTGTCTTGAATTCATCCTAAAAACCTCCAGTGCCAGATTTTCCACAATCCCATGTTTAGGACTTTTCCATCCCAGGATTTAGGAGGACTTTACTAAGGGCTCGTCCCCAGCCCTGGTGTAAATAAGACACACAGCAGGCAGGGCCAGTGCTCTCACAGAGGGGTAAAAGTGATGCAGGAGAAAGAAGGAGGATGTTTTAGAAGGTTGAGAAGTTATTACACACACCCCTCTCATACCTCAGCTCTGAATGACATGAAGTCAAGGAATCACAGGATAGTTAAGGCTGGAAAAGACCTCTAAAATCATGGAGTCCAACTATCAACCCAGCACTGCCAAGGCCACCATGTCCCCAAATCCCAGAATCTCAGAGTGGTTTGGGTGGGAAGGGGTCTTAAAGTCCACCCAGTGCCACCCCCTGCTATGGGCAGGGACACCTTCCACCAGCCCAGGTTGCTCCAGGCCCCGTCCAGCCTGGCCTTGGGCACTTCCAGGGATCCAGGAGCAGCCACAGTTTCTCTGGGCAACCTGCGCCAGGGCCTCCCCACCCTCAATTCCTTCCCAATCTCTAATCTAAACCACCCCCCTTGTCCTGTCACTGCAGTTCCTGATGAACAGCCTCTCTCCACCTCCCCTGGAGCCCCTTCAGCCCCTGGAAGGTGCTGTGAGGTCTCCACACAACCTTCTCCTCTCCAACCTGAACATTCCAATCCCTCCCAGCCTGTCTCCACAGGGACGGTGCTCCAGTCCTTTTATCAATATCGTGGCCTCCTTTGGACTTGTTCCATGTCCTTCTCATTCTGGGGACACCACAACTGGAGGTCTCAGCAGAGCCCCTGCACAGGTAGCAGTGTGCAAACATTTGTATTTACAGATAAAAAAGCTTCATTCCGAGTGTACCTTGTTCAGCCTCTTGACTTAAAGAAGTGGAGTAGACCATTTATAGGCAAATAAATTAGCTTTTATTGAAAAACTGACCTCCAGTTCAGGCATAGTTATCAATCTCATCTCAGAGATTTTCTATTTTGCTTTTCAATAAGAACAATTTAGTTTTGAAATCCTGAAGGACACCAAGAAATGACGGTGCCATTCATAGACTGTATTTTGACTTCCGGTGAGAATCGGTTGGGAAGTTCCTGAAAGTGTTGTTCCTTTATTCCCACATTTCTTTTGCCTCCAGGAGCTCAGTCTTCTCTTCAGCGTGTCAGAGGTGAGAAAACAAACACTGTTAAACAAGATTCCAGTATTTCCTTTTAGATCAATATAGTTTAGAAGGCAATTAAGAAGGTGTAAAAATTATTAAAAGTTTATTACCTGACAAGAAAACGAGACAAAAATAAAGTGAAAGGAGAAAGGCGAAAGGAGAAATGTAGAAGGAGAAATCTGAAAGGCCCCCTCCTTTCCCAAACCTTCCCTTCCCAAACCTTCCCAAACCTTCCCTTCCCTTCCCTTCCCAAACCTTCCCTTCCCTTCCCAAACCTTCCCTTCCCTTCCCAAACCTTCCCAAACCTTCCCTTCCCTTCCCAAACCTACCCTTCCCTTCCCAAACCTTCCCAAACCTTCCCAAACCTTCCCTTCCCAAACCTTCCCTTCCCCTTGTTCTCCTTACAGAACAAGTTATTTTATCACTGAATGAGGTCACTATGCTGGAAAAAAGCACCCATTTTTCTTCTCAGAAATGTCCCTGTGCAGTGAAGAGGAGTTTTTTAGAACCATTTCAGGGTGCCTTTAAATATGTTTTTTATTCTGATTTGTTGACGTTAATATCATATGAACTTTTATTGGGGAGTTTGCTTATATTTCAACATCTTACTAGAAAAGCTTGTAATTAATGTATCAGTTTGTGTATTAATAGGATTAATTATACGAATGTAATAATTTAATTATATTTGTGTCAGAACATGCCATTAGCTCACAGTAAATCTTTAGCTTTTAATGTAAACAACTCCAAACTCACAAATCAATGCTCCGCTGGAAAATCTGGACTGCAAAGAACATTTAGCAGTGACAGATTGTCACTTATTCAATTGTCATTTATCCCAGCCAAAGTACACAATTCCAGCTCCAAATAGTTTCAAAGATGTTAAAGACACCTCAAAGAGAGCTGCTACTTTAATAATAATTATCATTATTAATATTGTCTATGAGTGCATTAAAATGGAAGCGGTCTGTGGATACTGGAAGATCTGTGGTGGTGCTGGGTGGGTGGTTGGGACTGGGTGATCTTAGAGGTCTTTTCCAGCCTTAACGACTCTGTGAGTCAATAATTTGATGTTTCTCAGATTTATACTTGCCCAGAATAGACAAAACTTTTAGTTTCTCAGGGTCACAGAAGGGGCAGAAGGTTCAGATCTGCCTGAAGGTTCTCCTTGAGAGCTTTGCCGTAGTGCTGGTCTGAGATGAAGAAAGCAAAGAAGGCAAAGCTAATCTGTGCCAGCAGCACAGGAATCATCAGAGTGTTCCCATCAGGAAGCTGAAGGGGGATAATCCCACTTTCCTTCATTCCTGTAGTTCACAGGATGGGGTTGAACAGGTGGTCCAGGCAGGAGTAGAGTTGTCCCTTTGGTTCGTGTTGTGCATGAAGGGACCTCCAGACTTTGTCACTTCTTCAGGATCAGAAAAAAATAATCAATAATTGAGGAGATCTTCATGGCCCAAGAGTTTCTCAGAGGGTCCAGGACCCTGTGACATGACCTGGCATGAATCCGGAAACTGGGAACGAAGATGATGATTCTGGAGCCAGCTTAGCGCTGAGGAACACATGATTTTGATCCTGGGAAAACAACTCATATCAAGAGAACAACCTGAAAACCTGAGCACTTCCATTCTTGTGCAGTTGTTCTCTCTGCCCTGTTCTTCCTCAGGATGCCCAGGAGCAGTCTAAGCAATAGAATCGCAGAATCATAAGGTTGGAAAAGACTTTGAGATCATCCAGTCCAACCCCCAGCCCAGCCCCCCCTCCCCTTCCCCACTAACCCATGTCCTCCAGGACCACATCCACATGTTTTTTGAAGGTTTCCAGGGGTGGTGACTCCACCACTGCCCTGGGCAGTCTGTTGACAAATCCTTTTGTGAAGAAATTTTTCCTAAAATCTGGTTTAACCCTACCCTGGTGCAACTTGAGACCATCTCCTGGGGAGGGGAAAGGCAATTTCATGGATCAGCTTGAGCCAACTGGACATGGAACATGGAAGATGACTCAGAAGCCTTGAAAGTGATTAAAAAAGGTGGAGATCAGCAACTGCTCTTTGGATCTCTCCAAACATTTGATTATCCAATTTAATGGGAAAACAACAGTTTAAGTGATTCTTACAGAGCAAAAATTGAGTTAAGTGTTGCTTAAAATCCACTTCGGGTTTAACTGAGTTTGTGGAAATTCTAGTGCAACATAATGTCAACGTCAACATAAAGAAAGGGATTTTTGTTTTCTGTGCTATTTTATTATGAAAACAATTTGGTGAATTTAGTAGGAATTAGTAAATAATTTGATCCACCTGAAATGGCATTTTTGACAGGGTCAATACACATCAAATAAGGAATTATATTTTTACTGAAAGTGTGAGGAAAAAAATGCACTAGTTTGAATAACTTGGGTGAACTCTGATGCATCACCTTAAGAGCAGAAGGGGAAGCTGCGTTTTCTCTATTAATGGTTTACATTTTCTTGTGTAAAAGCTGTATCTTCCCAATATTCCTTTGCAGGAGGCACAAGGAGAGTTTCTGGGAAAAAAAAAAAAAAAAACAAAACTAAACCCAGCACACTTTTCCCTTTTAAATCTAAATTTTTTCACACTGAATAACTCCAAGTCACAGAAAAAAGAATCCTGAATTCTTCTCCAACTTACCCTTTCCCTTGACTTGAATTTTCAGTGGAATATTTATCATTGCCACTTCCCCACAGCCAAATGTGCAAAAGATGTGGAAAGAACAGAGGGAGATCAAAAATGATCTGCTTAGTCCGGTCATTG
Source organism: Oxyruncus cristatus (assembly GCA_013399855.1). Classification (NCBI taxonomy): domain Eukaryota; kingdom Metazoa; phylum Chordata; class Aves; order Passeriformes; family Cotingidae; genus Oxyruncus; species Oxyruncus cristatus. Next base: position 203,981 of record VXAY01001959.1, on the reverse strand, counting down.
AATTAATTGATTACTTGCACTAGGCGTGTCTGCAATCTGTTATGTAAAGAATCAATAAATTATGAATTTTTGTTCTTTAATTCTTTACTTTTATGATGTATTTGGGGTTACTCCCTTTATTTCTCTCTCTTTCCCTCCCTGACACTTGGAAATTTTTGAATCTTCAGTCCATTGTGGGACATGGATTTAGCCGTGATTTCAGTAGGGAATATGTTCTAAAAGAAAAAATAAATGAGTTCCTGCTTTCCAAATTAAACTCCACACAGACAGAATATTGTGGCTACTAATGCTGTTCCTGAAATAAATTTATTTTATGGACTAACAAAGAGGATCAGGAAATGTAGGATGCTCCAAGGCCTCCAAATACTTCCATTGCACATGATTTTAATTTCAATTTTAATTTAATTTTAATTTTAATTTAGGCAGGACAAAACTGTAACCCAGGAACACACAGTCAGACTGTGCTTCATCCATGAGGACTGTGCATCAGGCTAAGGCTTCCAGCCAGTGAGGGATCCCATCAAAGACATAAAAAGGACATCTTCTCCATGAATTCCTATTTTTGGCATGTAGAGTTCTGGAAGTGGATTTCCTTCTCAGCCAACAAAGCTATCCTTTGACCTCCATTCTCCCGTGAAATAGAGGGAGGCCTCTGGATAATCCCCAGGCCTCACAAGGAAGCTTTAAGGAGAGCATCAGTGAATAGAAGCAGCTTCATCCCTTTAGTTATTCCAGAGAATTGTTGAGGATTTTGACTCAGAAATCCGTGGCACTTCTGTCGTGCCTCCTCAGCCTTCCTTGGGCCTCAGGATCTGATGAGGCTCCTTCATACCCCAGTGAAAAATTCTACTGATGCCCACGTGTGTGCTGCACCTGGAAGTTATTTTTCCCCCGGTTGCCTTCTCTGGTGCCCTCCTGGATTGTTTCTCACAGTGTCACCTGAACAATCTGCTCCAATTTTGGCCCTTTATTTTCTTATCTTGTATTAGTTTATTTTCTTCAACAGCTCTTCCCTTCTCTTTTCCACAGGATTGCAATTTTAACAACCTTTTCTACCTGGTACTCTTTTACCACACTGGAATCCAATGCCTTTTTACCTATTCACACTTAATAGGATTCATTTCCCTCATGTTCTTTGTGGTGCTTTATTAAGTATTAACTACTTTTCCTCAGTAGATGGCATATGCAATTCACTGTAGGATTCCAGTTAACATTTCTTCAGGCACTCTGCATTCCCTAAAAACATTCACAGCATTAAAAACAGGGAAAAAGAAAGAAAGAAGAACTCTGAAAGATCCCTTCCCTTCAGGAAAACCCTCTCCCTGAAGCCTTTCCATCTCCATAATCTCCCATCATTAAAGACTCTGGGATAATTTTTTTTTCAAGCAAATCAGTGTAAGCCCAGATTTCAACCATATTCCATTTAAAGGGGTTCTATTTGGCTTATTTAGACTGTTCTAAATCCTTTGAATGAAGTATTTTCTTCACTGCGTGTTTAGTGTTGAGGCACCTTCAAAAAGATGCCACATTCTACTTGGAGATGAGGTAATTTCTTTATGTAGCACTTTGGGATCTTTATGGATGGAAGTTGCTTGACACTGTAAATTTGAGTTATGCTGCTGCTGTTCTAAAAACATGATTTAAAGACAGCCAGTGAAATGTTATCTTTCCCTGCAGCTCCTGCCAGGAGGGTTTTGTGGCCTGCAGGCAGCTGTGGGTATTATCGCAATGAATTATCTGCTGCCTGGAGAAGCTCCACAACTAAGCAGGTTTTCCAGAGTTGTTCCTGAGCTTGGAGCTGCCTCTAATTTCAAAAGATGACCTTAGGTCTATGGACATGGCTACCACTAGAAGGTCAGAAAGTATCTGCAGAGCAGGCCTTCCCGAAATTATTTACATTGTAATGCTAGACCTGCAAAATTAAAGTCTCTTGGGGAGTTAATTTGATTTTAGACTGGAGATAAATCTGATCCACACCACTGAAACGTTGTTTGCTCATTTTGACATAATCTCTATCAATGTGTCATTCCAATTAGTAGAGATTTAATCACCTGGACAGTGTCAACAAAGACACAAAATCATTTCTGAGCAAACTGCTGATGACAAGTGCACGACCATCTTCCTTTAGAAGTAATACCTTGAACAGAATCAGAATCACAGAACTGGTTAAGTTGGAAAAGCCCTCTAAGACAGGGAGTCCAACCATCCCCAGCACTGCCAAGGCCACCACTAACCTGTGTCCCCAAGCGCCACATCCACAGGGCCTTTAAATCCCTCCAGGATTGGGAGCTCCACTCCTGCCCTGGGCAGCTGTGACAAGGCTGGACAGCCCTTTCTGTGATGAATTTTTGCCTCTTCTCCAGTCTAAACCTTCTCTGGCACAACAGGATAAAGATCAAACTTTCACTGACACTCATCTGTGCTTGGGGTGCTGCTAATCCCTGCATTTCTTCTGCCTTTCCAGTGTGTAATGCTGCTATAAATCAATATTTTCTGGGAGCCTGATTGACTGACGGTGACATCTGGTGTGTTTGCAGCTGAAGCAGTACCTTGGGACACTCGGGAACTGTCCTGATGACACTGACAGGACGGATTTCTCCATGTAGGCAAAATCCACGGTACATGTATTTCTGGGGGAATGGATCTTCTTTCACATCGTTGCAGCTGTGTGGCCAAGCTCTGTGATCTCCTGGGGAAGCTGTGTTTGTGTTTAATTCCTAGTGCTCTGTTTATTTTTTACAGTAACACTTGTGTTAAAGTGCTGTCCACTTTTATGTTTCAGTACAAATCCCAGAACCCCAGAACATGCTGAGCTGGAAGGGACCCCCAAGGACCATCCAGTCCAATCCCTGGCCCTGCACAGGCTCATCCCCAAGAGTCCCACCCTGTGCCCCAGAGGATCATCCAAACCCTCCTGGAGCTCTGGCAGCCTTGGGGCTGTGCCCACTGCCCTGGGGAGCCTGGTCACTGCCAACCACCCTCTGGGGAAGAACCTTCCTGTGTGAGACTTCCTGGTGTGACACAGCCTCAGTTTCTGTTTCGTTTCATTTAAGCTGCATTTGAACCGTCTCACAAGCAGGATTTTAGGATGCAGTTACTACCTCAGTGTTCTGCAGTGCAAAAGCTGATTTTAATGATGGGTTTTACATTTGTTGTTCAAATCAGTCACTTTTTCCAACTGGTTGTTGGAAAATCAAACCTGGTACTAACTGGTTATTTTCTTTATCCTTCTGTTCCAAGTTTCTGCTTTGGAAATTCACTTTTTTTTATCTTTACCTTTGCAAAGTGATACCATGTTACAACACTTTTAGAGTAAGGGAAGCATTGCCAGAGTGCATATATATTGTACTAAAAAAATATTGTATCCCATCAGCTGAGACCATTTTGAAACAATAAGAAGGTTCAGGTTGTGAAGATTTTAGGGGCATTCAAATTTTATAGAATTGACTTCCATCCAAATTCAAACTGTTTATATGAACAACTTCTGTGATAAATACAGATTTATAAATACACACAGAAATAATCACTGGTGTCTTTGTCACTGATCTTCTTATAAGATGAATTAAGCTGGGAATTTTTTATTGTTTGTTCATTTGTTTTTTGTTGCAGACACAGCGTAGAAATTATAAGAAATTAGTCTATGACTGAAAAAAAATTAATCTGATTTCTCAAATGATAAATGTTTGATAAATGATTTGGGACCTAAAGGAAAGTTGTTAAAAAAATGTAAAAAAATATAAGTATCCCTAGGTATTTTTATACATCATTGTAGAATAACATTTTTGCTATTCTACTGTATACATATGCAATATAGAATATTACACTTAGATAATTTTCACTACTTGTCCAATCTATAGATAATTATGTGGTTAATACAATGATTTTTTCAATAACTTGTATCCCCCAAATTAAATGCAACCATGTGCTCTATTACTTAGTCATTTAAACGACTGCTTTGCATTTAATTTTCCCTCAAACTGCACAACATGCTATATTCATTACACTTTTTAATTTCTTGTGTTTTCTGCAATTTAGATTTTAATATTACAGAATGTACTCCATAATGAATTTTTACTCTTTTTTTTCAGCAGAGATGTTATGATAAGTGATGAAAACCCACCAGATGGCTTTTTATTTCCAGACCTCAATGCAGCAACGTCTGAGATGTAATTAATTGGTGTGTTTGTGACCACCCCACTTGTCGAAGGATCTCAGGGTTCCTTTCATTTCCCACGTGTGAGACACCAGATCAGTGACTGCTGCTCAGCACCACCTGTGGGGGATGTGTGTGTGTGTGTGGAGGGGGAAGGGGTGGGTGCAACCCCACAGAGGTGGGGTGGGGTCGTGTCCCTCATGGCAGGACCTGTAGCCACGTGAGGCAGCCCTGGAGTAGCTGTCAGGGAAAACTGTAACACCCCACAGGTCCTGCAGCCCCTCACCCAGCTCAGATTGACAGTGAGGACACTGCCCTATAAAACCCCACAGCTCATATGGGGACAGTGAGGACACTGCCCTATAAAACCCCACAGCTCATATGGGGACAGTGAGGACACTGCCCTATAAAACCCCACAGCTCATATGGGGACAGTGAGGACACTGCCCTATAAAACCCCACAGCTCATATGGGGACAGTGAGGACACTGCCCTATAAAACCCCACAGCTCATATGGGGACAGTGAGGACACTGCCCTATAAAACCCCACAGCTCATATGGGGACAGTGAGGACACTGCCCTAGAACACCCCACAGCTCACACGGGGACAGTGAGGGCACTGCCCTGTGACACCCCACAGCTCACACTGGGACAGTGAGGACACTGCCCCTCTCCCCTACCTGGGACCCCAGAGTGGCTGGGGGGGGAGAGACCCCCCTGGAGGGGTTG
>VXAY01001959.1:169400-199052 GCA_013399855.1 Oxyruncus cristatus | reverse complement strand
GGAGGGCTTGGCCAGAGGGCCCAGAGCAGCCAAAGCCAAAGGCAGGTGTTTGCCACGTGTCATGGCCCTGCCACCTGGACGTGTGAGAGCTGCTCTGCCACAAGGTCCCAGTGGTGACTCTGGGATGTCTCTCTCTCTTTCTCCTCCTCTCTTCTTGCTCCCTCTGCTTCTCTTTCTTTGCTCCTTTTCTGATGCTCTGGCTGGTTCTGACCCAATAATCACTGACCTGGTGTCTGACACCTAAAATCCAATCCGGGAAGGCACACAATGCCAGCCATCAAGGAAACCATCATGGAAACTGTCATGGAAACCATCTGGAAATCATTGTGGAAACCTTCATGGAAACCATCATGCAAGTTAACTGCTCTCTTGGTGTTGAATTCTGCCAAAACCAGCCTGGTTCACCAACCTCAAACACACATCCTGCTTTTGGAAACAGGACTTGACAGATGAGCTGCTCAGTGGCCTGGAAATCTGTGACTGCCAGTCCATCACTGGATAACACTAAAAACCCAGTCCCGCTTCCATATGGCAGATTCTTCCACAGACTTCCTGGAAGTGTGGAGCTTCTCCTGGGAAGCAGCGACAGCTCTTCATGGTCTCTCCCCAGGGCTTAAGAGAGAGAGAGATCTGCCCAGGATGGTTGCATGGTGAGTTCCATCCATCTCCACTTAAGGATTTTCTTTTGCCAGCTTTGATACGATATGTTTGAGAGAACTGCTTTGATACAGTGCACTGTTGTCACGGGTGAGGTGGAAGGCTGAGAAAAAATTTATTCCAAAGCTCTGCTGTTGAGCCACGAGGTGCAGAAAGGACTCCCTGGCTCTCTAACCCCCTTCTCAGGGAGGAGTTTAGGTGTGGTTGAATCCAATCTCAGCCTCGGATTATATCAATAGTTTAATTTAAAGGAATCACAGAGGTGTGATACAACCACTTTTGTCCTTCAGGCTTTAATGATTGACAAAATGAGAATATTTATATAAATTGAATCATTTCTCGTTACAAATAATCAAAGATCTTAATCAGAATTATTTACTACACAATATAAAGGCTAAAACTACTAGTAGTATAGTATGAGATACGCTAGTGCAGTATATTGAAGCAATTATTGAAACAATTCTATTAAAGCTGGGAAGAAGGAAATAATTATTAATTGAAGATCGATGTAATTCACCCAGACCAACACCCGTGGGGAGATCTCTGCTCTCAACCTCCAGGAGTGTCCTTGGAGGGCATCCTCACCCCAAGGGAGGAATCTCCACACATACCCCCAGGAGGGGTTCTGTCAGAAGAACCTGCCTGTAGGAAAGGGGATGGGACTTTGAAGCGATTGAGTGCCAGGCACACCTTTACGGGCCAGGGAGCAGCTCATCTGTCACACCCTGTTCCAAAAGCAGGGTGTGTATTCCAAGTCTGGGGAACCAGGTTGGTTTTAGCATAATCAACACCAAGACAGCACCCTGGCACCAGCAGTTGAACTTGCATGATGACCTGCACTGGTTCATTCTCTGCTTGCATCTGGATTATCTGGGTAGGCTCTCCTGCCAAAGCCATACTACTTATGCTGTATTATACTCTACTGGTAGATTTTCAGCTTTTACACTGTGTAGTAAATAATTCTGATTAAGATCTTTTGTCTGTTCACTCGTCTGTTCATTCATCATGATAACCAATTCATTTATATAAATATATGTGATTTGCCATCATTAAAACCTGCAGGACAAAGTGCTTTAATCACACCTCTATAATTCCTGAAATTTAAACAGTTGACACAGTCCAAGGCTCAGTATAGGATTCAGCTGCACCTCAATCCTTCTCTGAGGCGTTTGGGAAGCCAGGGATTCCTTTCTGTACCCTGTGACTCAAGGGCAGAGCTTCTTTAATAGCTTTGTCTAAGCCTTCCACTCTCCCCTGTGACAGATGGGTCTGAAACAGCATCCAGAACTTCAAATATTTTCTCTGATGTTTATCAAAATTGTACTTATGGGCTAAAGATAAAATAAACAAGACAACTACATAAACACAGGGGTTTGCAGGTGCTCTGGAACGTGGGATGTGCTAAACCTCTCATGAGTTTGGAGGAAAACCTCATAGAAAACATCTTGAAATTTATTAACAGGAGTCAAAACAAACTTTGTGTTGTGTATCAGAGAAGTAAAACAAACAAACAAGCAAAAACCAAACTACCTAATAAGTGAATACATAGGTAGGTTTCTAAGAGTACCTGTTGGTACAGGAATAATCCAGAGAAGTACTGAAAAACTTGGCAAAGTATAAATAATTGTGACCATGAGTACTTGATCCTTTACTCTTTTAAAATAGTGCCTATTTTTTTTCCCTTTTATAAAGAAGTATCTTACAGGAAACAACCTTAAAGGACCAATTTCTGGATGACATCTTTGTGATTGGGACTGGAAAAATAAGTATATAAACCAATCTGAAAACGTACTGGGGTTATTTTTCACGCAGAGAAACCCAGGAAGCAAAAAGATTTGAAATACACGTTATAAGGTTGATCATTTCCAGAAAGAGGTTGTCATCTTTCTTGGAATGGGGGATTAAGATGCAGATTTTTTTGGCAACAGTTGCTCAGTAAAACGCTGCATGACAAAATGGGCTCCCATAACTCAGAGGAGATGAAAGCCTGGAAATTATTAATTTGTTTCTTAACTTCTGCAATTTGATTTAGAATTGTTCATTTTGCTTAAAGGGACAACCAAGGAGTGAAAACTCCATAATAAATTTAGTGTAAAAATAGCAAGGGTGGTTTAAAACATGTATTTTGTGATTCTACAGAGCAATAATGAGAACTAAGAATTCTATTTATCCCGCACAACCCATTGAATCTTTCAGACACAATGAGGAAATAATTATTATCCTTTTTTTTCTCCCATAGAAAAACTATGAGAAAAGATTCAGCCTAGGGAGAGGCTGGATCTCCCACTCTGTGCATCCCACATGCAACACCAGAAATAGCAAAATATCAAAAATAGCTTCTTTTTTTTCGCCTAAGAGCTCTGGGTCTGGTAAACAGGTTGTTACGGTGTGATATAACACAAAGCAGCTGCTTCTGAATATGCCAAAGTGCTGACAGGGTGTTCCACTGCTGAGCTTCACCATTTGGGAAGCTTTTCTCCTCCGTTTCTCCCTGACCAGTTGTCAGTGACTGATATATTGATTTACTTGTGCCTGCCCTCTTGGTACTGCTGGGAATTTGTTGTCTCAGCTATTAATTGGCACAGGGTGCCCAGAGAAGCTGTGGCTGCCCCTGGATCCCTGGAAGTGTCCAAGGCCAGGTCGGACGGGGCTTGGAGCAACCTGGGCCAGTGGGAGGTGTCCCTGCCCATGGCAGGGGGTGGGACTGGATGGGCTTTAAGGTCCCTTCCAACCCAAACCATTCCTTGATCCTTCAATGCTGTGTACTAAAAAAGAAAGTCTGTCCCCAGTTACATATCTTCCTTCTAGAGTAACACTGGTTCTTCTACAATTCAGAACTGTTTGTACATTCCTTTTGTAAATTATTTTCCATGGGTGATGTGGGAAGACATAAATCCAGGGTTTTTTTCCTATAGAAAAATATTATGAGAAAGTTGATTTCTAATGAGGTGATACTAAAAATATTCCAGGGCCATTGCTATTGCCACATTCCTTTCATATCTGCTGTCCTGCAATGGAAAATCTGGGATTCTGGGATTTTTTGAAACCTTAGAGCTTTCACTCCCAGGTTCCTTGGCATCTTCCCTCAAGGAGACATTAATTTTTCACTTTGCCACTTTTCAAAAAGGACCAAAGAACATTCACACTCTGATACTTCAAGAGTGGGAAGCTCAGTCCAGTGAACAGCATGGTTACAAAATCATAATGACTTGGAATGATTTGGGCTGGAAGGGACCTTAAAGCTCATCCAGTCCCACCCCCTGCCATGGGGACATCTCCTACTATCCCAGATTCCTCCAACCTGGCCTTGGACACTTCCAGAGATGGAGCAGCCACAGCTTCTCTGGGTAACCTGTGCCAGGGTCTCCCCACCCTCACAGCCAACAATTCCTTCCCAATATCCCACCTAACCCTGCCCTCTGGCAGTGGGAAGCCATTCCCCCTTGTCCTGTCTCTCCATTCACTTGTCCCAAGTCCCTCTCCAGCTCTCTGGAAGCCCCTTTCAGGCACTGGAAGGCCACAATTAGGTCTCACCAGAAGCCTTGAACACTTCCAGGAATCCAGGTGGGAATGCTGAGTGCAGTGAGCTGGGATGGTGTCAGGGCTGACCTTGCAGAACTGGAATCCCTTCAGAGACCTGCTTCCTTCTGGGATGAATTACAGCCCCAGGCAATACAGCCAAGGGGTGACATCAAAAGGGCCAGTTTTCTGCAGGAACAACACAAGTGTGGGTTGACCTCCAGAGACCTGCCCTCCTGCTGAGCTTTCATGTCCACAAACCACATGGATGGCAAGGAAAGGAGAGAATCAGGAACTCTGCTGCTCAGGAAAGTGAGATTTGTCCAAATCCCCTGGAGCCATGGGATGTGCTGAGGGGCTGACAGTAATTCTGGGCCTTGAAATGACAGCAGGGCTGCTCTGTGTACCTGCCCTGCTTCACTTGAGCCTTTTATTTTGCACTGACTTAGTGCAGACATTGTTGGCTGAGGCATCTGACATGGATCAAGAATATCTGATGGAAAACTGGCATGGTTTCATGTTAACAAGTGTAATTTGAATTTCTGCACCTTATGTTCTCTTTTAATGTGTAAATAGACGTGGGGGGGGTGTGTTCTTACATCCTAAGGAATAAAATATAACCCTTTATGTGCACAAATATTAGCCATACTTTGTATGTACCCTTAAAATTTAAAATGAGCATTTCACAAATTATTTTTCAAATTCAGTTACTGATCAGTCTGACATCTTCCTGTTCCTCAGTGGGATGATCCTCAACGTCTCCCTGTGCAGTCTTATTGTGATGAGGACACATCACCTACGCTGAAATAAATCCTCTCCCACTTATGCTTTTCCTCTCTTTCTGTGATCACTGAAATTCCCTGCTTTAGAAATTACCTGAAAGTATGTTTTGATATTGTAAGTGTATTTCTTCTTGTTCTTGCAGGTAATGTTCTTCCTTGTGACTATGATGTTTTATCCATGATATCAGTTTGGGAGCACTCAGGTTAATTTTGTGCCATCCTAACTCTACAATCATTTACTGCTTTGAACAAATACATTTTCAGGGTTTTATTGCAGCTGCTTCTACAGCTACTGAAAGGACAACTTCACATTCCTCAAGGAAGGTGAGCAGTTCAAACCTGGGCATTGCCTGCCATTTACAGCTATTTAGAAATCTCCCTCTTCTTGTAGTTATTTTCTCAGCAACCACAATTTGTTATTATTTATAGCCACCCTAAACAAAATTTAGTAACTATTAATGAATTAACTTGCTGGTTCAACATGTATTTGTAGGAAGAAGAATTGAACCAGAAGAAATCAAAGCTTTCTGCACCATGGGATTGCTCATATGTATCTTCCTTCCTTGGTAAGCAAATGACAGACAAATCTTAAATGTGTTAGTCTGCAGGAGGCAAAATTTTGGAGTGAGGAGTTTATCCGGTGTGGAAATGATCACACAACTGAGTCTGTGTGTCATTGCAATTAATATCCTCTTCTCATCAGCCTTGAGAAGGCTCAGACTGTGCTGAACTCCAAAAGCACTGCAGCAGAGGACCAGACTGGGGGGGGGTTGCTGTGTTTTATTTTTGGGGGGGATTCCTCGTCTTTTTTTTTTTTTTTTCATTCAGCAAACACGGAATTTCCCGAAATCCCCAGGAGGGTGGATGGGTTTGTAACACAGCACTTCTCAGTCCAGCAGCTGCTCAATTAACAAACACCACCCATAAACCAGGCTCAGTATTATCCTAATGACCATCGGTCACCATAACGATGTGATTGCTCAGAGATGTAGGACTTACTAACAGGACATTTCATGAGGGCTTCCCATTAGGAATAAAAGGGTAATTATTATGATTGGTTTATCTACATAAAATTACTCTTTGAAATTGTTTCTGTTTATTAGAGTAATAAAACCGGGCAGGAAGGAATGCCTGCCTTTGATATTTTATAGTGTGCTAACACTTTTATGCCTTATCATTTCTAAGAGCTACCCCAGAATTATAGAAAGGCAATATTTATAAGCTTGTCTTCCATTTCTTCTTTCTTATGCAGAAGAAATAAAAGAAGGATCTTCTTTTCATCTGTAATAGGAGATTATCAGTACAAAAGAACAAAAACTGCATTCTCCAATTCAAGTTTTAGGCAACGTTTTCCAAAGTTCCTTCTTTTCCAGGGAGCCATTTCAATACACGCAGTTCTCTCCCACCATTTCATACAGTTCACCCTCACTCAAAATAGAAAACCGGTATTTTTAACACATTAAAAACACCTAATGTGGTTATAAACAACTTCAGAGTGTGGTCTACAATGCACATGGGCCAACACAGACTCATGTTTCATGTTCTCTCTTTGAAAGAATTCCTTGTCTCCTTTTAATCTTTATATGTCACACATAATGAAAATAAAAAAAGGTGAAACACTTATAATTTTATTTTATTTTCCCCACACTTCTCTAACTTTGCAGATTTTCAATATATTCTGAAATATCTCCAATATAAGCAGACATAAACAAGACTGACACAAAAAGAACAGCCAATAACAATGAGGCTTCGAGGTGCCATAATTAGCCAGCCCCATGGAAATTAATCTGACAGAGACAATAATTATGAAAGGCAGTGTCTCCTCCCTTTGTTCAGTGACTTCAGCCAAAAAATAAAGGTTTTTATTGTGGAAAACTCATTTTGAACCATTCCATTTGGACTAATTCCTTCCAGGGAACAGGGGACAGGACCAGGGGAAATAGCCTCAAGCTGTGCCAGGGAAAGGTCAGGTGGGACATCAAAAGGAATTTCTTCCTGGAAATACCCAGCTGAGGTGCCTGGTTATGTCTGTCTTATCAAACAGGACATTAGGACAGGAAAAGATCCATTAATCTGCGAGCAAAGTAATGCAGATGAATGATAAACACTCAGCAGTTGGAGGATTTGGGGTTGGACTGGCTCTAATCTGATATGATGGGTCGAATTCCTGTTGTTGCCTGGAGTACCTCAGCTATCACCCTGGAGAGCATTTTCTGCGTTGGATTTTTTCCAAGAAGAATTGAATTCTTGTGTTCCCAGCACATGAACTGAACAGCTCAGTGGGGATGGAGAAGAGGTACTTCCAAAGTCAGTGTGTCTGTACTCCATAAAAACCAGCACTAAAGTGAGAGTGAGGGTTTGCCTGAGGAGCTGTTCCACAGAATTGAAGGCAGCAGAACCTGCTCCTTGAGCCCTGTGGAGTGTGGTGGCCTCCTCTCCCAGGGACCAAGGGACAGGAGGAGAGGGAACGGCCTCCAGCTGGGCCAGGGCAGGGGCAGGGGGGACAGGAGGAGGAATTTCTTGCTGGAAAGGGTGGTCAGGCCTTGGCAGGGGCTGCCCAGGGAGGTTTGGAGTGCCCAGCCCTGGAGGTGCCCAAGGAAGGCCTGGCCGTGGCACTCAGTGCTCTGGGCTGGGGGACAGGGTGGGGATGGGCACAGGGGGATCCATGGGCTGGGAGGGCTTTTCCAACCTCAGGGATTCTGTAATTCCATAATTCTGAAGTGATGTGACCTGTCCCTGAAACTCCCTCAGTGTCAGAAGCCTCTACACTGATTAAAACACATTTTTTCTCCTGTATGTTGCTGGTTCCTTCCAGAACAGCCACACCCGGGTGACACAGCAGCCACCAAGGCCATGCAGCATCCCTGGGGTGGGACACTGCCCTGGGAATGTGTTCAAGCAGCTTGGACAATGCCCTGTTTGCATGGCCATCAGGGATGGGCTGAGAGGGTCACCATGTGCTCATTTTGGTTGAACTAAAAACCCATCTGACTCCTAACCCCGAATTAACACCCTGAGGGTGAGGCACCAGGGGACAGATAACTGGAGTCAATCCCTTTTACTGTGAAAGTCCATGTGAACCACTTTCATATGGTTCTTCTAACATAATCCTCCTTGCAGGGTTTCTGGAGACCCTCCCCTGAGCAGGGGATGCCACTCAAGGTCACTTCTGGGGGTTAAGAGAAAGATCTCCCCCCAAGCTTTAGTCCAGGTCAGTTACATCAATCTCTACCTAGTAATTATTATTGCTAGCTTCAATATAATTGTTTTAATACAGTTCCTTTGATATATTGCTCTATTCTATCCTATCTCATACTATACTAGTAGTTTTAGCTTCTCTACTGTGTAGTAAATGATTCTGATTTAGATGTTTTTTCTCATACTTGTGTCCCTGGCATGTTCTTGCTGATGGCTTCTTCCTTTTCTTATTACATTGAAAAAATGGCTTTGGCCCAATGCCCTTAACGGAGCAGACACTGTCCTTTCAGGTAACTCTGCACAGTCCTCTCCTGGCTCAGCAATCTGAGGGGAACATCCCTCAGTACTCACACTTACCTTGGCCCTTCCTCAGCCATCAGTTTGGTCACTGTGAAAGACAAGATACAGGAGGGGAAAGCACTTTGACTTTGATCCAGTGTGGCCATTTTTCTGACTAACTTACAGCCCCTGAAAAAGCGGGAGAATAGAATTAATAGAATCACAGAATGTCCTGAACTGGAAGGGACCCACAAGGACCATCCAGTCCAACCCTCAGCCCTGCACAGACACACCAACAACTCCCACCATCCCTCAGAGCGTTGTCCAAACCCTCCTGGAGCTCTGGCAGCCTTGGGGCTGTGCCCACTGCCCTGGGGAGCCTGGTCAGTGCCAACCACCCTCTGGGGAAGAACCTTTTGCTGAGATCCAACCTGCCCCTGCCCTGACACAGCTCCAGCCCTTCCCTGGGTGCTGTCCCTGGTCCCCCCAGAGCAGAGCTCAGTCCTGCCCCTCCTCTGCCCCTGCCCAGGCAGTTGGAACTGCACTGAGGTCTCCCCTCAGCCTCCTCTTCTCCAGCTGAACACACCAAGTGCCCTCACAGCTGCTCCTCAATGGCCCCTCCAGACCCTTCACCACATCCATGTGCCTCCTTTGGACACTCTCCATCAGCTTTAGATCTTTTTTACGTTGTGTCACCCAAAACTGGCCCCAGCACTCGAGGTGAGGCTGCCCCAGCTCAGGGCAGAGAGGACAATCCCCTCCCTTGCCCAATTCAATTCCTTCTGTGTCTGATCTGAAACAGGGTCCTGAGCCATCACAGGGAATTCTATACCCTATGGTTTAAGACTTAATTTTGTGCTGATGTGTACAGTTTGTTCCCCTTGCTCAGCCAAAAATGTGAAATGTTGTTTCTTGGCTCATCTTTAAAATCTGTTCAGAGAGCTGGTGCCCAAATCTCTCTCTGCTGCCAGCAGGGTGATGTTTACTTTCAAGAGAGCATTTTTCTTCCATGCCCTCCTCCAGTTTGTTATTTCTTCTATTTTGTAAACAAATAATAGGAAACTAATTTTTTTAAGTCATCTGAATAAATCCTGCATTAGAGAATTAACCACTGTGTGTACAAATCCCTGAGCAACCAAACAAAGAGCAAAGCTCACCAAGTTCTCATTTAAAAAAACAATGGTGCTATTACTGGAGGGGAATTCTGATTTTAATAAAATCTCTCCCCTATTCTATAAAATTTCAGCAAATGTGCCAAGCTCTAGAGTAAAAAATTAGTAGGTTTTTACCAAGTGCTAAGAGTCGTTTCACAAAAGGAACTGTAGAATTTAACAGACCTGAAAGCCATTTATACTGTAATTGTAGCTCAAAAAACCTCACACTCAAAAAAAACTCACTCAAAAAACTGTTATGATCTGTGAAGGTTCTGGAAACACTAACCCTTCAAGATAAATAATGGCCAGAACTAAGCATTTCACCGAAAAATAGACCCCTCCTCCCAAGCTGAAAGGCACCAAATTACCTTCAAATAAATTGGTCCAATCCTTTGATCAATTCTTTGATAAAAAAAAATCCAGAATTATAAACTGGTGATGGGAGGAATAATGCAAAACTGATATTCTGGAAAGGGTTCCTGAGGTCTGTGGAGCAGTGGAGGACAGCTGATTTCTAGGTGGGGAGTCTGCTTAAAACTAACATTTTTCCAGGTATTTTCAGTCTTCTTTCCTTTCTTTCCTCTCATCCCTATTTCCCAACACTCTACATGATCTGGGGCTGAAGAGAATAAAATAATTCAGATTCTGCAGTCAGTTAAGTGAGAGAAACAAGTATGTCGTTGACAGAATAATGACCTAGTCCTGCCTAAATATGGTTGCAATTCTAGTTATCCCAGGATTTCAGTTATCCTGTTGTCAAAGTATTATTTTTTTTTCCTAAAGTGTTGGTACTGACCACCAGCATATTCAGATTCAGTAGTGGATAAACAACATTAAAAAGAGGCCATAGAAACACAAATATAAGCTAGAATTTAGGTCTTCAGAAGACAACAAATTCAACAAATGAAAATAATGAAAATGAAAATAATGACAAAATGAAAATAATAGCATGGACAAACATAGGAACGGCTGAAGGTAAAATCAAAAGAGATTTTTAATCCTTCACCCATAACATCTTTAAAGAATAATCTCTGCCAAAACTGACAGTTGATTGGCATTATGTTTTATGTCACATACTTCTGTACAAACAAGAATATTCAGAGTTAGCAAAATAGAGAACGTTCAGTAGTTTTGCATTCCTGGCACTGTGTATTCAGCACTGAATCCTTTGTCTCCCTACCTTTATTCTTTCCCATAATAACAGCACTTCGCACATCTTATTTTGGTAGATTATCCAAAATCTCCTTGCATTTTGCACACTGAAAAACGAATTGAAGAAACAGGCTTTTATTTTAAAGGAGAGTATAAATCATATTTTGCTCAAATCTCCATGAGAATTATTACCAGGAAACAAAAAGCATTAATGCCTCTTTTCCTTCTTATCCTTCTCACCCCGTTCCTTCTACTAAATAAATAAATAAATACATAAAAATTACTGCTAAATTTTGGTCCTGCAATAAGTTTCTGGGGATTTCAAAGACAGAGGCTCCACCAAACCTTCCACCACCCCATAGCCTTTGACCTTATTAGACACCACAGAATCAAGGCAGACCTAGAAACTTATCTTAATGAATTAAACACTATTTTCAGGATATCAAATGAGATAAAGAGGTTGTTGCTAAAGACAAAACAATCAGCCAGGTAATTTTTTTTAATGAAAGTGAAATCCCAGGTCTCTCTCTGCCTTTGAACATCCCATCCATCCTCAGGCTGGATTATTTTAAACCTGTGTTCATTTCAAAATAATTAGTTTGAATATTTCATATGAAAAGTAGGAAACATGTCCTTAATGAAGGAAAGGAATTTGCAAGAGATAACATTGCCATTAATGAAGTCTAATTGGAGATTCATTTAAAAAATAATCTCCTGCGCTAATTTATTAGGGAAAGTTAATAGAGTTCTAACTTGAGACCAAAATAGTTCTTTGGAGTTTTACAAATGCTCTTGTCCAAGTTAACTCTTTCTATTATTCACAGAAATTAAATTAGTGTGTTAGAAGCCTGACTATTAAATAAAGAAAATCATTGTATGTTGTACATTATTTTTGTGAAGGGGGTTTTTGTATTTTTCACCATTGTGGGTTTTGAAGTCAAATCCTGTAACTTTTGTTCCTCTGATTCTTGTGTTCTCCAATTCCTCACCCTGACAAGTGGCCCTTCACCAAAGCAAGACTGACCTTCCTCTTTTCTCTTAAGAGCTTCGGTGAGCAAGGAGCAGTTGTTTTCCATTTTACTGTCCCTGGCATATTCAAAACTGAGCTCCTGGAGGAGCAGGGATGAGGGGGGGAATGCTGGAACCTCCCCAGTGAAAACCAGTGCTCCCCAGCTCCTCCACTTCCAGGAAAGGAGAAGGATGCCTTCCAGAAGAGCCAGGGGATAAACTCTTCACCTCAGCTGCTGAAAGGGAGGTGATGTGTGACCTCCAGGCCATGGGGCTTCTGGGGTTCAAGGGGGGTGTGTAAAACTCACTGTGGGGTTGTGGAGGTGGATGGGGCTTAATATGGGACAGATGGATGCTCCATCCCTGGAAGTGTCCAAGGTCAGGCTGGACATGGCTTGGTGTGGAAGGCACCCCCATGGTAGGGGTGGAATGAGATGGGCTTTCAGATCCCTTCCAACCCCAACCATTCCGGGATTCTCTGATTCTGTGATTCAGAAAATGGACCAAAGGTGTGGAAAGGGAAGGCTCAAGGTGGTCTGGCAGGAACAAAGGTGGGACAAGGGAGGGATGAGGGGTTCAAAGGGATCAGCTGAGTGTGAGGGGGTGGCAGGTGAGTATGTTTCTCGCACTGACCCTACACCTCAGCCACTGCAGTGTCCCCTCCTGCTCTCTCAGTGCTGTCCCCGCCAGCTGTGGGTGCAGTCCCTGAGGGGCTCTGGGGCAGCGGGGACAGGGGGTGCTGGCAAACCTCAAGCTGAACTAGCAGAAGTCTGAGAGCCGGCAGCTGCCGTGGGACCATGAACCTCGGGTGCTGTAGGACCACCGAGGGCAAGGAGCCTTGGACAAGATTTTGGAGGGCCCTGCAGTGGGTTACACACACATATATAACATTTTCACCTGCAGATTAAAATCCTGGCCTGCTCAAGAATTAGAAATGGGTCGGAACCCCTGTGCTGGCCGTGCTTAGGTGAGTGCTGAGGGTGTGTTTGGGTGGGTAAAGTGCTGACACATAAAGAGGAGGTGGATAAAAGGGGCTGATAAAGGCCCCATTTTCTGCCTGAAGGGACCTGTGTGTCTGGTCATGTCTGTGTGAAACTACTGGGAGCACAAGTTCAGCTCAACTGGGAACTGAGAGCCCCAGGGGATTTGTACCCCTCAGTGACTGGACTCAGAGATCTCCAACACCAACCTCCTCACACTCAGCTACTCCCTTTGAACCCCTTATTCCCCATTTTTTCCCACCTTTGCTCCTGCCAAACCACCTTGATCCCTCCCTTTCCACATCTTTGGTCCATTTTCTGAATCACAGAATGGTTTGGGAGGGACCTTAAAGCCCATCCCATTCCACCCCTGCCATGGGCAGGGACACCTTCCACCAGCCCAGGTTGCTCCAAGCCCCGTCCAACCTGGCCTTGGACACTTCCAGGGTTGGAGCATCCATCTATCCTATATTAAGCCCCATCCACCTCCACAACCCCACAGTGAGTTTTACACACTCCCCAAACGTTCTTCCCTCGCCCCTCAGAAGCCCCATGACATTTTGTGACGTGACAAATTTCTATGATTATAACAGAGACCTGCTCAGCCTGGCTGGTGTTTTCTGAATAATTTCCATAATAATACTGTCTGACAAACAAAAAAAAAAAGAAGACTTGGATGTCCTATTGATTATTTCTGTCTGATGCTGAATTATCTTCTCTAACGGGCCCTGAGGTTCTTCCTGATGTAACAGGTTTGGGATATGATTAGCACATTATTAAGAAAAAAAATGTTTTAAACAGCCTTCTACAGCATAGAAAATGAATTTCATGATACATCAACATCTTCATTCTCAAAGTAATTTTGCAGGTGAATAATTTGTGTTGTAATGGGAAGGAAATGGAGAAAAACATGTATTGGTATCTGAAAGAACACGAGAGGTATGGACCTGTGCATTTTAATTGATACATCCAAATCCCACTTGGATGGGGCTTGGAGCAATCCGGACTGGGGAAAGGTGTCCCCTGGACACCTTCTAGAGGTCCAGAGGGCTTTTTAGGCTCTAACCTTTCTAGGGCTAGAACTAATTGATCTTTAAGGTTCCCTGCAACCCAGAGGATTCTGTGATTCCATATGTATGTGGATATTCACTACATAGGGTAAATTCACATTTTAAACAAATAAAATATTATTCCTTCCATATTTATATACCTTCTTTTTGCTTTATGTATGTCTTTTTAATCTAATATTGTACTGAGTAACAGTTGTTCTCCAGACTGCACATTACTCAGGCTTAGCACCAAACTTACTACAAATTTTCAAGTGATGGTTCTGTTGCAACACTTTGTTAAATGTTCACTCCACACTTTGCTGCCCCAGGAAATCTACTTTGCCTACTTGGAGGAGAGGAATCAGCTGCTGATGCTTCCTTAGAAAAGCCCTGAGCAGCATCACCATGGTCCTGCACTTGCTCTTTCCAGGAGAAATGAAATTAAAAAGTATTTCAAAAAAGCGTGGTTGGGCTTTGGTTTTGCTTGACTTCTTTTTTAGCAGAAGGAACCAGATCAATTCTGAAACCACAAGTATGACAAAAAGTCTTTTATCTCCTTTCCCATTTAGATTTTGGATGTCCTTATTAACCTTGTAAGAAGTACATCAGGAGTTCTATTCCCAGGTGAGTGAGCAGCACATGAACAAAATGGACAGAGGGCTTGGTTTTCCAAGGAATTCTTTCTAAATTCAGATCAGTGATACTCAGTAGTAACAATATAAGATAAAACTGGCATATCCAACATGATTTTCCATGAACAACTATGGATAACCTTTGTTATACTATTTCACGTCCTTTTTTTGCTTCGGGTTTGTGAAATATATTTTGCAAATATTTTTAACGCTATGGAACAAAAACTGTTAGCTGGTGGATTAAAATTGGTGTTGAAATATGAACTTCAATTTAAATTCCATTTTAATTAAAATGATAATGGTTAATGCAACAAAGAAAGAACAATTGTTACTCGAGTTTGTCATATTTTTCCTCAAGGAGTTCATTTTTGAATATGCTAGGGATGATATAATGGAAAAGGTTGGAACACTGTTCTTATAACTCACCCCAGTCTGAGGTGAAATGTCTCTCATGTCTCAGGTTCAGAGAAAAGATACTGAAAGATTTGTAAGGATTGCTTGGATATCTATGGGATATCTTGATTTGGGATTGCTGGATCAAAAGATGATTTCTCCTAAACTGTCCAACAACAGTTCTCTTACACCTGAATTAAACACAGAGGAATAAAAACTGATCTGGGCTTTCCAATTGTCAATAGTTTTGGTGTCCAACACTGAACCCTTGCCACTGATCTTTCTTTGGTGGGGGGAAAAAAAATATCTTCATGGAAAATAGCACGGGAGCCCAATCACAGAATCCCAGAACATGCTGGGCTGGAAGGGACCCACAAGGATCATCCAGTCCAGTAACTGTCACACCACAACCTTTATTACTTTCATGTCCTAAAGCCACTTAACTCTCTGTTTTTCTACCTCCCTTATTCCCACATTAAGAGTAAAACTCGTTATATATATTTTTTTCCAGGATGTCTGAATCTGACTCATTGTAGGAAATGGCACACACTTGGAATTACAGGGGAAAATAACGGCATTACAAAGCAAATTGCCTTCAGTCCCCAACTAATTGTGCTGTTTTCTCACAAGGGTAGAAGGTGGACTTATTAGCAGAGGAATATCTCCAATGTATCATTTACTGAAAAGGCAGAAAGTTTCTTGTTAAGAAAGAAACCATTGCAAATATAGACAGACTATGACTAATTCAACCAGCAAAACTGCAGTCCCTGCCAAGCTGCTTTCTTTCCAGAGGGAATAAATTTTCCTTCATTTCTCACTCAGGTAGCACAGGTAGATGGACCTGTTGGGTCCAAAATACAGGCATTTGACACCTAATTTTTGTATGTACTATATATATTTCATAGCCTGAAGTCCTGCTGAAACTTTCTGTCCATTCTTGTAAAAAGTTTAATTGAATGTATTATTTCCAAGTCTTGCTGTGGAGCAGAGCAGGAATACATCGAGTGCAGAACTGCTGCTGCCCCTCTCCCAGCTGCGTTATTCTTTTATCCCAGAGTGGGCACTGGATCCTGGGTGAAAAATGCACCTGGTTGAGCTGTCAGCAGTGTGGATTCCTCCTTGTGCCTCAGATTTTAAACGTTACATATAAATTACATACTATTATAATATCTATTATAATATCTATATTATTTATTTGTGTTCCTGTGCTACATATGGCAAAAGGACACAGCTTCTTTCAGAGAGAGTCTTACTGCCTTGGTTCATCCAGGACTGGCAACTTGAATCAGAGGAGGAAATCCATTCATTTGATAAGAATGAGCTTAGCATACCCAGTTTTGTTGTTATTGCCTACTTTGGCAGGAATCTTGCCAACTTCACTCCAGCAGAGACACTGTTACTGGAGTTCAGCATTTTTCCTTCTCTAAACCCTCCCTGACGACTGAGCTGAGCTCTAGACCAGGCACTCAGGTCGTTGGGCAGAGGAGTAACTTTTGAGGGGAATATCCTTTTTGCAGTTTGCAAGTTCCCTCGTTGTCCTCTTCCAATCCTCCTTCATCTGAAGCTTAAGGGGTTTTCCCCCTCAAGCTGATCCATAAACCTGTCCTTAAGCCTCACACCAAGGCTTGCCTTTGCCAGAAAATGCAGCCACGGCCTAGAGGATTTCTCAGGGGAGGTTTTGTTGGAGTTTATTACTCCTCTGGCAACCCTGCAACTGCCTGATGTGACTTGAGCTGTAGAGTTTTCTTGCTTTCAAAACTAACCCTAAACTGAGCTTTAAACCCAGCTCTTACTGCACTAAACATTCGTCAGCCACCACCTGGATGAAAATGTTTTCAGGAGAAGTCACAGCCTCACATTCCTGAGCTTCTGGCTTGCTCTGTGTTTTATCTTTCACCTTTCAAATGTTTTCCCCTTCATCTGAGCCTGAGATAGTTTGAAGTCTTATTCCTTATTTTATTCACCCGTAAATATTTGTAGTGATCTCACAAAGACATTTTCTGTGTTCTTGCAGCAGAACGTTCGTTTGAGTCAAAGGTTTATTTGAAAGAAGGATCCTGGAAAGGACTTGGAGAATCTGCCCTGTAGGGAGTAGATTTTTTACGTAGGAAAGGAGTCCTCTCGGCCCTTTTGCAGAACAGCCTGTACTCTGGATCTGTAAAATCCGTGTGTTTGTACTCTGATGGTTAAACAAATTTTTGAACCCTTAGTCCCTCAGCTCGCTGTACGGGATTTGGGTCTATTGAACCCTGGCATCAAAGAACAGACTCTGGTTCAAACCAAACAATGAAGACTTTATGGATTTTCCTCTATGAACTGTTCAAACACACTTGGAAACAGCCAGTAATGAACCCAAATTAAAAATCCCTCTCTGGGAGTTCTCTTCCACATTCCATCCAAGGAGTTTGCCTTTCACTGAGTCTAGCTGCTTAAAAAAAGGTGTACCAAGGAAAATCCCCCAAAACCGCAATACAAAGAGAGTATTTTTGTCTTTCCCATTACACGAGATTTTAAAATGCCAAAATATTTGAACTGGCATTCTGAAAACAGGAGTTTTTGTGCATTCTTTGCTTTTGAACTGAATATTGTTCTGCAAGTGTTACCAAATAGATTCATTTCATCCAATGTTAACAACGTATAAAATCTCTCTTTCCAATTTCCAGGCACCATCCAATATCAAATATCCCATAACCACAGTGAAGGAACTACTTCTATAGACTTTTGATGACACACACTATTGCTTTTCAACACTACAAGGGCCAGAGAAATAAAACCTGAGCTATTCCATTATTTTTCTGGATCCCAATGACTTTCCACCAACTAGAAGTAAAGAAATGCAAAACTCCTCAGGTTTTTCTGTTGTTAATTAAAATTCTAACAACAGGAGCTAACTACAACAGGAGCCACCTTCAACAGTCCTGTGCACAAGGGGTTAGAATTTCTACTCAACTTCTTCCAGTGCCCCAAAATCATCTGAAAAATCCCTTTTTACTGTTCCAAGTCCAGCAAACCCCAAAGTTCAGATGTCCAGGAACATCCCAGGTCTGTTGTTGTTTCCCCAGCACCTTCTGTAGTTGAAGCTGAAGCCTCTTCACCCACAAACTCAGAGTACACCAGGAAGGATCAAACAGTTTGTCTCCACACAAACCTGAGCTTCCCAAAGCAGTGGAACAGCAGGGAAATATTTCCTAACACTGTGATGGCACAGCCAGACCAAATACTGAAATATTTTCAATAATTCTGGGAGCACTTTGACTCCAAATGGGGGAACAAAAGAAAGGTGTGGCTTCATGTGATGGTAAAAAGTTGAAAGATAAAGGACAAAGAACAGGAGGAGCATCAGTGATTGAAACAACCAACCCCAAGATAAACAACATCCACAGCAGGTAAGATCTCTTTTGGAGAGAGAAGATCACTATAAACAAGGAGAGACGGAGTGAAAGACAACCCATTTCTCTTTCAACCTCTCTGAACACCTTCATGGTTGCAGAGAAAACCCAGCAAAGACCACAGACATCTGTGCTAATTAATTGTGCTGTAAACACACGACTAAGTCAGACTATGAGGTTAAAAATAGACATTTTTTCCAGAATCACAGAATATTCTCAGTTGGAAGGGACCCACAAGGATGATGGAGCCCAGCTCTTCAGTGAATGGCCCTGCACGGGGTTGACTCCATGACCTTGGCATTTATAGCACCAAGTTTTACCCAACTGAGCTAATTTTGCTGTGTGTGGGGATGATCGTTAAGAACTTGACATCAGCACAAACTGTGTTGCTAATGAATGAACTTAATAAAGGTTTGGTCAGGTCTTATAAAGATGAAAACTGGTGTGGTGAATCTAAACCCTCCCATCACAGTGACCTGGAGATGATATGAATGTGCATATTTACTTACAACTTCCTATTAAAGCACTGCCAGTTATTTATAGTGGTTTTAATCCACAGCCTTATTAGTGGGAAACAAAATGTGGTGTCAGTACCTGACCCAGCCAATCTTCACCAACAAGAATTTCTCAGCAGATTTATTATTTCCCTCCTAATGAGCTTCCTTGCGACTTGTGTTTCTGTACCTGTAGCACAGGGGGAGACTCTTCTATATCCTTGTTTGAATATTTAACTACAGAAATCCATCAATCAACCCTTTGTGTTCGTGATTAATGTGTACTTTTGTGTGAGGAACATCCCTGTTGCATTGTCAGTGTGACATTGCTGGTAAGTGGTGCAGAAAATGGCTCTTAAAAAATTGATGCAGCTTTTCAGCTCTGAAGAAATGCTTGAGCGGGTGTGTCTTCATGATGAATGTTTCACTTGATTATGAAAATAGGCTTTTTTCCTTGTTTTTCTTTTTAATATTTAGGTTGTGGTATTGTTGGGATGGGTGAAGAAACCCAGAGTATAATGGAATTAAAAATTCCCAGTTCCCATGATAACTGGAATACAGGAATTGGGGAGCTCAAACCACCTAATGAGTTGTGTTGTTTTGTGGTCGAAAGCACAGCTATAGATCAAAATTGTTGCTTCATCAATTCTGTTGCATTCATCGGAATCTTCTAATTTTGAAATCCATTTTTACTTCTTTTCGATTTGCTCCTAAGAGGCCAATTAATCTGAGAACTATTGATTACACAAAAAGCAATTTCAGAATGATTCCTTTAGCTCATAAGGATGGATGATGAGTGATTTCCCCATAAGGAAATAAATATGGGAAGTCAAAGTTTTAATTTTCCTGACACTTCCAAAAGCTACATCATGGCTTCCCTTACAATTCCATCGGCTTCAAACCAAAGGAAGTATCCCAGAGTCAGATGGGATATTAGGAAAGAAATCCTTCCCTGTGAGGGTGGGAGGCCCTGGCCCAGGTTGCTCAGAGAAGCTGTGGCTGCCCCATCCCTGGGAGTGTCCAAGGCCAGGTTGGACGGGGCTTGGAGCAACCTGGGCTGGTGGAAGGTGTCCCTGCCCATGGCAGGGGGTGGCACTGGGTGGGCTTTAAGGTCCTTCCAACCCAAACTATTCTGGGATTCTGTGATTCCAGGCTACGTGGAGAGAGTAGGTATAAGAGATGAAATGCAAATTAGAGAAAAATCAGATGATCCTTTTAATCAAAGTTGCTCCAGTGCTGATGACAGGTTAATGGCTGGAGAAAGCTGGGGAGAATTCCCTGCTTTTCCTGTTGGGATCCTTTATACTTTATTGATAAAACATTCCCATGTACAAAACCACACAACTCTCTCTAAAAAATGGAAGATGGCATGGAATTATAGAATAAAGTGGATGCAAAAAGACCTTCAAAAGTTGTCCAGTGTCACCTCCTGCCACGGGCAGGGACACCTCCCACTGTCCCAGGTTGCTCCAAGCCCCGTCCAACCTGACACTTCCAGGGACCCAGGGGCAGCCTCAGCTTCTCTGGGCAGCCTGAGCAGGTGTTCACACTCATCAGAATATTTTTCTTCCATATATCAAGTCTAAATATGCCCTTTTTTAGTTTGGAACCATCACCCCTTGTCTGGTGCTGCCACTCTGGTGTTTGGTGTTTGGGCAGCTCTTCCCGGAGGAGGCTGAGATGCAAACAGGGAAGGACAGTTTGCTTTCCTTGGAACGGGAATTTTCTCAGTGAAATAGGGAGAAGTTAAGGCAGCAGAAGACTGGCTCTGCTCATTGGATCTGAATATTCATAAACCCCAACAGGGCTGTTCAGTGAAAGCTGGTTTGCTTCCACATCTTGATTAATATTTTTGCAAATACCAGCAGAAGGGAGCAAAATACCTACAATGAGGGATTTTCTGTATGCACACGGAGTGCCTTGACTTCATTTCTGAGAGAAAAAAAACTCCTAACAGTTTAATACTGCTTTTGTTATTTCCTTTATGATGCTCATAATTGCATTGCTGATTTTTAATTAAACACGCATTTTGTGAAATATGTCTCATAAATAACCCTTCTGAGCCCTCCTTTTAATAACTATTCATCACTCATTTAGTGAGTACAAAGGGCAGTGGAAACAATTACTGAAATGTGCTTATTCAGGGAGAGCAGAACACAGGAGACTTCCCGAGCATCTCATTGTCTGATTAAATCCACTGATGGATTTCCAATGGACCCTGTTTTAACAGATAAGATAAATTTACTGTTGTCCTTATTCCTTATTATTAAAACCAATAACCTAATTATTCCTGGCAGGTTATTTCCAAGGTATTGCTTTGGCTGTTCATAAATTGAACATTTATATCCTTGCTGTCATTTTTCTTTCATTGGGATTTTGTGTCCTGCTTTGCTGTAAAGGACACTGGACACTGCAGTTGTGTGTCCAGTTGACTGACCAGACATTTAAATACATTATTAGAATTTGTGCTTCTGGGTGCCATGAAGATAAATAAATTATCAGCATTTCATGAGATTCAATTACCTTTTGGACTGCAGGGAGCAGGTTCTGTGTTCAACATATTTGAATTTTTTGTGACTGTGGCCTGGGAAATGTTTGATGCCCCAGCACTGCTCAGTTCAAACCAAAAGGTCTCATACAGGAAGGAGAGGTCACAGAGGTGCCACAGATTTGGTCTGGCCTTGCATTTTAAGGTTCAGGTTTCATAAATTTTAAACATCAGTAATTTTCAAAATAGTATATATATATATATTCAAAATAATTTGATCTGGTTTCAGCCTGGAGATTCAACTTTATGGAGTCTGTTATTATAAATATATACATACTGTCTGTATAACAGAATAGGTGTATAAAATATTATAAATATTATCTATTCACATGCACTCAGCACAGGGAAGGAAAGGTTCTGGAGTGACCTCATTGTGGCCTTCCAGTGCCTGAAGGGGCTTCCAGAGAGCTGGAGAGGGACCTGGGACAACGGATGGAGGGACAGGACACAGGGAATGGCTTCCCACTGCCAGAGGGCAGGGACAGATGGGATATTGGGAAGGAATTCCTGGCTGTGAGGGTGGGGAGGCCCTGGCCCAGGTTGCCCAGAGAAGCTGTGGCTGCCCTGGATCCCTGGGAGTGTCCCAGGCCAGGTTGGACGGGGCTTGGAGCAACCTGGGCTGGTGGAAGGTGTCCCTGCCCATGGCAGGGGGTGGCACTGGGTGGGCTTTAAGGTCCCTTCCAACAGAATCATTTTGGGATTCTCTGATGAGATAAAGGAAAAATAGGTTTTGCTATATTTTCAAGCCTAAAACTATTTTTTTCTGCCATCATGTCAAAAAACCCAAAAGCTTCTTTGAGTAGAGAAAGGCTTTAGGCCGACTTACACTCCACCTTTACCACAATCACCATTAAATATTGGTGTTTTCACACTCACCCTTAGATTTAAATTGATTATTACCCTTTATCCTGACCTACTGGGTGAACAGCAGTTTCCTCCTCAATAATTCCAATATACAGGTGTGATATATATGTACCTATGTGAGTCTGTTGAAAAACAAAAGCATTTAGAATTTCCTTTCTTACTTTTGCTTCATAATAACCAGTTTCCTGGTTTCTTTTGCCTGAAACAGCTGCATGGCTAAAACCTGCTCTAGCTTTGGTTCAGCTTTGTACAGTTGTGTGGTGGAGAACCTGTTCCTCCACATATTCTGTAATTAACAGACAGGAATAATTATTCAGTGTAGAAACAACTGTGATCCTCCGATAAAAGCAGGAATGCACTAGGGAGGTGATTTTCTGTATTTGGCAGGAGATTTATCTGAGCCTGAATAATAAACTATGGCCCAGCAGATTAATTATTTTAGGGAATGCTCAGGTTTTCCTTGCCGTCTTTGGTAATTCTAAATTAAAGGGGTTTGGGGGAATAATTGGAGAGAAGCATTTCTGGTGACTGAGAGGAGGGTGTTTAGAACACACTCCTTGAGGCAGAACCATCCCATGTGTTCAAGACTGATTATTAGAAAACAAAGCCTTGGGGAGAAGTTCTCGGGGGGGGATTTGTAGAACCCTTCAAAAAAGAGCCTGACGGAAAACCACCTGAAATTTTGGCAGAACTGTACCCAGCCTGCCCAGGCTGAATGTTCCTCTGCAAGGATTCTACTCGTGACTGTTCCCCCCGAGGGTTTTGCTCCCAGAGCGAGTCTGAAACGAGCTGCGTGAGTTACAGCTCTGCTCCGGCTTGGACTGATGGTGGCTCAACCTTTCGTTTAATTGCGGGAGCCTCTGGGAATAAAAGGTGCAGAACTCGGTTCTTGTTCTTGGCTTTTCATCTTTTTCCAGGCACCTGCTCGTTTTATGGCCTGTCCCAAGCATTCCTACACATCTGGCAGCTTCCCCCGACTTAAAGTCCCCAAGTTGTATTGAAAACTTTCTCTCAGCCTTCCCTCATTCCAGGCTCTTTGCAGTGAAGGGTAGGAACCATTTTCTAACTCTGAAACACTGGGACACACGGCTCAAATCTGTATTACATATATAATAAATAGATATTATTAATAATACGCATGCTAAAATATATAAATATGTATAATATAACAATAAATGCATAATAATAAATAAATCATAAATAATAAAATATAAAAATATAAACATATATGAAAATAAATATATAAATAGCAAATAAAACAAACATAAAATCTAAAATAATATATAAACATAAACTTAAGTAATGAAATGTATAAATTATATGAATAATTAAATAAATAATAAATAAATAATAATGAATATATAGTAATGTACAATATCTTATATACTTAATAAACCCAAGTTTTCATTTAGATTTAGAAAGTTGGTCCACAATGGAATTTAAAAGCAGTTTAACTCCGAATGTTGCTTAGCTACCTAAAACAGTTTTTTTTGGTTAAATTAGTATGAAGATTAAGGGAAGAAATAAATTTGACTTGGAAAATTGAGGGAAGCTGAACCTCCTTACGCTTTAAACATTTGACAATTGGTAGTTAAGTTTTTAAACATGATTCCGGATAAAATTTGGATTCCAAAGGCACAATCGGTGGTTCCCTGTCCCATGATAAGCATCGTGGTGCTGCTGATACAGTGACAGAAATGAAGACCATGGAGCCTCTCTGGACACCTGAACTCTAAAACATTGAGGGAAAGCAGATTATTAAATCAATGGATAATGGATATGGGTATGGATATGGATAATTTTTGCATGGAAATAAATGAGAGAACATCCAGTGTGTACCTCGACAGTGCTTTAGTGTGCCCGTGACAACACCTGACAAAAGCTGTCAGATTTTAACTGGACTCTTTAAGTCCTATTCCAGCTGAAGAAAGGGTGGAATAAAGGGGAGGATTTTTTTGCAGAAGCAAAGCAATAGTTACTGCTCCTGTTCATTTTGAAAATGGTGTCGTGGAGCTGGGGATGAGCCATGCCCAGGTTTGCCCAGCTGAAAGGAATCCATGGGGCTTTTTGTCTCACATCCTGTCCTTACAGCCTGGATCCATCCAGGGGCACTGCTCACAATGACACTGGTTTATCCACGAGGTTGGACTTCTCAGCCCTGAGAAGGGATTTTGGATCTCTGAGCTGAAAGGTAGAAACCATCTGCAATTCCAGTCCTTCCTGTGGCTCCATGGGAAGTCACAGGTACAAAGTGTGTTTCTGAATGGAGACAGAGGGAAAATCCACATTTTCTTACAAGACCCTCAGTGATTAATTACTGTATCACTGGACTTTCTTTCATCCAGAACTATTTAAGACATTTCCCTTCCAATTAAACCATCAATATTGGAATAATCTGCAAACAAATGCAATTTTCTGGATCTGTCCTGGGCTGAAGTATCATGTCAAAGGCACCAAAAATGACATTTTTATAGTGAAACTTCTGTGTGAAAAGCAGGAATGAAATGAGACTTGGGAAGCAGATATTGGACTAGAAAGAAATGAAAAAAGCAGTTATTTTTTTATATAGTAAAAATTCTTCCAACTTTAGCTAAACATTAGTAAAGAGAACTCCCATGATCCTAGGAATCTCTCCTAGTTCATAATTATTTCTTCTATCATTTTTTATAGTCAGAATAAACCCTTTCCTTTTTTTTTTTTTTTTGTTGAAACTGTATGTGCTTGAAAATTGAAGAGTTCCCTTTTTCCCCCTCTATTTGTGTAGAAAATTCCCAATTTATTCAATATTTAAAAAAAAAAAATGCTGATCCAATAGGACAAAAATCAAGACCAGGAGTCAAGAACAAGATAAAGGGTAACTGCAAACATCAACTCTTCCACTATTGGAATTGTCCAATATTTCAATATTCCCACTATTTCCACTTTGGAAATGAAGCAGAAAGAGCGCTGACCTGAAGAAGGACAGATAGGGTGTTAAATTCCAGATGAATATATCAGGAAACTGGGAAACAATGCTAAGGATGCTCAAAATTCATGGCAAATTCCAGTTAAAACACTGTAATTATTGGTCAAACGATTCCTTTTGGTTGTTCAGATTTTTGAAACTGGAATCTCTCAGTTTAAATTCCTCAATGACAGTAATTTAATGGAATATAAGGCCAGAAAAGACCTCCAAGGTCACCAAATTCAACCTTTCACTGAATCCCACCACGTCCACTCAACCACCAAGAGACAGGATTTTTTTTTCCTATTTGGAGTAATATTGAGGGGCAAGAGTGGAAGAAAAGTGGAGTCACATCCTTTTTATGCAGAGGAGACCAGCAAAGAGCAGTGGAATTTGAACACGGTGCTGCAGGAAAAACTGGAAGAGAAGCAGTTCTCTAATAAAAGGAGACAAACAAACTTAAAACTGTTTGTGTTTGCCCATGCATAATCACAAAATCCTCTTCTAACCTCGAGATTGGTGACTGAAACGTGAAGAGAACGAGCTAACTGGGTCATGGGTTGGTCTAAAAGAGCTACAGGTAATGCCAGTTTGTTGTGGGATGAGGGCTCCTTAAAACAGACATTTTATTCCTCCAAGGGCTCACAGATTAAACAGGAAATGTCCTTTAAATGTCTTGAAAATAGCAAGACTTTATTGTCTTGTTATTTATATACATATAAAAAATATATATTATGTATTAATATTTATATATAATAACAATTCTGCTTTTTAGAAAATAAATCCAAGACACCCCCTCAGTTTTGAAACCATCTGAAGTGAAGTTGGAGCCGGTTGTTTTCCTGAGCTCGGTTTTAATTATTGGACAAAGGTAATAATTGATGTGCTGAGGGTTAAAAGTTCACTTGGGCTTGATTATTCTATCTTTTACTATTTTACTCTCTGCAATTAATTTTTAAGCTTCCTGTAATGTTTAAAAATGAAATTAATTTGGCAGTTGTCTTTAAAAATAGAAAACTGAGCATTTGAAATACACTTTTCATTGTAAAACTGGTGGAAACCACTTGGATTCCCATTTACCAGCCGTGGGGAACTGCCCTATATTTGAAATGCTAATGGTGCCTCTGACATTTCGAGGAATTTTGTGCCAAAAGTTAAAGAAAATACATGACTTAGTCCAGTGCTAATCTTTCACTTTCTCTAATGCTCAACCTCATTTACACTTTTAAACTCCATTAAAAATAAGTGACCCTTTCCTCTATTTTAAATGGCCCTTCTGATCAAAAAATGTCTTTCCGCCCCCCCCACCGTATAATTTTCTTTTCCTTTTATTGAAGACTTTCTATTGAGTTTTGGCTTTCACTTTGCAATTAATGTTATTTTTTCTTAGATAATTCTGCTTTTCTTCCGGAGATGCATGCTGCAAGCTGAAAATCTGACTGTGTGGAAGAGAATAAGCATTAGGAAACTGCCCAGATCATGCTTAGAAATTCCTGGAGGAATTCTCTTGTGTGTGGAAGGACAACTAATGCCAAATT
Source organism: Oxyruncus cristatus (assembly GCA_013399855.1). NCBI lineage: Eukaryota > Metazoa > Chordata > Aves > Passeriformes > Cotingidae > Oxyruncus > Oxyruncus cristatus. The sequence continues at coordinate 172,472 of VXAY01001959.1, read as the reverse complement.
CCCAGATCCAACATATTCTTGCCTCTTGCACCAAGAAGCTTTTTGGCCTCTCCAAGCCCAGAAATGGGTATTTTAACAGCCTCGCTGGGTAATTCCTATCAACATAAGGATCCTGTCCATCCTTAGAAAGCCATAATTATAATCTAAATTATTATGTGACCGTTAGAAAAATATGAGGATCCCTCTTAAAGGACTACAACTGATTTATTTCTTTAAGGGCTCCAAACACGAGTGGATGTGGTACTGGAGGACATGGTTCAGTGGGGAATGTGGAGGGTTGCACTTGATGATCTTTAAGGTCTTTTCCAGCCTTTTGATTCTACGTTTCCTTTTTTCCCAGTTCATATATTTCATTTGTAACAGTGTCAGCTGGGGCTTTAAAAGTTCCAGGTAAAAGGAGCGGGAAACTAGGAAACAAGTCTAAGGAATTGCTATGGTCAAAATTCATGGCAAATTCAAGTTAAAATATTGTAATTATTGCTCAAATGATTCCTTTCAGGCATTCAGACTTCGGAAACTGGAATTTCTCGGTTTAAATTCCTCAATAACTATAATTCTCAGTTTTGGTGTTTTTTTCCCCCAGTTTGTGTTTTTTTGGGGGTTTTTGTGTGTGTGTGTGTTTTGGTTGGTTGGAGGTTTTTTTGTTTTGTTTTGGTGTTGTTTGTTTTTTCTTCCTTTTTTTTTTTTTCCCTTTTTTTTTTTTTGTTGTTTTGGTTTGGTTTTGTTGTTTTTTGTTTGTTTGGTTGGTTTTTTTTAGTTTCAATAATGGTTAAACATGTTTTTCCAGACCTATTTGAAATTCAAAACTCGACAAAAAGAAGTTGAACTCTCTTTCAGAAACTAAGAAGCAGAGACCTGATCTGAACCAATGTGGTTATTCAGATTTCCTCAGCAGACAAAAGTGATGCTGAATTGGATAAAATAAAAGCCTCCCTTGTGATTTCTGCCAATTCTGCAATTAGGGTTTATTTTCTGACGTTCCTCTTGCAGTCAATTCTGGTTTCATAGCAAATATATTCTCATGGGAGACAATAAATCCATGTAATTTCCCACAACTCCACCAGAAAGTTAAAATGATTATGACACCCCATCCTATTTACAGTTTGTCTCTTGTGTTGCAGTGGAGAAGGAATAAAAAAATCTTAACGGAACAGAACTTTATTAGATACATTTAAAAAGAATCCAGATGCAGAAGGAAGACAGTGAAAATAGATGTTATAAAATGCTTCCTTTTGATGTTTTCTGATATACAGAACTGATTTTTAGGCATTAAAATCTTCCTCAGTTTTCTAAAATTTCCAAAATCACCTCAGGGGTGTCCACCAAGAGTCTGGACATTCGAGCTTTTCTTCCCGGAGAAGGAATTCTGTAATTATTCCTGGTTACCATTAGATGCTGATAACGGAGAAACACTTGAACTGGTGGCCTTTCTGCCACCTCAAAGGCATTTAAAATAGTTGTTGTATTAAAAAAACAGCCCAAATTCAAGCTGCCATATTACCAAACCCTTCCTTGGGGAATAAGTAATAGACTGAACAACTTTTGAGTCAAGTAAACAGATAAATTTCAATTCCTGAGGTCTTTCAAAGTTTTTATGGCTGATTTTTGGTGAATTTTATGGCTGTGAAATTACTCTCTTGAAAGCACTGCTTTATGATAAAGAATAACATTTCTGCTCTAAATAATTGAGCTGAGATGTGCAAAACCAAATTCCAAACCAGAGGCCAAACCAGGGAACAGTTGCTCTTCTGCCTTGTTTGTAAATGGGGCTTCCAGAGTTTTCCTGGAATTGCCTTGAGAGAAGGCAATAAACTGGATTCTCTGAGGTCTCGCTCCTTTTTACGCTCTCTTTCCATATTTATCCTGCATTTTTACAGCTGAAATAATCTCTGGATAACCTGAAATAATCTCTGGATCTCCTTTAGGAATGAGATGAGTATGGACAAAATGCTGGGAATAGACAAAAAGAGAAAATTAGGAAGAAAAACCCTAAAAAAATCAGAGCATTTCCTTCCAGTCCTGCTCAGGAACAGTTACCTCAAGGTAGAAATATGTTCCAAACACTTGTAAAAGCTGAGTGCTGCTGAAATACTTTCTGCTTTTGTTCCCAGTGTAATGATTCTGAGGGAATATAATTTCTGAAACATTATCAGCGCCGTGCTTTCAAGTATCATTTCAGGAGATAACCCAGAGTTACTGTGGAATAGAAAATGAAAATATTGCAAAGATTTATAAATTCTCAGCAATATTTGTTTTTCTTAAAGTGGTGAAGAAGAACTGAGGCTCTTTTCTTTTGACTGTGCACTTCTTTGCACCCCTTGCATTAGCATTTTAAATACTTATTTAAACTGATCCAAAACAATAAAACAGTCATTTTCCAGCAGCTCTGGCTTCAGAAAACTCCTATTTCTTCTGTTTGCATTCAGTTCATATTGGGTTTATATTTTGTACTGAAAATTGGAATAACTTGATACAGTTACAAAAGGAATAAATATCCTGATATTTATTAGATTCTTAAGAAAATTAATGCTCCAAGTCCATAAGGAATATCCATTTTTACATTGGGAATAACAATAAAAGGAAACACAGAGTTAATTCACAAAGTAAGCCAGCTTTTTAAAACATGGGGCTGGACTGGGTTATATCTTAGGACATTTCACAGAGATAATCTGGGACAAACATTGGAATAGCAGCTCTAAAAAGTATTACGGGATAATGAATAAATTGGCCTCTGGAAAAGACTTTGTTTGCTGAGAGAAAATTAACAGAGTCCAGGACCTGAAGTTGAAAATTTCTTGCAACACCTTTCTATTCCTAAGAAAATTTCTTATAATGGAACTGTTATTGTGACCTATTTTATGTTAATGATGGAAGTGGGGATCTGAATGAGAATTTTGAAATCTATGAGTACTTGGGATGAGGCTGATTCATTTCAACAATGGACGCGTCTTCTGGATGGTTTTGTGTAGGCATGGAGAGAAAGGGAACACCGCAAAATCCCAGAATCCCAGAATCAGGGGATGCTTTAGGTTGGAAGGGACCTTAAAGCTCATCCAGTGCCACCCCCTGCCA
>VXAY01001959.1:141043-168739 GCA_013399855.1 Oxyruncus cristatus | reverse complement strand
AACCTTAAAGTCTGTGATTCTGTGATCCCATGAGAGAAACAAAGTGATACATAAGTAAAACTGTATTAACACTGGACATAGTCCCTACTCCTGTAAAATTTGATCTGAAGGGATTCTCAATACCAGCTGCTGCAACTTTGCATGCATTAGGATCACAAAGTACATCTAAACTTTTTATATATTGGAAACTTAATCTGTGCTGTCAGAGCCCATTGCACAGAGTGACAACGGATGGTGAGTGCAGAGCAGCCTCAGGCACAGGCTGAGCAGCACCACAAAGTAATTACAGGCACTTCAGGAAGAACTAATAAATGTTTCCCAAATCCATTTGAAGGGAAATTGGAAAAGGACTTTGTCAGCATTCAGACAGGCCTCCAGGAGAACACAGCCTCTGACATTTTCATTGAACCTGCCTTTCCCCGCTCTTGGTTACCTCTAGGAAAAGGGAGTGTCTAGAACTCTGAGTCAGAATGTCGAAGATTTCTCATCGCTGGGTCAAATGTGGAGTTTCTGAGAACTCCTTTGTCACAAATGTTCCTCCTAAATTGAAGAAACTTTTTGAAAAGCTGAAACAGTCTGTAGAATAGAACATGCAGTTTCTGTCGAGTCAGAAACAGGACAATTTTGTGACTATTTCAGGAATGAACACATTGATGCTTTATTGTGTTTACCAGATCTCTGCTTGTTGAAGGGGAAGTAGGACCTACTAGAGCAAAGGTTTGCAGCAGTTCTGACAGAGATCTGAAGAAAAATGGATAAAATATGCTTGCAGTGCTGCAAGTTATTCCCTGTGAGGGTGGGGAGGCCCTGTCACAGGTTGCCCAGAGAAGCTGTGGCTGCCCCTGGATCCCTGGAAGTGTCCAAGGCCAGGTTGGACGGGGCTTGGAGCAACCTGGGCTGGTGGAAGGTGTCCCTGCCCATGGCAGGGGGTGGCACTGGGTGGGCTTTAAGGGCCCTTCCAACCCGAACCAGTCTGGACTTTGTGATTCCATCCTGTAACTTGAGCACCCCTGTTTCAATATGTGAGTGTGTTCCAGGCCTGATGAGCTCCATATCCTGCCATCCTGACACCCTGCAACAGGCACAGCTGTGGATAAAGGCACATATTTCAGACTTTTCTCATTACTTCTGTTAATGCAAAGCAATCCAGCGAAAATACAAACTGATTCTCTTGTTCCTGTCACTCAGGTGTGAAAGGATTGAACCCTGCAGACAGTCCCCTGTCTGCAACAATTTGGGTATTTCCATGTACTTGAAACATCTGTATTTTATATTTCTTCCCTGTCAGACTCAAATGTGCTTCTAATTTAAACGTTTCAAACTGTCTGCATCAGCTGAACATCCTTCAGGATCTGCTTAATATGCAGGGATATGATAATCCCACAATTTCATTTGTTCTCTCGTGAAGTTGTTACTTTCAGAAGCTACACAGGAAACTATACATGACTTCAAAAAGATCTCGCATTTACCCATAGATTCCAGGATTTTTAGCCTCTATAAATTTCTCTGCTTAACTTTCTGTTTGATGAAAATATGTTAGTGAGGTTGTGCTTTCTGAACTGCTGGTGGGAATTAAATTCCTGAGTGTGAAAAAAGGGAACAAATCAGAAGAACGAAACAGATGGAGAGAGCAGAACCTCTGTTTCAATGCAGAATGTATTGAATGTATCAAATGAGGTTAAATGAGAGATAAATCTGGACAATAGTAACTGGAGGGGGTTTCTTCTTCTTCTACTATGTAGTGTTTGATAGTTGAATATGTTACAGACCCCTTCCTGCCTCATGTCCCACCTATCTCTGTTATAGCAGTGCAGGGAGAAGGTTTAATTTCACTTTAATTGTTTTGTTTGTTCACCTTCAGTTATAACAGATAAAATTAAGGTTTATTCATGTTAGAGAAACAAACATTATTGTCATGACCTTCTGAAGTCTCATGCAAGAGAAATGGCTTTCTTCACACTTTTTAATGTATTTTATTTTGTTTGGTTGGCTTTTTGTTTGCTTTCTGGCTCACAAAGAGCTGTAGGTTCTAGGGGATCGTATTTAATCTCTAGACCATTCAGGCCAAATTTAAATAGGTTATAGATTTAATTTTAACAGATACATTATAATCATACAGGTAATGTAGCAGGGTAGGAAAGCTGAAGAGCTGATTTCATAGGTGTAACTGCATAATACAATCAGTAACTTATTAAGGGTGGTTTTAATCAGGTGCTGAAAGTCCTGGGAGTGTTTCTCCGTTTGTGCCAAAAAATGCTCACTGGACGTGAGAGAGACTGAAGAAAGGACTTAAACCTTTGGACACACCTCTAACTTTACTATAAAGTGAATAGATTGTATTATGGACATTGCTAGACATCTCTTTCTGTGAACATGTCCCATCCCTGGAAGTGTCCAAGGCTTCGACAGGGCTTGGAGAAACCCGGGATAGTGTAAGGAGAGAAGAAGGTGGAGTTGGATGGGCTTTAAGGTCCTTTCCAGCCCAAATCATCCTGTGATTCCATGACAATATAGATCCTCGTGTTCTTTTATTTTTCCTCTTCGATTGCTTTGATACATTTTCATAAGAACCTGAGGACGTGTTTGATATCTGCTGTTTATTTTTTACTGGTATTCTCAGTCTCCTGGTTTAGCCATCATAACTGTTTACTTTGGAAGTAATTTTTATATAACAGATGAAGTATAGAATGGAATGGAACAGAAAAGCTCATTTTAGTTGAATATTAATATCATTCCTGTTTTAACTCAATCAGGATCAGCCAGACTGTGCATCCTCCCTTTCCGTCCTCAGAGTGAGAGAAACTCTGACTTGAGGCAGCTGAAGAATTCTGACTGTCAGAGGTTAAACCTGAATTTGCCAGAAGAAATGTTCTATCATCCATTATTCCTTCCTGCCACAAAGACAGGGACTGTAAAGGAAACAAATAAATAGAGTTTTCTGTTTATCACCAGCATTTCATAGACCACAAATTTTATATGGAATCAGGTTTATTTCTCGCTGATAATTCTGTGCCTTTTCCCCATTGCACCATGAACCTTTCAGCAGATTATTTCGTTCCTCTCAGTTTTGCTCTTGAAATATCAAGGCCAAGATGTTGATAAATGCCTGGAATAGCTGGATCTGTGCACAGAGGGCTCTAAAAACTCCCTTTTCCTAAGGGTAAGCAGTGTGTAAAGGTATCAGGTGGTGAGCAAGTGTTTTCTTTTGCATCCCTTGCTTCTCTCGGGTTTTGTTTCCCTCTGTTGTCACTGTGTCCAGCACTGCCCCCACCATACTGGGCACTCACAGCTAGTGCAGAACAGGAGTGGTGAAAGTTTTGCACTCGAGATGTCAATCCTGTGTAACAATTAACTGGCAGCAGGGAGCGTCTCCTGAATTAATGACTCCAGTGAAGTTTGGGTTTGGAGCTCCGAAGTGTCTGATCTGTTGTTCTTTTTAACACCCACATCACAGTCCTCTCTAATTTCCCGATGACGAAAGTCCAGGAGCAGCCGCTCACACTTCTGAGGCACAAAGACCATTAGAAAAGGAATACTCTGATGGAGGTAATGACACCGCTTGGCATTTGAAAGGCCGTCCTTTGAGGCAGCTGTTTCCCGCTGTTTCCCACCGTTTCACATTGATATGTTGCAAATTATCACCTGTCTGAGCTTTTCAAAGGAGCACCACTCGCAGACAGTCCTTGTTTTATTGTGGTTGTGGATGTGCTAAAGGTACTTTCTAATTTTAGTCACAAAAGTTTCATTATCTTAGTAATAACTGGCTTCTTTTTTTGTGTTATTTTTATTTTATTTTTTTTCCATTCTTTCATTGATTTGTAACTTTTCAGTAACTAAGGCAAGAAATGGGATGTTTGAAACCTCGGAGAAATAGGTTAGATGGAGTCTTCTGGTCTAAATACTGGGTGATCTGCTCTTTGCTGGAAGTGGCAGCATTACTCAGGTCACCTGCAGCTCATTTCCTGACTAAACCGTCATTTCATGTCCGGGTCACCCTTCCTCTGACTTAGACTAGATGGGTTGGACTTTATAAGTGTTAGTAGTCAAGAAAACTTAATTCCTAGGGTTTGTTTGTTTGTTTTTGTTTGTTTTTGTTGTTTTGTTGTTTGTTTGTTTTTTGTTCTGGTTTTTTTGTTGTTTTTGTTTTTTGGTTTTGTTTTTTGTTTTTTTTGCTAATCTATATTTTGCTTTAATAGAACCATTTCATTTTCCTAGAGGCTGGGAGAGCTGGGGGGGGTTCACGTAGAGAAAAGAAGGCTCCAGGGAGACCTGAGAACCCCTTCCAGGGTCTAAAGGAGTTCCAGGAGACCTGGAGAGGGACTTGGGGCAACGGATGGAGGGACAGGACACAGGGAATGGCTTCCCACTGCCAGAGGGCAGGGAGAGATGGGATATTGGGAAGGAATTGTTGGCTGGGAGGGTGGGGAGGCCCTGGCACAGGTTGCCCAGAGAAGCTGTGGCTGCCCCTGGATCCCTGGAAGTGTCCAAGGCCAGGTTGGACGGGGCTTGGAGCAACCTGGGCTGGTGGAAGGTGTCCCTGCCCATGGCAGGGGGTGGCACTGGATGAGCTTTAAGGTCCCTTCCAACCTAAAGCATCCCCTGATTCTGGGATTCTGGGATTTTGCGGTGTTCCCTTTCCATGCCTACACAAAACCATCCAGAAGATGCCTCCATTGTTGAAATGAATCAGCCTCATCCCAAGTACTCATAGATTTCAAAATTCTCATTCAGATCCCCACTTCCATCATTAACATAAAATAGGTCACAATAACAGTTCCATTATAAGAAATTTTCTTAGGAATAGAAAGGTGTTGCAAGAAATTTTCAACTTCAGGTCCTGGACTCTGTTAATTTTCTCTCAGCAAACAAAGTCTTTTCCAGAGGCCAATTTATTCATTATCCCATAATACTTTTTAGAGCTGCCATTCCAATGTTTGTCCCAGATTATCTCTGTGAAATGTCCTAAGATATAACCCAGTCCAGCCCCATGTTTTAAAAAGCTGGCTTACTTTGTGAATTAACTTTGTGGTTCCTTTTATTGTTATTCCCAATATAAAAATGGACATTCCTTTTGGAATCCAGTCTGGTTTTCCATGGTAATCATTTTATAACCAGCAGGACCCACTTTTATTCCCTTTTGTTAGGGAAGGACACTTTGCTCTTTGCACAGTGGAACTTCCATGGCTCAGACATGAGTAATTTTGGTTATTTCAGAATTATGGGTTTGCCTTTGAGTTCCCAGAATTTTTCAAAGAAGCTGTAAACAACATGTATTTGTGGAGAATGTGATGGAGGAAATATTCACTACAGGGGGCTGAATTTGGCTCCCACTGCTCTTTTCTTCTTGTCTTTCCACCTTTCCAGTGCTTCCTGTTGTTCCTGGGGCCTTTGTTTAAGTGTGTAAAACACTGACATCCATGAGAAGCTCCACTGCAAAAGTGAATATGGTGTCACTCCACATCCATAAGCCTTTGGAATCTCTCACACAAGGGGTTGGTGTACAACTTAGGATGTGAGGTTTCACCATTAAAAAATCCAACTAAAGCCACCTCTGGAGGGAGCTGCAGACAAATTGTCAATGAACCTTCACTCCAGACCTGTTACACCTTCAAGAAATAAAGAAGGAGACTCCAGGACTTGGTGAATTCCTTCTTTGATTGGTAATTCTGCACCAGTGTTTGTTTACAATCACACCAGGGGACGCATTTGGGGAGGAAAAGGCTCCAAAAACATCTTGATTTGCCTTTTGTTTTCCAAAGCTGAACTGAGATGAGAATTTACAGGATTATCACCATAAACACACAGGAGTAAATTTACCTTTCTGACCCCTTGGCCACAAACAGAACAAAATGTTGGATCAACTCTATTTATTTATTGTTTTTGTTTTTTGGTTTTGTTTTTTGTTTTCTATAGCATTGGACCAACTCTACTTATTTATTCTATAGGAGTGTTTATTTTTTCTACAGTATTGGATCAACTCTATTTTTTTATTCTAGGGCAGTTAATAGTGGACAGCCTGGTCCAGGCTGATCTTCCCCCAGTTTAATAGGAGAAAAAAAGTTATGCATTTAATAGCTTGGCAGGTGTGCCAGTGTTCTTAATGCTGTGTCCAGACTTGGGAATTATCAGTGCAAGTCCAACAGCTGAAGGAAGGACAGAAGCAAAGATGTTCTAGTGATCAAATCAACAGCTAATGTAAAAAAATACATAATTAATAAAATTTTCAGTGCTTTATTCCCATGTACATAAAGTTTCTTCTCATTCCATGAAAAGGTTCCCCACTTCCCGTGGATCATCAGCTCTCATCAGGCTCATTGCATCAGTCTGGATTTTTAATTTGATGATACTGTAGATTTAATTGAAATTCTTCTCATTTATGGTTTGGGGGTTTTTTTATTTTTTTTGTGAGCTTTAAGTCAAATATAATGACATTTAGATAAAACTAAATTATTTTCTCCTCATTTGTTCTCCTCCTAAGTTCTACAGCCTGTTGCAATCTTATTTTGTCATCTTCCAAATGAATCTTTAACTAGGAAAATATTCCAGGTGAGGTTTCTGTCCCTTATTCCCTCATAATCCTCTCATTTTTTTGGGAAATAAATCATTACATTATCAGATTCAGACTATTCCCAGTTACTATGTAATTTTGTGATTTAGTTTCATTATGGAATATTGGCAGCAAGAAGATTCTTAATTAGGTGTTCTTAGAAAAGTTTTTATAAAAGTCAGGAAAATCAAAAGCTCCACCTAAACATGTTCTTCCAAACTTCCACAGTCAGATTAATCACCTGAGTAGTCTGAGGTGAAATGAGGGGAGAGATGATTCTCAGAATAAACTGCAAGTGGAATATGACAAGAGACAAAGGCACATCATTTGCCAAGGAAAAATGGTTGTAGATTTTAGGGAAGAACGCTGGAATTCCATGTTTTCTCCACAGCAGCCCCACAGGCTGTTCCAGACAAGCCAACTGAGATCCGTCCTCCAGGGTGAGCAATTGAAAAGAGATTTGGACAAGACAAATCGAGTAAACTCCAAGTTTCCCTCACAAGTCACTGCTTTTGCAGAAGTATCCTCTCCTTCCCCCCCGTTCTGGTTATTTCCAATGATAAATTCAATTCCGAACTCCTGCATTTCGGTGAGACGGGAGATGGGAAGGAGATGAAACTGGATGGATGATTAATATAAGTCCTATCTGTTTAGCCCTGGACAGGAGCTGTGGCTTTTGTAGTCTGCAGTTTTTGCTTGTTCATATCTTTTAAAAAACTCCATATTTCAGGATTCTGCCAAGTGCTGACAGTAAAGACAAACTGTCTTTTTTCTTCCTCTGTGAAGAAGGTGACAATGATTTGATTAGGCTGATTTATTACGTTAGAAAGCAAGAAGAAGATGAGGAGGGAATGAATCAAATTATGACAATCTGATCCTGGAGAAACTGTGAAAAATTAGAGGTTGTTTTTTTTTTTAGTCAATAGGATATATCTGGAAGTAAACTAGACCATAACCAAACAGATTTTAAAAAAAAAGAAAAAAAAAGCTATGATTTCTTCTTGAAAATTGCCACCTAGAGCAAATGAATTTAAAGCAGAAATAACCTCAGCTTACAGGAGGAGGGATTTACAATGAAAATATTCAGACAATGGATTTTCATTCCATTCGAATTATGTATTATAAATATATAAGTTATCTATTATTGTACATAAGTTATAAATACTGTTTCCTTGCTATCTGTTGCTGGCTGGACCCTGGGTGTGAGCTTTAAAGGAACTTATTAATGATAAAGAGGTTTTTTGGTGGAAGAAGAGTAACGCAAAACTAGGATCATCTTTTTACCTTCTGAATTTATCAATGGTAGAATTTTCAAGATATTCTGGAATTCAGATCGCAGATTGATTGAGGTCTGCATTGTTCTTTGGGTCAGGCAAAGTTTGATTTTTGGTTCCCTTGAACACTCAGAATGCTCAGAATTTGGGAGGAAAGTTCTCTGCCAAAACAACTCCCACGACCAAGCAAACATCCCCTCTCAAAGCAAGCCCCATGTGTGCAAAGCCAGAAGGATATTTAAATGACAAATATGATTTTAGATGCATCAGAATAAGGTGCACATGCACACATACATGTACATGCACAGGTATGCATAGGTATATAATCAGACTTAAAATAGGTTTAGACAACCAGAGCACTCAGTACTTTAATATATATATAGTGNGTCCAGGTGCTAGAAGGCATCAACTAGAAATACAAACCCCTGCTTCCCAACTCCAGTTGGGAGCTAAAACTCATTGTTTGAAAAAGTATTGCCAATTTTTGTTGCTCAACGTGGAGTTGTGTTCCATAACAACCTTGGAAAATCACTGATCACTGTGAGAAGTTTGCATTAATAATACTCAAACCAAACCATTTATTTAACTATTTATTTATATTTCAACTGGAATGTAAGACTGTGTAGTTTTTCAGGCTCCACTGAGGAGTTTAATTCTCCATCCAGACACGTGTTGACCTCAGCCACAAAAGCTGTGTGTTCTTTAGAGCAGAAACAGCCTCTCAGCAAAGGGGGGAAGAAGGACAATGAAATCCAGGGAGAATCCCGCAGGAAAGCAAATCAACAGCACATTTCTCTAAGGGCTGCCCTGAGTTCTTACTCTTGGAAGGGATTTCAACAGGATCCAGATTGAAGGAGGGTGAGCCAATTAGCCCAGAGCTCCAAGGCTTGAAATGAGAACAAAAGGAGTGGTGGCAAATAGTCAGTGAGGAGGTGAAGTGCCCATTTATGTTCTGTAAAGCAAAGAAATAAAGAAATTACCAAATAATTTAGAAGCCAGTGTCCAAAAAATTGTATATAGTCTACGAAAGCTGCAATAAATTTTCTATTATGGCATTCTCGAACATGGTTCTGCTCTGGAGGTTTTTTGGGAATGCCCATGACAGCATTTCGGGTGAGGTTGTAAATGAAACATTGCAGTGAGATCCAGGACATGCTCCTGCAATTCATAGATCTGAGTCCAGATCCAGTTCACAGTTTGTCTCTTGTGTTGCAGTGGAGAAGGAATAAAAATCAGGCTGGAATATCTTAATGGAACAGAACTTTATTGGATACATTTAGAAAGAATCCAGATGCAGAATGAAGGCAGTGGAATTAGATATCTAAAACACTTCCTTTTGATGTTTTCTGATATACAGAACTGATTTTTAGGCATAAAAGTCTTCCTCAGTTTCCTAAAATTTCCAAATCACCTCAGGGGTGTCCATCAACAGTCTGGACATTTGAGCTTTTCTTCCTGGAGAAGGAATTCTGTAATTATTCCTGGTTAACATTAGATGCTGATAATGGAGATACACTTAAACTGGTGCATTTCTGCCATCTCAAAAGGCATTTAAATTAGTTGTTGTATTAAAAAATAATAGCCCAAATAGCCCAAATTCGAGCTACCAGACCCTTCCTTGGGAAATAGGAAATGGATTAATGATTTTTAAGCCGTTACAGTCAAGTAAACAGATAAATTTCAATCCCTGAGGTCTTTCTTAACACTGGACTGCAGGGAAAAAATTCTCTAGGAAACCTTGAGGTTTAGTTTTGGTCCTCTTTTTCTGTTCCATGAATCTAAATTTTAATCTAATTCTGTTCAATGAATCTAAAAGTGTTTGCAGTGTTGTCCTCAGCTCCTTCAATTCGTAAAATTATGTAGCATAAATACAGTGAGGTACCTCAGGGTCATCTGGGAATGTCTCTGCAAACAAATTAATCTCACTGATAACAGCCTGAGATTATCATGTAAACAGTTCATTTATCATTATCCTGATTCCATGATTTGTCTTATGTTGTCAGGACTGTTTGATTTAATCTAAACATAATATTTTTATATTCCTAGAAATGCAGGAGTGATTTCCCTGTGGTGACAGCAAAGATAAATTTTGGGACTGTTAATTGCCTGAGGCCAGTTCACTTTCTGTGTTTTGTGGCTTGGGGGCTTGGGAGCCATTTAATAAAACTTTACCTTTCAATGTTAAGTGCTTTCTTTGAACACAGGCATTAGTCTTTTCAACTATTCCAGGTATGTTTTGTGCATAGACTACAGTAGTCTTGGAATCATTGGATCCCAGAATAGTTAGGCTTGGAAGGACTTTAAAGCCCATCCAGTCCTGCCCCCTGCCATGGGCAGGGACACCTTCCACTAGCCCAGGTTACTCCAATCCCCGTCCAACCTGGCCTTGAGCAACACAGACCAATAAAGCACACACGACACAGCCCCTGGGCAGGAAAAATGACTGGAAATCAGCAGATTGCAGCAGCAGTTTGGTGATCTGAGCTGGCCCATGAGAAGATATTGCAGGGATGCTGGTGGCAGAGGCAGCTGGAGAGCAGGAGGTGCAATCACTCCTCTTTCCTCGCCAGCTTTCATTCCCCATCGGTGATGTTTTATGCCCTCCTCCCAACAGCAAGTGGGATAATCTCATCTGCCCTTGACAGAGTTCAAATTATTTTTGAGACCAGGACTTTTTCTGGTTTCACTGGGCTTCCTTTCTTGCTTACTGTGTAGAATTCTCTGCTCCCAGCACACGTCTCTCCTGCTTCTCAATTCCCTCTTCTTATCTTGCTGACTTGACTGTTTCCAAGTGTTTTCCCTGCTTTCTCTGTGCAATTGTCCCGCAGGTCTCTGATGGCCCCTTTGTGGTTGCATGTATTTATGTAAATGCATATATTTATGCTCAGAGTGTCTCACTCTTACAGAAAATGTTGCTGAAGGCGTTTTGTACGATTGCCAGCTGCACTATTTCAGTGAGATCATGCTTTGGTGCGAGGCAAGCAGATATTAACTACCTTTTGCTGCTGCTGCTTTGGGCACGAAACAGGTCCCCTCTGCTCCACCGATCTGAGTGGCTTGTGAACAGCTCAGTCACCTGATGGAGGGATGCTGCTCCATCACTAGCTTTTGCACATCATACAGCTCATATTTCAAAACATCAAAAAAAAAACCAAAAAAACCCAAAAAAAAAGAAGACAGCTTAATATTATGATGAATTTTAAAGCCCAGTGGCCACAAGGAAGCCTTTAAACTACCTGCTTTGGAGACCCCCTTGAAGCCACAGTCATTTAGCGGATAAAGCTCCACCTGGGACTGTTGCTCGGCTCAGTGTTTCAGCCTCTTTGGACTCTGCCGATTGAAAACAAAAACCTCTGAACATTTCAAAAAGTGCAGTTGGCTTTGTCTTTAATGCTATGGAAATGAGTGAACCACTGTGTTTTCTGCAAGATGTCTTGGCGTTCAGTTTGCTTTGCTCTCACTGTTGATATTTTCACAGTTGTGTGTATTTTTGGAGATGCAGAAGTGCTTCAGATTGTGTTTGTTTTAATTGAGTTTGTTTTAGAGGAGTGAAAGAAGGTGTTCCCAGAGGCTGTTTATGTTTTGGTTGTTTGACTGGGGTGCCACACAGTTCCCCTGACAGTGAGACTGTTGGTAAGGAATCAGCTCTCTCCCAGGACTTTGAAGCCAGTATGTTCTCCCAGACTGTGTTAGCAGTGTTTTAGCTCAGAGGTTTTGTTTTTCAGACACTGAACTTAATGCAAATTCCTCATTTCCAATGCATTTCCTTGGCTGAAACTTCCTTTTCTGTGTTCTTAAAAGCAACAGAGCTGGTTTATCTGTTTATTGATATTCTTCGGATTTTGGGGGGGTGTCTTTTTTTTGTTTTGTTTTTGTGTTTCTTCCTACAGTTTTAGTGTTGTGATTGAGCTTGTTCAGTGACTGCCAGGCCACCAGCAAAACCTCAGCTTTTAAAACAATTTGGGACCCTTTGTCCAGTGGTGTAAAGGCTGGTTTTGACTGTTCTGTTTTCTGTTTCAGTTGGTTTAGTTGGCAAGGTGCTGTTCAGTCAGAGATTTGATGATCTTGGAGTTCTTTTCCAACTTTCGTTATTTTGTAGCTCTAAGATACAAGCCAGATAAAAACACTGTGTTCATTTGTTGTATGGGATGAACCGTAGGACATCACTGTCTCTTCAGATCTTTAATTAAAATAGTAAGAAACCATTTTGCTCTTCGTTTTGTCAAATTCTGCACTTGATGAACCACAGAAAAATCATTCCATTCTTAATTTCTTTGGAACGGAATCAGAGTCTGGGTGTATGTGGGTGTACGAGTTGCTCAGGTGGGGAAGGGCCTTGATTTGAAGCCCGGAGAGGACACTGAGGGCACTTGGTGTGTTCAGCTGGAGCAGAGGAGGCTGAGGGGAGACCTCAGTGCAGTTCCAACTGCCTGGGCAGGGGCAGAGGAGGGTCAGGACTGAGCTCTGCTCTGGGGGGACCAGGGACAGCACCCAGGGAAGGGCTGGAGCTGTGTCAGGGCAGGGTCAGGTTGGATCTCAGGACAAGGTTCTTCCCCCAGAGGGTGGTTGGCACTGACCAGGCTCCCCAGGGCAGTGGGCACAGCCCCAAGGCTGCCAGAGCTCCAGGAGGGTTTGGATGATCCTCTGGGGCACAGGGGGGGGACTCTTGGGGATGGGCCTGTGCAGGGCTGAGGGTTGGCCTGGATGATCTTTGCGGGTCCCTTCCAGCTCAGCATGTTCTGGGATTCTGTGAAAAAGGAACTTCAACACACGGACTGACCAGTGAAAATTCAGTATCCATTCTCTGGTGGTGGCTTTGGGGCTGAAACTCAGTGTATCTTCCTCTCTCTAGGCTTTTGTTGTCCTTTTCCTGAGGAACCACCACACTGTTGTCAAGCATTTTCAAACAACTGGTGTTCTTGACACTACCATTTCTCCACCAGTTTTTCTTTCTTTCATTCATTAGAACAGCTATAGTTGATGACATTAATGCTAATATTTTGAAGAAACATTAGCTCCAGACAAACGAAAGGAACTATTGAAACAATATTGATATTACTGCTGTTGAAAACTTCACTGTTCCAAAGCCAGCAGCCACAAAATAATTCAATATATTAAAAGCTGAGTAGGAATTTAGTGTCCTGGGCAGTTTAAACAGCACTAAGAGGAAAGAAATAAACCTGCAAGTCTTGTTATAGAAAGTAGAAAAAGCAGAAAAATAAGTCTCTTAATAAAGTGTGAAGCTAAACTTTTTTATTATGAAGACAAAGCACCACCTGTGACCTTTAAGAGATTTATTTCGTTCCCTCACCTGTTCCCCTGTGCAAAAGATTAAAACATTATTCATTCCATAGCTATAAAAAAATCTGTCATCTACACTACTTTTGATTTTCTTCTCCACACATCCATTATGTTTCAAATAAACATTTTTTTTCAACTCCCAGAGTTCTTAAATAACTTCTTCAAACACTCTGGAGAAGTGTTGACAAAACTGTGAATAATGTTCAGCTGAATTGGATTTGTCACAAAGAAACACTTCCCCTCCCAGCAGGCATTTCCCCTGAGGCAACATGTTAAAGCCAGGAAAACTTGAATTCTACAGCTGCCAAGGACACTCCCCTTGCCCAGGTCCAGCAGGTCTGGTCCCACCATAGCCCCCTTCCCAAATGAAATGTTCCCAGTTAGCAGTGAGCTGGATATTTCAGGGAGTGTTTTAAATGGAGCCCACTGGGATTCATTCCCAAAAATCATCGCATCTTATAGGTGTTTTTAATCAGTTTGACTCATCTAATGTTTATCTCACCTTAAGTATGTAGTAGTAGTGATTTCACAGATTATATGACGTATGTAATGCATAATGTCGATGTATCCTTCCTGCCATAGTTTTTAATAGTTTAATGGCCATTGCAGGATTGTTCCCCCGTGATCTGATCTTTTAATACTGGACCTGCTCACGCAAAAATCATGGAATATGTTGAGCTGGAAGGGACCCACAAGGATCATCCAGTCCAACCCTGAGCCCTGCACAGACACTCCAACAATCCCCCCCTGTCCCTCAGAGCGTTGTCCAAACCCTCCTGGAGCTCTGGCAGCCTTGGGGCTGTGCCCACTGCCCTGGGGAGCCTGGTCAGTGCCAACCAGCCTCTGGGGGAAGAACCTTTCCCTGAGATCCAACCTGACCCTGCCCTGACACAGCTCCAGCCCTTCCCTGGGTCCTGTCCCTGGTCACCTTCAAGTTGTAACCTCATAATTGATTATTCAGTGGTTTCCTTCCCCTCCAACTGAGCCTTTTTTTCCATCACATTCAGGGCCTGAACTATGGTTATGACCAACGACAGGAAAATTCAGGTGGGAATTTAGAGAGGCCATTCCTCAGGTCTCTGGTTTACCAGCAGAAGTTGTGCATCCCTGTTGGACCATGAAAGGAGTAAGAGGAGCTGCTCAGCCTGGTTTTGTTTCCAGCCTTGCAGTGAGGCTGGACTACAGCACTCCTGCTCCTTTGACATGACATTAGTGCATGTCTTTGTCAGAGCACATCCTCTATGCTGCTAAAAAAGCTTTGCAATTACCTCCAGCTCGTGCAGGATACAGTAGGGCAATTCCTATGAAGTTTGGGTGGAGGGGTTTTGATCCTTCCCACTGCTCCACTGTGCACAAACTGCTTGTTGGCGTTTTGATGGAGTTCAAGGTCTTGGTCTTAATGTTTTAAGCCCTTAATAGAGTGGGTCACACTCTCTTGAGGGAGTTCTGATCTTTAGGGATCTTTCATCTCGCCTTGGGAGATCTGAGGGAAAAGGTTAATCGTTGCCAGGGGTAGAAAGGAGGGTTCAGTTCCGCTCCGAGCTTTGTGGCTGTGCCGTCAGATCTGTGAAATCCTTCCTTTTAGGAGGAGCAGGCACTATGGACCTGGGCTCTTGAAAGAGGCACAAAGACCTTATTTATCTTTGCAGATATTGGGAAGGCACCTCTGATTCCTCTTGACTCTTTCTTTCCTAGAGGCTAAAGGTTGAAGTAGAAAGAGCTCAGCGCAGTCAGAGCTCCACGTCTGTACTTCTCACCGTGGACTATGTGGCAGCTCCTCTCCACGCAGTGAGACCTTGGTTGCTTTCAAAACCAGAAGATCCATGTCATAGGAAAAAAATGGCTCCTACAGCCTTCAGGTGGTCCTACATCCACACTATTTCTGGTGATTTCGTATGTTCACATTTTTTATTAGTATTTCACAGAATCCCAGAATGGTTTGGGTTGGAAGGGCCATTAAAGCTCATCCAATTCCAGCCCCCTGCCATGGGCAGCGACACCTTCCTGGACTAAAAGAGCTGCTCCATTGCTCTTTGCTCCTGGCACATGTTTTGATCTAAGGCACAGCTTGCTTTAGGCTTAGCAACCAAGAGAGTAACCAAATTTATTTTTCTTTTAGAGAAGCTGTGTCTAGACTAATCTTGTTTTAACTGTAAGACCTTTGTAATATATTAGAGCAGTATCATTCTGAAATAATTCAAACTCAAAACTAGGATTGTGCAATTCATAGGCCTGTGATTTTGCTAGGACCCTGAAGCACAGGAAGACAACAGTCTATTTCAAAACTTAATTTCTGGAGGACTTTGGAAATTTATTCTGTGAAATTTCCACTGACACAACTTTTCATCCTATCACATTTGGGGTGGAGTTGCAGTTTTTGCGCCTTCTGTTCTGATTTTGTTTTCTGTTAAAATTCTGGAGGGCAGATTTCTGTGTGACCTCCCTCAAAGAGCCTAGAACAGGTGTGAGCTAAAAACTGAAGGTCAGCTGGCATTTGAGCAGGTTTGGGTGTTTTCAGTCAAATACTAAAAGTTAGATAATAACTTCAGCATGGCTGACTGAAGTTCTCACCGTCCAGTTTCAAGCACGACGGACAAGATATCCCTTCATTGTAGGATGGTGGAATCATGGTGGCCACTCGCATATCGACTGCAAGACTTCAACGGAGCTGCAGTTCAGGAATGCAGAATCTCCCATTTAAGAGAAGCAGGAATCTCCTAAATAGTGTTTTATGAAACCACTGTGAGACTCAACACTCAGGAACTGTTTCCTGTATAGATCCACTCCTGTGGAAGCAATAGTTCAGATAACAATTAAGGGGTTTTTTCATTATAAGCAGAATAAATAGAGAACAAAAGCTTTGAGTGTAAGGTTACAGTTCTTTGTCTAATAAGTCCCTTGATTGGCAAATAATCTCAATTGATTTGGCAGTGAGAGAGGAAATTTGAGATCATGCAATGGTTGTAATCTGGGCTCTGGTTATTCCCTAAACATTGACTGGATTTGTGCTGTACAGATAAAATTCTGTTGCAACTCTTCTCTAAGTCCCCACTAATAATTTGCTTACAGTCATTGTACACCATTTAAACTTTTTATGGTTTAAAAAAAAGAAAAATGAATCTTGCTTTTTTCCCCCCTTTCCTTCTAATATAAACTTTTTACAGACCAATTATAATTTAATTATAACTCAAACATCTCTAGTAAAATTAATTTCAGCCATGGACAGCATGAGAAGATCACAGAGGAGAACACCGGTTAATAACCCAACACAGAGGAATCATTTTTATTTCTGCAAATGAGAACAGTGTGTTTATGTTCTCAGTGACTTTATAATCAAATTTATATCTGTGGGTGTGAGGACAGAACTGAAAGTTTACAAGAAGGAGAAGGTTGCTGTTCTCTTGCCTGTAATAATAAGATTCTCTGAGTTTGGAACAAATGGAAAGTGCGTGAGATTAATTTACAGCTTCTCCCCACTGAGCACAGGGTAAAGAGTGGGACAGACGTTGCTGAGCACAGAGTGCAGCATTAATGCTATTTGCCCTTGGAGTTCCAAGGTGATGAGAGCAATCATCTTAGAAACTACGTTACTCTATCTTGTTTAAATAATATTGCAAACCCACACTTAATTGTTCTTGAAATACTTATGATTTGGGGCATTTTCTTTGCTGAAGTATTATTCAGATAACTCTTAGCCAGCCTGTCTATTATTAACCTCATTAATTATTCTGTTACATGGCCAACACATTTTAAGTCTGTTTTCCCAATTTATAAGAAAATAGAAATTTGGAAGGTGAAAAAAGAATGGACCATATAGACTTACTTCCTTTATCTAAGGTAATATTAGGAATTATTTGATCAGTTGCTGGCTTGGGGAGGGGATTACTGATGGAAAAGCATATGAAACTAAATTAATATAATCTAGAATTAGTCAACTTCTCCAGAGGAATTGGATGAAAACTTCTCAGGATGAATAAACAACAGTAACTTGAATTTTCAATTTGAGCAACTGACTTTTGGTTGTGGTTGCAATCCCAGTGATTGCAAATTATTGTCTGCTGGAGGTGTAATAGATGTGTTGCAAGAATCCATGGTGGCACATAATGTGATATATGATATGTGATATATGATCCTGACGGTCCTTTCCAGCATTAAAATCTGTGACAGTATTTTGTAACTAAGTAATTTTCTACAGCTGAGCCTGTACCTTCTGCTTTCACAACACCCATTGCAAGGCTGACAGTTTATAGTTGGAAGAGAATTTTGTTGGGGTTTTCTGGCCTATTTTTCTTTCTGTGATAATTTTCCTTGCCAGTTGAAATCTCCAGCACCATGTGAGGTTACGACCTGTTAAATTATTAGTGAAGGAAGCACTGAAAATGAACACTGAGGATGGAGACGATATTTATTTTGGGTTGTTGTAAGACTCCAAAAGCCCTCTTGATTAAATGAATTCAATATTTTGATGCAGTCACAGATGTTGCATCCAGATTAGAGCCAACCCTCAAGAGCAGAACAATAGACTGAAAATTGTCCTGGAACAGCAGAGCAAATGCAGAGACTGAAGGTGTATTTCAATCTAATCATCACTGAGTGATTCCTGTGTTCTTTCTGCCTCTGCCTTTGCTCTTGGCAGCTACAAGAGGTTGTAACCACCCCTCTGGTTGGGCCTAAAGCTGTAAGGACCAGAAAATGGTGATTTGTGGTCATGCTCTTGAGGCTTTAGTACCTTCCTATACAGGCAACTTCAAGGCCTCTCCTGTCACGTTGTGCTTGGGCTCTTGGTGTTCCCTACTTCTTAAAAACAGGCTCCCAGTTGTCTCTCTGTAATCACAAAGCTGGTTTTTAATTAGCACAATGTATGACAGACACATCTTGAAGAGATCACTCCACAAAAGCAATGATCAGCAAGAACAGACAAGAATATCTCAACCATAATATCAGGCAAACATCAGACTTTGGTAGCTACTTGTTATTACTATTTATTATTTATATCGGTGTCAGTGGTTTATTATAAAAACTTCTTGCCATGCAAATAATCACATCATTCAACACCATGAATAATTTCAGTTATCTTATTGAGAAACCATTTCAAAGGATTAAAAGCTACAAACTTTTAATTTCTGGTATTAATTTTGCTCAGGTAGTGCCAATTTTTTGTTCTGCTCATTGGTTTGTTTAACACAAGTTTGTCTTTTCTCTTTGCTTCCTGCCCTATTGCGAATATTCCATCTAATTAAAAATATAATGCTCTAAAAAAGGCTGTAAAGGGGCAACTGATAAATCTTTTCAAGTGACAAAAGATTTTTACTTTTTTATTTTACTTCTGTGACTGAAGTAATGAAAGAGTAACACGGCAAGTAACAAGAATACAGAAAAATATGCATGAAAAGTTTTGAGATGTTCTTTATGCATAGTATTAATTGTCAGTTTATGTTCATTCATTGGAAGTTCTATTTTCCTGGGTCATTTTGTGCAGGGAGGAGGATAAAAGTTGAATCCAACACAGTAATTACTAAAACCCAAATCAGTTTAAAGGCACAGAATAATAAGCCTGTTAACAGTAACAACAACAAAAAAAGGCAAAATTAAACATACAACTAAAACTGACAGATATTTATAGGAAAATTATATGAAATTACATACTTCTGGTAACCTTCAGCATTAGCACGATTAATGACTCAGAAAAATGTATGGAAAATTGGCAGCTTCTGTAAGAAGTAGAGACTTCTTAAAGCATCCAAAATACATACAATTAGTGTGGTATTTCTTTTGGAATATTGAAATAGTGTTTTCCAGGTAGAAGACAGCAAATAACCACAATCCACTGGGGATTTGCAAGTAAAACCACATAATGTGTCCTTTTAATACCTCATTTTGCAGGCAATCCTGTTCTTTTGAAAGCTACATAACAAACATCCATTTAGATGTTTGTAGCATAGAATGCCACCTGTGTGGGAGAATTCAACACTGGTGGAAAGTAGCACTGGAAGGAAAACATGAGGTAAAACTTAGCATAAAGATTAGCTACAGGGATACAGGAAAGAAAATAATTAGCACTGAAAATTACCTGTTTTACAAGGAACCTGGTTTGATAGTTTGGGGCCCTGCCCTTTAAAATTAAAACAAAAAATGTGAAAGGTTTATTTTGTTAAAAATTTAAAATTAAAAAGTAAAACCTAAAAATTTAAAATTAAAATTTAAAATTTTAAATTTTAAGAATTGTTTCTGAATGCAATTTAAGGATTCATTTGATAGACAACTGAATACAAGAACAGGTAGACTGGTGTCCCCATTGCAGTAACTCCCCTTGAAGAAATCAAGATACAGCACAAGATGGTCATAGTGAATTATTTATAACAGACATTTGAATATATAATGTTAACATGGGATTTATGCTTTGATTTCATGATTTATTCAATGTGAACAGTGTGGGGGGTTATTTTCAGTGGGAAAGGTTCCTCTCCGCCCTGTTCACACACATGGTCCCCATCCAGCTGGAGGAGGAAACTGGTCTGTTGGAAAGATAATGGACCAAAATGAGTTAAAAAACACCAGTTGGACAACAGCTCATATTTGCATTAATTTTCAGTTGCTGGGACATTGTAGGCACAGCTGCAGTTGTGGCTGGGCAATGATTTATGTGATTGACTCTGTGTTTTGCAATAAAGAATTTGCTTCTACCTGGAAACCACCAATGTGCAAAATTCCACAGTCAATCTATTTTCAATCTGTTTGGTTTTTTGGTTGTTTGTTTTTGTTGGTTTCTTTTGTTTGGTTGTTTTTTTTTTTTTTTTTAATGCTAAACTTTCTTGCTGGTACAGAAATTGCCTGAACTAGCAGCACTTATATGAGAAGGTCAATAATTCAATATTAACTGAAACAGATTTTCTACAGTTAAGCTCTGGAGGTTTTTATTTTGGGTATCGGAGACTCCTTTGCATTCGAAGCAGACTTTGTTTTGCAGAGAGAGCAATACTTTCTGATTAGTTTTTACTTTTAGTACTTCATTTAGTGGTCACAAGCACATTTGTTTGCAAAGCTAAAAAAACTCCAGCCACTTTTAGCAGGTAATTTTCCTAAACCCAACACAAAGCAATATAAATTAGAGCTGAGCATGAGGAGTTACTAAAGCTGAACAGACACAGAGAGATGAAGGAAGGTGATGGTTCTGAGACTGACAGAGCGTCATGTACCTGGATATCACCTGGGCAACGAGCCTGGGAAGGACCGCTGTGCTCAGGTGTCCAGCTGCTGTCCACAGAAACCTCTGTAGGGATCATATGCAGGCTAGGAAATGACTCCTTTGCAGTTTACCACGCTAGAAAGATTCCTCCTACAACTGCTTTGGGTTGTCAGGCATTGGAACACGAAGTCCAGGGAAGTTGTGGAGTCCCCACCCCTGGGAGTGTTCAAAAAACGTGTGGATGTGGCACATGGGGATGTGGTTTAGCGGTGAACGTGGGGGTGGTGCTGGACTTGATGATCTTAAAGATGTTTTCCAACCTAAATGATTCTAAAAGTCCTCCCTGATTTGCAGTGGAGGGGCAGAAGAGGGGCAGGACTGAGCTCTGCTCTGGGGGGACCAGGGACAGCACCCAGGGAAGGGCTGGAGCTGTGTCAGGGCAGGGTCAGGTTGGATCTCAGGACAAGGTTCTTCCCCAGAGGGTGGTTGGCACTGACCAGGCTCCCCAGGGCAGTGGGCACAGCCCCAAGGCTGCCAGAGCTCCAGGAGGGTTGGGATGATCCTCTGGGGCCCAGGGGGGGACTCTTGGGGATGGGCCTGTGCAGGGCTGAGGGTTGGACTCGGGTATCCTTGTGGATCCCTTCAAGCTCAGGATATTCTGGGATTCTGAGATACAGAAAAGAAGGGGGTCAAAAGAGGTCATGGCTTAAGACCTATCTAGAATTTAATATCTGAAACTTCTGACTTCCATAATAAACGAGGCTTCTTTCCCCAGAATTGTGAACTGACTGTACTGAGCCTTTTTCCAACTATTAACTTCCAGAATATTCAGCACTTGGGCTGCTTTTGAATGATTTCTTGAGTCATAAGAAACTTGCAGTGAACTTTGGATTTTCATCCTTTAAAGCCATTGACTTGCACTTAACTTATGAAAAGTGCAATTGATTTCCATTTAGCTGGGATGCGATTTGTGCCTGGGCTGTGAGGAGTGGGCTGAGGGATGTGGAGAGCAGTGAATCACCACTCCCAGCTCGCTCTGTCTCGGAGGGACTGGAGCTCCGTGGAAATCAAATCCCCACGTTTCTCTGCGGTCGATTCACTTGCAGGGTTTGTCTGGTGGAGTTACTAAGGGATAATTTTAAGCAGAAACAAGAGGTGGATGATCGACCTTAAAGCTTCTCTAATGAATTAAATTACAGCAGTGATACTTTCTTATTGTTCCAGACAGTAGTGCCTGATATCCACCAGCCCATGGGCAATAATCCTGAGGAAATAGCAGGATCTGGGTTGATGTCAGTTATTACTTTCCCATTCTCCCTATCAGCAAAGGACTTCAGAGTCATAGATTGGGACTACTAGTCTGAAATACATTTGAAGAGGTCAAAAGGTGTTATTGGAAGTCCTCTGGGAGAGATTTCCTGCTCCTCTGAAAGGCGATGCACATAAACAAATGCCTTATTTCAAAGTGCTTTAAAAGTGCCTGAAAGAAATTTTTAGTAACATCTGTCACTTTATTGTCACAGTTTCTGTTGCTGGGATTTATTTGCAGGGAGGGCAGCAACACTTTGTATGGGATGGGGAGCTAAGTTTTGAATGAGTTAATCTTCCTGCTGTGTTGGTGTCTGAGGGTGTGTGGAATTCTTTAGCCCTTCTGGGCAGCTTTCTGGTGGTTTCCAGGAACAAATCAAGTGTTATGTTCAACAGCTTCCTCCCGAGGGACAGTGGAGGAACAGCTCCGATCTCTGCTCTGGGGGGACCAGGGACAGCACCCAAGGAAGGGCTGGAGCTGTGTCAGGGCAGGGTCAGGTTGGATCTCAGGACAAGGTTCTTCCCCAGAGGGTGGTTGGCACTGACCAGGCTCCCCAGGGCAGTGGGCACAGCCCCAAGGCTGCCAGAGCTCCAGGAGGGTTTGGACAATGCTCTGAGGGACAGGGGGGGATTGTTGGGTGTGTGTGCAGGGCCAGGGGTTGCATTGGATAGTTCTTGGGGGTCCCTTCCAAACTCCATCATATTTTATGATTCTGTGACTCCTCCATACAAGTACCTTGGACACTCTGCTATTGTGGCTTCCTCATCACCTGAGAGGCAATCCTTGTTTACCAACCAGTTTTGTTCTTCAGAGTCTTCTGAGGTTTGTCTCTTTTGTGTTTCAAGCTAAACAGGGTGAGCTCTACCTTGTCTGTCCTGATTGGGCATGAGGGAGAGTCCCGGATCAGGATGCTTTACACCAAGTACAACGAACGGCACTGTCTTACCTGGGGTGAGGGGTGCTGTGTTCAGTCTGTGGGTGCCACACGCACAGATTTCATATTTCAAACCAAACCACTTCATGGTAACCAACCCTTCGATTTGCTGCTGTTCAGTTCAAGACTGGAGGTGTTATAAATACCTGTCACGTAGAATAAATATTCCAGAAGATAAAATACTCTTTGCCACTTGGCAACGCTTCCTTTTATTTGACCTTATAATGAGGTTTTATAAAACTCTAATGGGGTCTGATCCGTGTTTTGTTGATGCCAGCGGAGCTCCGCAGGGTGACTTTGGTGCTCCATATGGAGCTCATTCCCTGATAAAGGTCTGTGGTGGGGAGGTGTAATGGCATCTCAATCACTGTCACAAGAGAGGGTGCTCAGCCCAGTCATCTCCTCACAGTAATTACACTGAGGATTGGGTTAATTTTTGAGCCCTCTCTCATTTTCTCCAAGACACACGGTTTTAATGTACACAGTGAGGCACCGAGAGGGGCCATTTCTGAGGGTGATGGACTCGGCTGCCATTAAGTTTTAATGCATCATTAATTTTCCAGGCAGATGTAAAACAAAGACTGTGGTACTCTGTTCTTCCTTCCCAAGGTTGACTTAAAAGTCACTGACCTCTCTTGATTGAGTGGTCATTAAAATAGTCTATACTGTAGTCATTTTAATCTTCAGAGCATATAAATATTAGGAGTTAAAAAAAAAATCATGCAGATTTTGTCTAAGACTGCAGCTTATTAATTTCTACAATAAAATAATGCATAGACTTCTCTCCAAATGCACCTGAGAGAACATTTTAGATTCCTTTGTCCCCTTTGTCCAAGGTGAAATTCCATCAGAAACGATTGCACAGTATTAAAGGCATTTTGGGCACTTGATCTGCAAAGATTGAAGCATATTTAATTTTTAGGTATTTAAAATATGCTCCTCAGCTGAAATTTGTGTGAAAGCAAAAAGAAAACAGTGGTGGAATATATATATATATATGTACTATGGAACAATAATGCATCTCTGCCTGTGGAGGGGCAGGGGTTGTAATAAGATGATCTTTGAGGATCTAACCCAAACCATTCCATGGTTCTATGTTATGAATTTTGTGGGGGGTTGTGGGTTTTTTTAGGGTTTTTGTTATGGTTTTTTGTGGGTTTTTTTGGCGGTGCTGGGATATATTGTTGTCTTTGCTGTTGCTTCTCCTGGCACATCATGTGCAAGTTCTCTTTGCAGCTCTGAGAGAAAAACCCCTGGACACTTCCGTGAGGATGTTTTACTGAGACGGTGGGGAGGCCCTGGCCCAGGTTGCCCAGAGAAGCTGTGGCTGCCCCTGGATCCCTGGAAGTGTCCAAGGCCAGGTTGGACGGGGCTTGGAGCAACCTGGGCTAGTGGAAGGTGTCCCTGCCCATGGTAGGGGGTGGGAGTGGATGATCTTTAAGGTCCTTCCGACCCAAACCATTCTGGGATTCCATGATTCTTATGACTCTCTGTCACTGTGGCTCCTTCATCATCTAGGGGGTGAAAATTGGAATAATTTTCAATGCTGAGAGTGATTATTCTGATAACCCCGAGCAGGGTTATAAAACTTGCCCAAACAACTTTAAGACCCAAAGAGGAAGACAAATGCAGGGCAATGTGGTGTTCCCAAGGCTGGGAATGCCTCCTCTGTTATGTTTTAGGAATACTGGTACATTTTGGGATGGGCTGTCACAGCAGTGACACTGAGAAGTGAAACTTTTAAATCTTTCCTCTCCTCCAAGCTGGAGCTGTTTTACTCAATATAAAAGTTCTGGAATGCCTTAAAGGAGCTGGACAGTGAGATAAGTGGGTAATTTTGAAGTGGGGCTGGTAGTTAAGCATATAATATTTACTAAAATGTCTTCATAAAGAGCAAAAGGTAGTTCAGCTTTCACAGCTGGAGTGAAAACACAAGTTCTTTCAGTAAACAGAAATGGATGCTGAGTCCTTTTGTAATCCCCCTCAGGTATGTCAGGACAACAGTTTGTTTTTTTACAGAGACCGATGTAACAGAAAAGCAGGAAGCAAAACAGCACCGCTTCCAACAGTGTTTCCAGGAACTGAACCAGAGATCCTGCTTTGTTCTCCTAATCACGTTTGCCAATTTAGTGTCTGTACTTGGCCTGTTCTTGAGAAGCACCAGAATCATTTTCTTCCCACACGTGCTATTGATTGCTGGCCTCTATAAGTGGAATGTATCTGCACTGTTTGTTTGGGGGTTGTCGTTAGAAATGAATTTTTATTTTGATTTTTTTCATTTCTGCTGTAAAACTCGAGTCAGTGTTGTTCTGAAACACAGGGGTGTTACATCTCCCTTACAAGCATCAGCTCCTTGCCCTTGGACCTGTGTTAGGGACTGTTTCCCAGGCAATTTCTACATGTACTTGTTGGTGATTCTTTGTAAAATTACTGGTGTGAGGAGGCAGGAGAGGCAGAGAGGGGCTTTTATGGACTGAGCAAGACACTCCATTGCCCATCTCCACCGCTGGGGGAGGAGTTGGAAAAGAAGGAGTGAAGCGCATGGGGTGGAAAGTATTTTAGTTCGGTTTTGTTTCTCATTCCCTAAACACATTTTAGTTGGTACTAAATTCAGTTAATTTCCCCAAGTCAAGGCTGTTTGACCTGTGGCTGTAATTGGGAACTAATCTCCTTGTCTTCAATTTTTATCTTAATCCATGAGCTTTTTCATCTTATTTTCTCCCCTGTCCTGTTGAGGGACAGGAAGGGAGCAGCTAAGTGGGCAGCTGGCAGCCAGATGAGATCAACATGTATCTATATATGAGTATATTTATATAATATACTAATACTGATAGGGGACAAAGTACTGCTTTGAAATCAGGTGTCATAGAACATGAGCTTTTATGGCATTGTCAGTACAGATGAAGGTGGGAGGAATTAGAGGAGTGTGAGAGTGATGTAAACAGGATTTATTACTGAGCCATTCTTTGCAAGACTTTCACCTTTTAGGAATATTAAATGGCCCTGAATTACATTAATTTTAAGAGTTCACGAAGGTTACCAGTGTAGGCAGGGAGATTCCACCACAGCCTCCAACTGCTGTGGTTTAGGGTTGGGCAGTGACCCCTAGAGGAGCAGCCTCAGTCCCATGGATTGTGATCATATCTTTCCCTCAGAACAGCATTTGAGGAACGCAGAGAGGAAAAACATAGCTTCCTATCCATAAATATTTATTTCCATGTCAGTTACTAATTTAAAAGCTTCAATAATATTAATTTGGGATGTTACCCTATCTGTGGTATTTGGAATAGTTCTAACTATTCTAATCAGGACTTCACTTGTGATCAGAACATTTTCTGCATCTCAGCAAAGCTGCAGCTCCAGATGATTAACTGCTTCAACCAGATCTGGTTATAATGCTCGTTTTAATATTTATTACATTAGATAAATAAAATGTTATCTGAATGTCTAACACTCATTCTAAAAATAATAATTAAAGAAAAACACACCAAGATGCCATTAAATGTTATGGTAGCTATTAAATTTAGAATTTAAATTTCTATGATTATGAAGGAGATCATTTACTGAGCTGAGACACTGGCACAGGTTGCCCAGAGAAAACCTGGACCAGTGAAAGATGTCCTTGCCCATGAGGAGACTGGAACAAGATGAGCTTTAAGGTCCCTTCCAACCCAACCCATTCTGTGATTCTCTGAGCTAATATAGTTATGGCTTGAACAAGCAGGTGCCTGTAGCTTCTGTGTGAGCGGTGTCTGTCTTAGCAATGGCCAAAAGGAATTTGGAATGGCCACTGAGCCTTTCTTGTTGCCTGGTCACCTGGGAGAACTTCCACCTGCAGCCCGGATTAATCGGGCTGGTGGGACTCTGAGGGTAATAACTGTATTTTGTTACTGATGAGAAATCTGCATCAGTGTTTATCCCTAAAAGGAGTTGAATCATGTCAGATTTGACTGATTATTGAAAGAAATAAGCTCAGTATTAGATAGAGTAGTCAAGAAAGAACATTCTTAACACATTAAAAAAAATATAAAGGAAAAATCTATCTATAGGTCAGATAGTCACCAAAAGTGTGTCGCCTTTGGTGCTTAGTTTTGCAGCTCAGATAATGAATATTTCCTAATGGTTTACCAGTAAAGGAAATGAAAGTTTGTTCTCCTAAACATTCAAACAAAGAATTTGAAAATTGTAATCCTTGCTTTGCATTAGCTGAAAGTCTGTTCCAGTCAATGTGTTCCTGGTGAGAAATCTGTACCAGTGCTTGTCCCTAAAAGGAGTTGAATCGTGTCAGTTTTGACTCTTAAAAGAAATAAGCTCAGTATTAAATTAAATATTCAAGAAAGAATATTCTTAAAATGCTAAAAAATACATAAAGGAAAAATGAATATACGGGTCAGAGAGTCACCAAAAGTGTGCCCAGAGTGAGTCCTGGTTTTTGATGTTTAGTTCTGAAGCTCAGGTGACGAGTATTTCCTAATGGTTTACCAATAAAGGAAACTAAACTTTGCTCTCCTAAATATTAAGCAAAGAATTTGACCATTGTACCCCTTGTTTTGTATTAGCCGAAGGTCTGTTCCAGTCAATGTGTTCCTTGTGTAATGACAAATCCTACTGCAAATCAGAAAAGTGCTTGAACAAGATGTTTATAACACACAGCATATTACAGTACATTTTATGATTCATGTAGCCTAAATATGAATATAAATTGATGATTTTCTCCTTTCTTGTGCTTGACTGGAAATGTAAGTTGGGTGGTATTTTTTTTGCTTTAACAATCTACCAATGATTTTTCAGAGCAAAGAGTCTTTCTGTGTCATTAGACTTTGCCTTCTTGTAAATATGTAAATTCTGCCAATTCATAAATATCATCATTTGTCTTGGTGTTGAGGAATGTAAATACAACTTGGGGGGATTTGGAGCTGGGGGATGAGGAAAGGGAGGAAACAGTAACAAGGAAACCATGGAACAAGGTGTTCAGGTTCAAATGCCGTAACTAGATGTTTAGAATTAAAATACCTGGATGGTTCACTGTCCTTTTAGCTCATGCCCATTTTTAGGCTCACAGTCAAATATGGATTTAGTATTTCCAAATCACTTTCTTTCTTTCTTTCTTTCTTTCTTTCTTTCTTTCTTTCTTTCTTTCTTTCT
>VXAY01001959.1:92057-138927 GCA_013399855.1 Oxyruncus cristatus | reverse complement strand
ATTATAATATTATATAATTTAATATAACAGACATTATATATTATATATTATGTATAACGTAATATATATCATATGCTATATTATATTATAATTTAGAAAATTAAGGCTTTCTTCTAGCATCTTGTTTTGACTGAGGAGATTTTTTAGGCATTTTTACACCGGGTAAAGATAAAAACCCAAATATGTTTGTAGAAATATATAGATAGATACATATGCACATATATATATAGTCATAAATAGATATGCAGTCATATATATAGATATACATGATATCTCCTATGATGCACTGAAAACATGTTTCTCTGAGCAGGAGCAAAAGTGCAGGTTCAGTCCCAAAATCATGGCATCATATCCCATAAAAAGGTGCAGATGGCCTTGTGTGAAAATCCACATGAGCTTCCTTGTCTGCCTTGACAGGAAAACTTGTTTCATCTGTTTGCCCCTCCAGGAGAGTGAATGGGAAAAGAGAGTATTTGATGGGTCATTTTCAAATAATTAGTGTACGATTATGTGATTTAATGTGGAAATATAATCTACAAATACAACCTTTACAATGTACACTGAAGGATGTTGGAGAAAATGAAGACCCTTGAAAGAAACCATAGAAAGCATTGAAAAAATGAGAGATTTAAAGAGTATTATCTATTCAGCTTATCTAAAAGAAGGCTGAAATGTGACTTAATCCAGAAGTAAAAACCCCTTCAATAAGAGATGTTTTAGAGATTATCATTTAGCAGAGAAATTCACAGTGAAAGCCAGAGCTCAGGGCAGATGGATTCAAACTGGAACTGGGTTTGGAATGGTTCAGAGGTTCACAAGAGCTCAAGTGATTTATAAAGGAAACAATCTATCAGGAAAAACAGTAGAAAAGTGGGTGTTTTTCATTTCCCAGTGTCTTCAGACTAAGTGTTCCAGCAACACATGGCTCAGTTGAACACAGAGTATTGGACTCCAAGAAATATGAAGTCCAAGTTAATGGTCTGTGGCATTGGTAGAAAATTATTTCTCCCATCTCACGGACACACAGAGAACAATAAGCATTTCATCCACCCCATGCGAGAAGTTGAAAGTCTTTCATATATTCTGAAATGGAAATAATTCCTGTTCCAGGAAATCTACAGGAGAGATTGAAATTGGGAATAAACAATGCCATTTTTTATCAAAACGCACAGAAAAAAATCATTTTGCTAGAAAATATCAGGATATATTTTCCACTTGTGTTTTTCCCCTTCTCTAAAATATAATGTAACTGTCTAAAAGACAGATTCTTTCTGTTGTGCTGATCTGAAAAAAATATTTAGGATTTGGTTTGGGGCTTATTTATTTTTGGGTTTGGGGTTTTTTTTGTTGCTACTGTGCATTCTAGAAACTAAACCAGACCTGAAGTAACTTACTGAGTTTATTGCCTTCATACATTCAGCAACTTCGAGATGTTTGTTCTCTTACAGAGAACATCTGGATGAAAATTTAGAAAGAACTGCCTTGTCTACTCAAATAATTTGTAACTGAGACTTAAACCCCCCCTCCAAATCAAAACCACCCTTTTAATTCTTAAAATATGATCACTTGCAACTCTGTTTCTTGCTTTCCCTTAGAAATCTCGTTGAAAGACAAGGATCAAGCAGCACTTCTAATATAGCAGTTCCTTTTACAGGACATTGCAATGAACCTTTAAGGATGAATTAAACACCCCACCTATAAAGGCTGGATTTCCTTCTCAAGCTGCACATCCAGACTCTCATAAATCCTTCTGGAAAAAAGTTATGGGTCTTTTGTACTAATCCTTGGGTGAGAAGTTGGACATTCAGACTCTGTTCTTTGCTACTGCTCATCTGATTGTTTGGTGTGATGGGCTAAGTACAAGATCACAAGAATTACATTTATAATGCATAGAAGTGGTTCTACATCTGTAAGTCCCTGCATGTGACACAGGACTCCTGGGGACTGGTTGATGTGATGATTGAAAACCAGAGAATCACAGAAAGATTTGGGAAGTGGAAGTGTCCATCCAGTGCCACCCCCTGCCATGGGCAGGGACACCTTCCACCAGCCGAGGTTGCTCCAAGTCCCGTCCAACCTGACCTTGGACAATTCCAGAGATCCAGGGGCAGCCACAGCTTCTCTGGGCAACCTGTGCCAGGGCCTCCTCACCCTCACAGCCAAGAATTTCTCCCTCATATCTCACCTAACCCTGCTCTCTGTCAGTTTGCACCCATCCCCCTCGTCCTGTCACTGCAGTTCCCGCTGAACTCTCCACCTTCCCTGGAGCCCCTTCAGCCCCTGGCAGGTGCTGTGAGGTCTCCACACAACCTTCTCCTCTCCAGCCTGAACATTCCCATCCCTCCCAGCCTGTGTCCACAGGGGAGGTACTCCAGTGCCTTTGTCAGCTTCGTGGCCTCCTCTGGACTTGCTCCAACAGTTCCATGTCCTTCTCATGCTGGGGACAACACAACTGGACCCAGTGGCCCTGGCGGGGTCTCAGGAGAGCAGAGTAGAGGGGCAGAAACTCCTCCCTTGAAGGAAGGGAGGTGAGTTTTTCTTAAGAGGAAAAGGGAATTTTTTTCTCAAGGGAAAAAAGGGATTTTTTCTTAAAGCAGGAGATTTTCTTTTCTTATGAAGGAACAGGCCAAGAGCATCACAGCAAATGTGCTTTGGCAAAGGAGTGAAACGAGATGTCTGGAAAGCTGGACTAGTAAATAAACCAGCAACTATTTCCTGCTGTTCATCATCTTTTGCTGGTAAAAATGTGGGTAATGTGGAACTGGTCATGTTTTCAGGGTACCTGCGGCAGTGGAACCACAGGTGTTGGCTCTAGTCATTGCAATGCAATAGAATAGAACAAACATAATGGTGTAATAATCAAGAATGTAAAAGAAAAATCTCCTCTGTCTGGCATGGAGAGTGAAAGGAATGATCCTCTCAACAATCCTAGATAATAATCTGTTTATAATCATTATAATATCTCTCATCCCTGGAAAGAGTTTCGTCTTTACTAATAATCTGTACAGATCACACAGTTCAGGGGCTCAGGACATTCCTGGTTTTCACACTGAGGGGATTTTAGCTTTGTTAGGTTTGATACCAGCTGTTCAGGAATCTGATGACTGCTGTCTCCTTTGGGGTTAGTCTTACTTTTACTTTATAGGGACAAAAAGTGATTTTTCTACGTGGATTGAATTGACTTTGCCATCCAGAATAAAATGTTGTGGGGAAGGTTTTGCAGACATGGTGATCCCAGAAGTCCCTTCCCAGTCACAACAGTCAGTCAGTGCTTGTTACAGGGATAAAACCTCACATCACTCAGGCAAAACCAGTTTCAGAGGAAACAGAAGAGCTGGATAATAGGGATCAAATGAAGAGAAGGAGTGTGTTGGCAGATTGTGCAAGGAAAATGAATATAAAAATCCAAGAGGATCCCAAGAATGAGGAAGAAATTTTGAAATCATCATCCTGGCAAAGAGGAAGAACATCCATGAACATCCTCCTCCTCTCAGCCAAGGCCTCAGGGTGCTGAAAGCTCCACAAATTGAGCAAAAACTCATCAACCTTGGGACACAGAGGAGCTCTGAGTGATTGCAGGAATACGGGTCCTGGGAGTTTGATGCACCTTTAATGGATAATATGGCACCTGAAACAGGATCCACCAAACCCAGGCCCAGAGAAGCAGACTTAGGACTCTGTGAAGATTCAGTGATGTGACTCTCTCCTGCTCTTCTCTGTTTATATTGGTGTGTTTCATCAAACTCAGCTTTTGTGGTTGAGATTTGTTTCCATGATTTGATGTTGCATTCACTGAATGCAGTTTCTTTGTGCTTGGTTTTGCTTTGAGAATCTCAAAGTTGGTTTGTCAATGTGGCCACCAGTGAGCTGCTCCCAAAACCTGAACCCCATAACTTTAGAAATAATCCATTTGTGATTCTTCCATCCCCTGCAATAAGCAAAGGATTTAATTTCCTTCCTCCCTCCAACCTCATTGCCAATGGAAATCTGAATTAAAGGGAGAAGAAGAAGAAAATTGACCTTTTCTCTTCAAGTAATACCAACTAATTATGACACATTCTGACCACTTAATCAAGGTAATTGGTCTCTGCAAGGATCAGGAGGCATTTTGCCGCAGGCAAAACTGTTCAGTAGCCATTGAATTACTGAAATTGTGACACTTTTTGTTCTTGATGCATCTGAGCTGAGGTAAAGCCCCTGGACCATGGACAAGGAGTAGAGGTGGGGTCTCAGGAGAGGCTGGACATGGCAATTCCAGCCCTTTGGAGTCCTCAGGGCCATGACAAAAAGCCACCTGACGAAAGATATGCCAAGCAATGCTGCCCTTAGGCAAGTGGAAACTTCAAACTTGTATCTTATTTCCTGTAGAACAAATTCTAATCCTTCCACTCTTTTGACATTTTTATGATGGAACTGCATTCCTTTTGCTGACATTCTGATCCAGATTTCATTGAAAATCATCATTTCTATTTGCTCATTGTTCCTTTTGCTGAATTTAATTAGGGTTTTGTCAGGATTGGCTGAAGGCTGTTTTGGGGAGAGAATTTGTAAGACAAGCTGTAGCAAACTGCAGAAATTATAACCTTGGGCTTTTTGAAATTAAATGAAAGTGAAGGGTAAAAATTAAAAGTATGTTGCAAAAGTATTAATCTCCCTTCACACACAAAAATTCATAAACTAAAATATTATGCAAGTCTTGTTAAAAGTTAGAGCAAAACAGTGTAGTCTTATTCCTTCTACTGCACTGTTCTGTCCTTCAGCTATTTCAGAATGAAACGGAACTTTTTGTGTTTAAAGAGAATTAAAACTACTAAAATTAAAAATTCCTAAACAAATAAAATGTGTAATGGCAAAAGTTCTTTCTGCAGAAAAGCCATTGCTGAGAATCCTTTTGAATTCCCACTTGACTGAGCTGTTAACCTCTGTGCTAGAGGACAGCACATTGAAAGTTAAATACTGATTTTTATAGGCATTTTTATGTGCTGAAGATTTTATTTGGGGTTTTATTTTTTACTCTGTAATTGCAGCAGAGAATCCAGATGCAGCACAGGAACACAAAATCATCTCCAGAAGGAAGTTTGTCATCCACCTGAGGTGACTGACTAATGATCAGGTGAATTTTCCCTGAAGGTGTTTCAGCAGAGACTGGACGTGGCATCAGTGCCAATGTCTGGGTGACAGGGTGGGGTTGGGCCAGAGGTGAGACTGGATGGTCTCAGCGGTCTTTTCCAACCTCAGTGATTCTGTAACTTCAAAATTTCAAGTTGACTGTCCTCAATCCACCTCCGAAAATTTTACTCTCACATTTTACATAAAAGGCAAATTCCCCCCAGTTTTTTCAACACCACTGGAAGTCAAGATGGTGTAGGTTCCTCTTCCACAACTGGAATGCTGGAGAGGCCTTGGAGAGGAAAAAATCCTGTCTTGGCATGGCATAGGGCTCCCCAGAACATTCTGACTGCAGGAGGAACCACTTCATATTGCTGATAAATGTGATTATTTTAAGAGGCCTTCAGATCATACAGGATTGTGGGGCTGATTTGTTGCACATTTTATGAGAGAATAAAAGGAAATGAATTCAAGAGGAGGTTTAGATTAGATGTCAGGAAAAGTTTATTCACAGAAGGTCTGGTCCGGCATTGGAAGGGGCTGCCCAGGGCAGTGCAGGAATCACTATCCCTGGAAGTGTTCAAAAAACACGTGGATGTGGCACTTGGGAATATGAAGATCTTTCAGAAAAGGCAGCAGCTTAAACAAGGACTTCTGAGAGCTTTTGTGTTTCCTCAGTGTCTGAGACTTTTCCAGGGTTGGCAGATACGGAAGGGACCAACACAAAACTCTTGTCCTCACAAAGTGACAGGTAAAGACAAGCCATTAACTCGTCCACAACCTCTTCATCACCCAAAATACTTGAATTACCTGTGTTAGGTGAAGGCAATCATTTGTTTCTTTGGAAATACGATTGTAAAAGTAGGTGAAGAAAGTGTCAGTATTATCAGTATCAGTAAGAAAGTGAATTAATGGAAAATATTGTAGAAGTTTCTGGGAAGGCTGTAAATCGGGTGAGCTTTCTGTCTGGAACTGGCATAAGTGAGTGTACATATAGTGGCACTTAAAAGATTAACTTCCAGATTTTTTTTCCCCAGTTGTTGTGAATAGAGAAATCTTCCTTTATTGCTGTGATATCTTTTAATGTTCAGCGGGAAAACTGCAGGTGCTTGGTCTGGCATGTCACTCACATCTCCAGCATTTCACCAAAGCACAAGGCATCTGAAGTTGGAGCTGACTGCATTTTTTTTTCTATTGTAATAAAACTTAAATAGAAAAATTACCCAGTGTTTGTGTTCCTGACCCAGTCCTGGTCACTGACTGTGGGGTAAAAACATGATTAAGAAATTTGAATACATTTTTATTGGGTCATTTTACATCAAAAAATTCTCCCGTCCTGCCTTGATAATTTCAACCACTTCGAAAAAATGAGAGTATGAATGTAGATTAATTACAATAAAAGTCTGATGGCTTTGTGAAGCTGTTTGGAAACTCTAAAGAAAATCCACATTAATTAATCTCTGTCAATGACACACGGTGCAATGAATTTCTTTTGGCATTGATGAAAACAGAGCTGGTTTTATATAAAGAAAAACCACTAGAAATAACTGCCAACCCCAGTCTATTAAACAAATCCTGCACATATTTCGATCCATATTCCCATACGTATATGTGTGTATATATACATGGTCAATACATATTCCCATATTAAGTTTCCTTGAAATACAGAACCTATTTTTAAAATTTTGAGCAAGTGCAAAAGTTTTAACTGTGTTATCAATGTTTTCTGATGCTAAGATTATTTTTAATGAAATTTAAAACCTGAATTAAAACAACATATAGGTTGTGTACATGTCCTGTATATGTGATGCTGTAAAAGGTTATTGAAAGGCAGGAAAAAGCAAATGCTGAGCAGAAAATTCCCTCTGGGGATGAAATGCATACACTAAAAATGGGATGAATATATCAAAATGAATATTTACAGTGCACAGATACAGGTAAGTTCAGGGGTTGGGTAAAATGAGCTGTTTATTCCACACTGTCATTCTAAAAGATCATGAAGAAGCTCAAAGCAAAATCTGAGAGATGTATTTTTTTCTATTACTACCCTTAAGAGGCAATGCTTTAGTGAATATTTTAGCAGCAATCTGCTCACCTGACCCAAAATTTCTTTCTAATATGATTGCTCAGGTGACTTGTCAACTCAGTATTTCTAAGAAATACTAATTACAGCCACTTTTTGCATTGTAGTCACTGCAGTTCAAAGCAGGAGGCTGAGGGCCATGACCTCTTCCAAGAGCAAAGCAAAGAAACACCTGTCCTAAGGCACAATTTGTCCTTTTGACCTTGTGTTGCACAAACGAATTGAAGTAAGCAAAGCAGAGTCCAGATTTGAGTTTCCAGGTACATCTTGAAAGAACGGTAAATAAAAATGAACTAGAGAAGATGAAAGGGAAGAAAAACCGATGGATTTTCAGGTTGGTTAACAAGTAGTGTCATTCTGTGCTATTTTCTCAGGCTTATTATCATATTTTATGATGAAGGGGAATTAATTTTCAGTTCATCTTCTCTTTTAAAAATGGTCATAGAGAATGTAGGGACTCATTGTGTGCTATAAACAGCAGATACCACCTGCCTTAGTGACCTTTCCAATGCTCCTAATACTGGTTAACCAGACCATGTGTCTCCTAATTCTAATGTTGCTAAACTATGAAAAAGGGTGAGAAGCTATTCTGCTGGAATGTTAAAGTCTCAGAAGACCATGAAAACTGAAAAGGAAGCACTCTCTTCTCAGTTTGGCTTTAATCTATATTTGTTGTAGGAAGAGCTTTAGATGATTAGCCTTGTCCTCTGCTTCATATCAGCATCACTCTATTAATAAATATTCTTTTCATTGTTTATATTTAACTTTATGTGATTTCTATTAACAAGCCTAAAAATAAGTCACCTTCAGTGTCATACCTGTTTCTGCAAGTTAATACCAGGCCTAAAAGGTCATGACTGTGCTTTGTGTTGTAAGTTCATGAGCACTGCTCACATTCCTGAGACTTGCTTGTCATATCCCAGAGTTTGCAGTCCTGTGTTCATTTGCTCCCAGGCAAAGCATATTCTCTGATGGATCATCTCTGCAATCCCAGATGGGTTTCGGGGCTGCCCCATCCCTGGAAGTGTCCAAGGGCAGGTTGGAGCAACCTGGGCTAGTGGAAGGTGTCCCAGCCCAGGGCAGGGGGTGGCACTGGGTGGTCACTTCCACTTCCCAAATCCTTCCGTGAGTCTCTGATTCTCAGTCATCAGATCAACCAGCCACCGGAGTCCTGTGTCACACGCAGGGACTTCTGGATGTAGAACCACTTCTATATATCCACTCCTACGTAAGTGTAATTATTGTGATCTTGTACTTACCCCATCACATTTAACAATCAGATGAGCAGTATTTCCCTCCTCTTTTAAAGAGAAGGTATCAGCAAGTACGAAATTTTCAACCAGGTAAGTCATTCCAAAAGAATTATGGCAAGGGTAGCTCAAAATATTCAACTTAAAGGCAGAGGAAAAATTGCCATGAATTCTTTGCCAATTTGTAAGCCATCTATTATTAAACAGATCAAAAAAATGTGTGATTTTAGCAACAATATCGATGGGGTTGGCCTCTGACCAACATGACCAGTGGAAGGTGTCCCTGCCCATGGCAGGAGGTTGGACTGGATGAGCTCTAAAGTCCTTTCACACCCAAACCATTCTGGGACTCTGTCAAATACCCATCCCGAATTATCTTCTCCAGTCCCACAATTTATTTCTCTTACCTACTTCATCCTTATTGTCTTCATCTCACTCTCCATACTTTTTCTTTCACCTCCTCATTCCCTTTTTTCCCTTGGAGATGCCTTTACTTCCCAGCCTCCCCCAGGAACTGCATTTCAACATTCCCACTGCACGGCTGATCTAACACATGCCGGGTCACAGAGGCAGAAGGGTTTTTAGAAGGCCTGTTCTATTTTTGATGGGTTCTGGAACAGATGTCTGGCTGCTTTTTGTGTTTTCTTTCCCCCTTTCTCATTATGTTAATCAATTAATTTTCATGATTACTAATAATTTCCAAGTTTGATTAGGGAGAAGGTATTTCCAGCACAAGACACTTTTATTCCTGATTAAAAGTTCAGGAAAATATTCTTGCTGAAGATTTTTCCTCTCTTGAAGAAAATTATAATTAAAATAAAGTATGCAGGGCACTAAGTTCCAGATTGCCCTGAATGACATTTTTATGTAACAAACTCTTGCTATTCCACCTGTTGTCCTTATTGTTTGCTTCTTCCACCCAAAATAAAAAAAATAAATCGAATTTGATGTTCTTACAGAAGCAATCCCTGTCAAAGACAAGGTTTGTAATGAAGCAGTGAGAAGATTTGTCACACATTAAATAGTTACCGAAAATGTCAAACTTGCCAGTGCTAAATCCAGGATTTGAACATGAGCTCACGAGTAAGCTCCTGCTTTGAAAGAAAGAACTGGGATAACACCGACTTCAGAAAAACAGTTTTGAGAAGCATTTTCTCCAAACTCTCTGTCTTTAAATATCTGTCACTGACATGAACTCTTTCCAATTAAACTTGTAAGATGTTCCTTTCATCATGTTTTCTTTTCAAATCCAAATCTAAGAAGAATGATTCTACTGTTGTTTTCTGTTAGAAACTCCTAAGATTCTTCTGAGCATTTACATCTGCTGAGTATATTAATTTCAACCAGACTTTCACACTTGGAATATTTGAGTAATTTAAAATTAGGATCCCAGTTCTACTTTCCCCCTTCACCTATGGAACTGTATAGTTTGTGCCCATCATTAATGTCTGACAGAAATACCATTGTTACATGTGAGCAAGTCTTTTCTGTGCTTCCTCTGGCACAAAATCAATAGGCAGAATAAAAACAACATCAAGAAATTGTTGAGATTGTTCATTCTGTTAACACTTCTCCTCGAAACAACCTCAGGAATCAGATTGATTGATGACAGGTTCTCCTGAATCAAATCTTCAAATTATCTCACTTCTCCTCGGATTTGTGTCACTTGAGCTGCACTAAATACAGAGAACTGCATAAGAACCAACAATAATGTCTACTAAAGACACTAATAGATTTCTCGGAATTCATACTTACAGTTATTTATTGTTATAACTACATTCTGTGACATTTACTTTGGAATTAAGACATGAATTTTGCAGGTGTATTTGAAGCTAAAAATGACTAGAAAATTTAAACTTCTTCAAAGTCCCAGTAATGCACCATTGGCACTAATTTTTAACCTGTTAGTTGCTCTGACCTCAAGAAGACACACGTGCACGTAGGTAAGTTCACAGCTGACACCAAGTTGGGTGGCAGTGTTGATGTGGTGTGGGCAGGGGCATCTGGGCAGGCTGGATCTATGGGATCCATGGGATCCATGGATCCATGGGCCAAGGTCAACAGTGTGAGGGATGTCAAGTCCAAGTGCCAGGTCCTGCCCTTGGGTCACAACAATCCCCTGCAGATCCAGGCTGGGGCAGAGGGGCTGGGAAGCGCCCGGTGGGAAAGGCCCTGGGGGTGCTGGTACCAGGGCTGGACACGATCCCAGGGGTGCCCAGGGGGGCAGGAGGCCAATGGCCCCTGGGCTGTCCCAGCCATGGGGTGTCACAGCCCCAGGGCAGTGCCCGCCCTGTGCTGGGCACGGCTGAGGCCCCTCCAGGGCTGTGTCCAGGGCTGGGCCCTCAACAAGAGACACCCGGAGGGGCTGGAGCGTGTGCAGGGAAGGGAAGGGAGCTGGGAAGGGGCTGGAGCAGCAGGAGCGGCTGAGGGAGCTGGGGGGGCTCAGCCTGGAGCAAAGGAGGCTCAGGGGGGACCTTCTGGCTCTGCAACTCCCTGACAGGAGGGGGGAGCCGGGGGGGGTCGGGCTCTGCTCCCAGGGAACAGGGACAGGAGGAGAGGGAACGGCCTCCAGCTGGGCCAGGGCAGGGGCAGGGGGGACAGGAGGAGGGATTTCTTGCTGGAAAGGGTGGTGAGGCCTTGGCAGGGGCTGCCCAGGGAGGTTTGGAGTGCCCAGCCCTGGAGGTGTCCAAGGAAGGCCTGGCCGTGGCACTCAGTGCTCTGGGCTGGGGGACAAGGTGGGCATCAGGCACAGGGGGATCCATGGGCTGGGAGGGCTTTTCCAACCTCAGGGATTCTGGGATTCCATATAAAGTTACCCATTTGCTTATATGTTGTTACATTAAACCTTGTGAATCATACACATTTCCCTCCTCCATTAATGGGGATAATCCTGCAAATGCAATCTGCAGATTTAATATCGACTTCTCATTTTCCTGTCAGAAATACCAATTTTTCCAAAAGCATTTCTTTGCAGTGCTCTTTAATCCCATCATTGACATGTATTTATACATTTATTTAGTAGCAGCACAGAGCAGTCACATTTCAAAGTCTTGATCTAGAGAGGGACTTGTACACAGCCAAGCAGAAATAGGATGTATTAATGCCAGGTTTCTGGGTTTTTCTTCCTTCTCTCTGTACCTGCCAATATGCCTTGTTGGGGAACAGAAATCTGAAATCTATTGTCATGTCCAGACTTGAAAGGTTTGAAGAATTCTGACGTGCTGTATATCAAAAATCATTTTGAAGCCTTCGGGGGTGAGTATTCAGGCAGGGGGAGCAATTTTCATCTGTCTAAAAGCTGTGGAACAAACAAGAAAGAGCTTTGATAAGACATGGACAAAAATTCGCTCCTTTCATTGAATGTATTTTAACCAAATCATTTAGGATTTCAGTGCTGTAAACATGTGAAAACAGAAAGAGAGCCTTTAAAAGGGAATATATCCGTATTCAACAAATTCACCTACTCAGGATCAATGGAAAATCTTGTTAATTCAACATGTACAGAGAGAAGAAAATTAAAGGAGCATCATTAATTCCTTGGCATTGTGGCTGGATTTTTATAAGGGGTATGGACTTGTCTATTAAATGACAGGAATGAAGAAGCAATTTGAGCTTTGTCTTCTAGTGCATTTGAGATACAGATTCCCTTATTTTGCAAACTATAGTCTTGATGTTATTTTAATTAAATGTAGTTTTATTTTACTTTTAACTTTATTATAATTTCAGTTTATTTTAATTTAGCTTTATTTTATTTTATTTTTTAATTTTAATTTCATTACATTTTCACTTTCTTCGGAATATTCTGTGCAGGATCCCTTGGTCCTGGTTGACATACCTCTCTATCCATTTGTACCGTACTTGTCTTATTATCTCTCCTCTGCCTCTGAGAATGACTCTTGCAACTTTACATGAGTAAACCCTTTTCTTGTTATTCCTAAACTTGTCGCAAAGGGCAAAATATATTTAATAATTCCAATTATTGTACTGGAAATCCACCATCCTTGGAAGCATTCCAGAAACACATGGCTGTGGCAGTTGAGGACAT
Organism: Oxyruncus cristatus; assembly: GCA_013399855.1. Classification (NCBI taxonomy): domain Eukaryota; kingdom Metazoa; phylum Chordata; class Aves; order Passeriformes; family Cotingidae; genus Oxyruncus; species Oxyruncus cristatus. The sequence goes on along the minus strand of VXAY01001959.1, from coordinate 126,440 downwards.
GGGTTAGTGGTGAACATGGTGGGGGTGCTGGGTTGATGGCTGGACTTGACGATCTCAGAGGTCTTTTCCAACTCTAACGATTTCAAGATTCTATGAAAGAAATCAGAGTTTTGGAAGCCCAGCTTAAGACAGGTTTGAGTTTTCACAAGTGTCATAAATTGCCATTTTCTACCCTGTGTTAATGTTTAGGATTGAAGTTGAAACAGAACCTACCCTTTAAAAGGTCTCTATTCATCAGTTCCTTCCATTTCTTTCAGGATTCATAGTTCACCCTCAGCTTTCCTTCTCCAAGGGAGAAGTTGGAATTAACTGCTAGAGAAGAGAGTCAAAGACTGTGCTGAGCTCACAGTGTGAGGAACAGACTGGTGCCCACCCCTTCCTGCTGTCGCATGGCTCGCCCGGCTCCTTGGGCTTTCTTACCATACTGGAAACAATTTGGCTTTTTCCTGAGTCTTTCAGGGTCTGCTTCCCTGTCACGGCAGAGCATCATGAGCTGATCACCCAGTGTTTTACAAGGGTACTCAAAGCACACCATCCTGGTGGCATTTCACAAGCCCCATGACTCCCTTGTCCTGGATTTGGTCACTTGGTTGCCCAAACATTTGGGTTCTTCTGTTTCACTCATGGAAACATCTTTTCACTAATGACAATATGTATCATAGCATCCCAGAATCCCAGAATGGTCTGGGTTGGAAGGGACCTTAAAGCCCATCCAGTGCCACCCCCTGCCATGGGCACGGACACCTTCCACTAGCCCAGTTTGCACTAAGCCCCATCCAACCTGACCTTGGACACTTCCAGGGATGGGGAATCTAAGAAAATAGTCTCTTGATTAAGAACAAAGAAGTAAATAATAGACACATTTCTATGCACAATATCTCTGTGGAATTTTCTTTTTGCAAGATGATGGTTGGATACACTTTTAATATCTGATAGCACCATATTTTAACCTTTAGCTCTTGATAAAATTACATCATAGCTGCCTAAAATTAAGAAGACTCAGACAGTACTTTGAGTCTTTTAAGTTTAGCTTTAAGAGCTTTAGAAGTAATAGTAGGCAAATAATTGTCATGAGATAATCCTGGTCTCAATACCCTTTCAAAGCTGCGAGAGCACTCTAATTTTTGACTGTTGTTTTTCCTTCATCTTCAGCCTACATTACTTTTTCTCACTGTTTAATTTCAGTTTTCTGTGAACTTAATAAACCCAAGTAGTTTGTCATGAAAATGCTTTGGTTTAGAAAACTAATCATTTTATTCCCAATGGCTTCTCATTACTCTGCATGAAGAAGAAATTTGGCTCTCTTGATGAAATTCTTCAGTTCAAAAATTTGTGACAACGAGCACAGAATTTGCAGTTACCAGATTCTGACTGGAAGGGTCTCAGCTCAACAAAAGGGAATATGATGTGCCTGAGAACATGGTATGTGGCAGCCCAAGGCTCCCTGCAGCAAGGCCAATCACAGCAAATTGGGCTTGAAACAGGGTTTCTAGAGGCTTGACCCTTCAGAGGGGCGATGTAAGAGTGCCACTGTGCTGAGTGAAATGCTGGAACAGAGACAGGTTTGGGATCATACCAGGGAAAATGCCATTAGCAAAGCTACATAGAAATAGTTCTGTTGGAGCTGACCAGTCCAGCTCAAAGGCCATGTCAGTATTTCTTTTTTCTGTGAGTGTTGCTTTATGTCTATGTCTATGTCTAAACCCAGTCTAATCTGTGCCTTCCACAACAAGAAGTTCAGTGTCACCAGGGCTTCCTGCAGCTCTTCACAGCTGCCCATTGTCCTTATCCTCTCGATATTGCAGCATTTGAAGGCCACTTGGGTACTTCCCTAATTTTTCTAAATTGTAGAAAACAACAGGGCACAATAAAGGATTTTGTTGAGATACTTCTACCAGATTTAACACTAAAGGTCTCAGAGGCTCACAAACATTTATGGCAAATGCTTTATGGGAGCTGTATTTCTCTGTGGGTTAAGTACATCAGAAATAAAATCTGCCTTGATACTGGAAGTGTTCCTCTAAATATCACAGGTTTTCAATGTATTAGGAATGGAATTCAGGCATCTCTATTCCCCAGAATTTATTTGCAAGCAGAAGTAGAGATTACTCCGGTCTGGGCTTTGTCTCAGCTTTCTGTGTAACATCATTTGTAAAGGAGCAGCCACTGAAATCAGACATCCCAGAGGATGCTCCCCTGGAGATCTGCTGTACTTTGGTCTGGGATCTGACTGGACCTTCAAAGGCCCACTCAGTTCCTCATCCTTGGGAAAGGCTGGTTTGTGTTTTATACAAGCACAGAAACTTTGATAGCAGCACTTTGTTGTTTCCTCCCAAGTTCATGGTGAAATAAAATCTTCTTATACTCAAAATCTGGTTCCAGGCAAAAGGAACTCAGCAGACATACCACAAAGTGAAAAATTAATGCTTATTCTGATTAATGTTTTAACAGTCTAATAATGTTTTAATAACCTAAATGTTTTAATAGTCCAAATGATTTAATCAGTTCAGAAAAACCTCATTAGTAACATAGTGAAAATCATTCTATAATAAGCCATCCTATATTAAAAAAAAAAAAAAATCCTTTTTTCTGTTGTTGTGTCTGTCCTAGAAGGTTTTCACTTCAGTCTTCCTCCAGGAAAATGAGATGGGGTAGATTGGCAGGCTTTCCATCTCCATGTCACATTTCCATCTCCATGCCTTTGACAGGAGGAAAACAATGTTCATTAGAGAGAGCTTTCCTCCTCAGGTATCTTGAAAATTACTTCTAGAAATTCTCCAGGCACAGTCTACTTCCTTCTTATTGTTCCCCCAGTGAAAAACGTGCCCCTCCATCTTTGGCTGACACCAAGGGCTCAGGTTATGTAGTGATTTGTTCCTCCCAGAGCGTTGGGACAAGCAGCACTTCATCACCAGAATGTTCTCAGGCTCAGCTCAGGCCAAGGCAAACTCACCCAACTCCCGGGGCTTTGCTCTTCTTGCATCAACGCAAAGACTTTTTCACTCCGGGGGTTTTGTTCCTTCAGTGTGATCTCAGCACTGCACACACAGCTGGAGATGAACTGGGAAAGGTAGCAGTGTGCCAAAAGGAGTGAAAGAGCCTCTCGTTGGAAAAGATCAGATATTTAGGGCCTCACCTGCAATATTGGGGCAGTTTTGGTCACCACAGTATAAGAAAGATGATGAGCCATTGGAGAGTGTCCAAAGGAGGCAGCGGAGATGGGGAAGGGCCTTGATTGGAAGCCGTGTGAGGACACTGAGGGCACTTGGTGTGTTCAGCTGCAGAACAGGAGACTGAGGGGAGACCTCAGTGCAGTTCCAACTGCCTGGGCAGGGGCAGAGGAGGGGCAGGACTGAGCTCTGCTCTGGGGGACCAGGGACAGCACCCAGGGAAGGGCTGGAGCTGTGCCAGGGCAGGGTCAGGTTGGATCTCAGGACAAGGTTCTTCCCCCAGAGGGTGGTTGGCACTGACCAGGCTCCCCAGGCAGTGGGCACAGCCCCAAGGCTGCCAGAGCTCCAGGAGGGTTTGGATGATCCTCTGGGGCCCAGGGTGGGACTCTTGGGGATGGGCCTGTGCAGGGCCAGGAGTTGGACTGGATGGTCCTTGGGGGTCAGCTCAGCGTGTTCTGGGATTCTGTGACTGTCCTGGTCTGACCACATTGTTGCTCCTTGGGCTTCAATCCAAGACCTTCTGCTGGTGACCCAGTGTGACCTGGGACATACTTGAGACACCTCTGGGACATTTTGAAGACCTGTCCCTCAAAGGGAGGGACATTAACATTTTTGTAAACTTATGTTGAATTTTAATCTGTGTTTTATTGTGATAGGCTTCTGTGCCTCTGACTCTGGAGTCAGATGATGTAATTCTTCCTGAAGGAATAAAAAATTAAGAAAGAATTGGAAGTAAGGCCTCTGTAGATTATATTTTCAAACAGATTTCATCCATGTAAATAAAGTAAAAAATATACATCTTTTTTTCATTTGAGGTATTTTCTATACTTTCAAGTGTGTATGTGGGGGTAGTTTTGTAGGATAATCTCATTACTGGCAAGGAACAGTGCTTTTCCAGTTTTCTTTATTACTGTTAATATTTTAGTTTTATTTTTCTTCTTCCTACGGAATGTTTAGATTTTGTAAAAGACACCCACACTCAGCATGTGTTTTACTTAATGGATTTGCTTCTCAGGCAGTAGAACATACATTAGACCAAGGCAAATAGTTGAACTGGAGCCATAAATTCCTTCTTCGCTTGTGCACCCTTACAAATATAAAAAATAGAGGATATGTCTTTTTTTTTCAGATATTGACATTTTCTGCACCAGTTTCTTACAACAAGAGTTTACACAGTTTTTTCTAATTTCACTGTAATGAAATTAACACTTAAATAGTTCATAGATATGTGTTCAATCAATAGATAATGACAAAACTATTCATCTTCTGCACCTTGAAATCATTACCTGCTTTCCCTTTGCCTCCCCAAAATGCTTTCAGCAGAAGTGAGCACACAAAAGAGACTCATTGAATGGAAATGTGGTGGAGTCAGTGATGAAAAAAGCTCGTGCTGTTTGATCTGAAAGAGGTGTTTGGGGACTCATGTGACACTCAACCCCCCCATCATTGTTCCATTTATCACTGGTAAGCGATGGCAGCACTCCCAGACAATCACTTGGAGCTCATTGCATGTGCTGACATGCCCCGAACTTGCATCTCTCATTATTAGGTTTGTAATTAGTGTATTTATAGACACCCAGAATATATATAACACCCAGAATACAGGTTTAAAATCCAGCAGCTCTGGCAGCCACTGGGTTGCTGTGAACACCTGCTCTGGTGGTACCTGCTTTAGGGTGAGAATTTATAACAATATTGTTATTATTGTAGGGGATTTTCCAGACATGAAAGTTCTCAGAGCACCCTGTGGTCACCATTTCCTTCCTGTGTGTTACAAAACACTTCACTTTTCATGTGTAGAATAATCCCTGCCTGGGTATGATACAGTGGTCTTTAATACTGGAATAATCCCTTCTTGGGTATGATACTGTGGTCTTTAATACTGGAATAATCCCTTCTTGGGTATGATACTGTGGTCTTTAATATTGGAATAATCCCTTCTTGGGTATGATACTGTGGTATTTAATACTGGAATAATCAGTTGTGTATATTGTCCTATTTAATACTGTTGTTTTGGTTCCAGACAATGAAAAAATTGAAGGATTTTCAACTAACAGACAAGTATAGGAAAAATTAAGATCCCAAACTGTGCAATTTAGATGAGGTAAAGAACTGACTTTGCAGGTTATTTGTAGGATTCCACATTCTTTTCTCTTTACACTGTCCTATAGTTTCTGCTGAATTACAAGGTGTAACCTTATTTTTGTCACCTTTGGGAAAATTAGCTCTTTACTGCAAAGGTTTTTTTTCAAGTGAATTAAAACCAGTGATTGTGCACTTTATTTATCTTGCCAGTACCTGCCTTCTTTCGGGGGCATATGTTCCAGAAGCTGCTGTCAAATAATGGATGTTTTCTGCATGCTTGGATGCACTTCTACAGAGGGATTCATCCTGCTTGGCTGGTCAGGGAATGGATTTATTTCAGTAGATCAGACAGATTTAAACCCAGAGTTCATGTATTTCAAGAGAAACGAGTTTGTTTCTATAAGAATCCTAAATATAGATCTAATATGAGATATCTATTAACTGTACATTGTCTTTGGTAATCTTGAGCATAAAATCTGATTATTTGAACTGATAGAACCTTATATAACTTTTGTTTGCTTCCTTTTCTATGCAAAAAGATCAAGCAGTGCATTTATATGAATTCCCTCCTGTCCTCACCCTCTTCACACCTCTTGCCGTGCATGGAATATTGTTTCACTTCCTAGAACATCCTCTAAAAAAACATACATTCTGTGTAATAAATGAGGGCCTACAAATAGGATCTTGAGGAGTGGCCTGGAAATATGACATGACCCTAAGCAGAAAAGCATTGTTTGCACTTGGTTGGGGTTTTTACCCCATAGTGTCAAAAGTACAGCTTTATACTCAAAACACAGCTTGTTTTATCCTCAAAACTTCTATTGGCAAAGTGATGTTAAGTTCTTTAAGAGCAGTGTAAATTCATTTTTCCTCTGTTTACAGCAGTAAAAGAGTGCAGAAAATTCATTCTTTCTGGGAACACAAAAAGAAGGCTAAGATATGGATTTATAATTTGGTCTGTTGTGCTGAAAAATACCATGTGTGGAAATTCTTCTTGTAGTCAACAAAAATAATGCAAAAATAACCAGAGGGGATTTTTCTATTCTACTTTTTTTAACTTCCAGCTCCTTATTCTTATCTTAACAGCAAGAAAAAGTCAAAATGGCTTAGCTATATAAGAAAAGCTTTGAAAATAATATATTAGAATGTTTTTCATACAGTAAAAATCAAACTGTCTTTTTTAAAGGGATTCAGCTGAATGATCAGACCCTGAGCTGAGGTTTAGCTGAACAGGAGAGACTTCCCTGACATGGGAAGTTTCTGGAAAAAAGGAAAATGATACTATGGGGGTTGGTTGGGTTTCATGGAATCACAGACTAGTGTGTGTTGGAAGGGACGTTAAAGACTGTTTAGTCCCACCCCCTGCCCTGGGTAGGGACACCTTCCACTAGCCCAGGTTGCTCCAAGCCCCGTCCAACCTGGCCTTGGACACTTCCAAGGATCCAGGGGCAGCCACAGCTCCTCTGGGCAACCTGTGCCAGGGCCTCCCCACCCTCACAGCCAGCAATTCCTTCCCAATATCCCACCTAACCCTCTGGCCGTGGGAAACCATTCCCCCTTGTCCTGTCCCTCCTGGCCCTTGTCCAAAATCCCTCTCTGTCTTTCTTGCAGGTTCCCTTAGGGCTGTAATTTGGTCAGGCTGGACACAAACTGGAACCAGATGAGCTTTAAGGTCCCTTCCCCACCAAAGCAGCTGTGATTCTGGCCTATGATCAATCAGACAATGCTTTGTTTAGCGTTCAAATCTGACGTGGATTTTATTGCAATGTGCTTCAACTGAACATTCCCTTTGTTAATTAGTCATTAATGCAAGCCTTGCCTTCAATCTTTGGGCAAGCTTTTCAAAGAATGAAGATCTTTAAAGGGCTTGAGGATGCCACAACACTAAGTTGGTCTTCCCTGTAGTTTTTTTTTCATAGGGCACACGGTTGTGGTCTGTGGGGTAGCTGGGAGCTCCTAAGTGACATTGTTCCCCTTTGGATTTAAACTGACTCAACATTTCAGCTGTGCCAAGGCTTTGCGAAGTTCCTCCTTGTCAGGTGACAGAAAGCAAGTTTGAGAAACTCATTCTAACAGACTGAAGACACGCCTGGTTGTTCCTGCTCCACAAGCAAAATGAATGTTTTAGGAGCAGAGTTCACCTCATTTCGGAGTCCATTACACTCACACCGCACAGCCAAGGACCAAAGACGCCCAGAGCCGTCCCTGCTGACCCTGCTCCCCAGCCAGTGGGGGTAAGGAGGGTGAGGACCATCTCCCGGGCAGCCTTGCATCCCCCCTGCAAAAACCTGACGAGTCTGCTGTGCTTTTACTGCTCCCAGGGCATAAACTGATCGGGGAACGATGAAGGACTTTGATGTCAATAAAAAAGCAAACAGATATCAGGAAGAGAGGAACTGCTGTCTAGAAATATCATTAACTATAAAGCTCCTAAATAACAACAGATCTGGTGCTTTACCTCTCCCATTGCTCTTACAAGTGTATAAATACCTCCCTTCGTGCTTCAATTTTAAGATAAATGCTTTTATTGACTTATTCAAATATTTACAAAATTCCCACTTATAAAGAGGATTAAGACCCGAGCAATCCTCCTCATCTCCTTAGCTATGATTTTTACTCATTTAACTGAGGCAACATTCCCAAAGGAGCCCATTCTAGTTTGCTTTTTGAGCTCCGTGTTGGAGTGTGACATTTTGTGGACTTAAGCATAAGAAGTATGGTTTGATATCCTGTGGGAAGGACTTGTATCCCGTGCACTATGCCAGATTTTTGGCTCCCTCTCTCTGCATTAGTGAATGGGATAAATTCAAAGTTGCCTTTCTTGGAGTGTGGTAAAATAAACATATCTATGCACATGGTATTTTTTTTCCCCAACATAATTTTGATTTATTTAGGAGCAAAAAAAGCATAATACTCAAGCTGTAAATCCCACCTGAGACTTTATAAAAGGATTAATAAGGAGAGGTTAATCTTGAAACTCATGAAATCAGAAACAGACCGGGCCACTCAGCCTGAATTTCAGCATTTCTAGGTCAAGAATGGTCTCCTTTCTATGGTTACCCCTGGAGATAAAATATTTTGTTTATTGTAGATTTTACAGGGAGAAACAGGAGAGATTGCTTTTAAAGATGGAGCTCTGCCTCCATTCTGACAAGTCACCTGCAGAATTATCTGCACGTGTCTATGAACACATGCACAGCCAAGGCAGCTGGGAAATGAATGATGGATATTTGAGCCTGCTGTGTCTCAGTGAGTTACTGGCTGGGCTGTGAGCTGACACACTGTGCACTGCACAGTTAAAAATAAAGCCTTTTCCCTGCTTACAAGATGTGATACAATAGGTGAACACGAGTCTCACCACCTGCTGTGTCACGCACTTGGCAGAAAAGAGCAGATTGTGCTGGAACAGCTCCAAGCTCTCCATTTAACTCTTGTCCCGCTCCAAAACCCGACCTGATGGAGCACAGTGCTGCAAGGCATGCCCTTGATTGTGATACCTAAAATCAACTCTTAAAAGAGAAGCCCCAAGACTCAATTTGTGGGTTTGAGAAGGCACCATTCCCTTTATTACAGCATTGGATGCACGAGAACATAATTCCTTCAAAAGTAAAGTTGCAAAAGCCTCTTGCTTTTATTTAGTTACCTAATTAACAATTCAAAGACTTACCCAACTAACATTTCAAAGTATTACCTAATTAACTAACCAAAGCATCCCCTAATACTGCTACACCTGCTTTCAAAACTGTCCCTCCCGTAGCACCGCCCTAGCCTCCCGAATTTGAGGTGGAGGTCCCCTCTTCATCTTCTCTTCCTCATCTCCTTTGACCCAGTATCACACCTTCTGGAAGGGTTTCACAGCTCCTGAGTATCTTTGGCTGGTGATATCGAGTGTTAGGTCTCTTTCTCAGTACATTTTTACACCTCGTTAAAATCCCTTGTCTATTGAAATTCTTCACAAAAAATGTTAAACAGCATTTTTAGAAGTCTTGTACAAAGGTATTAGCAAGCTATATTAAAACTTATATAATAATAAAACATATAATATAGGTTTTAGAATAATATGTAACGAAGGCTTTGTAGCTACAGTTGAGTTTTAGAAACAGGCTGGAGGAGTTTCAGTCAGAGCATAAAACTTGACTTGAAAATATCCTTGGAGTGCTGCTCAGAGCAGAGAGTATAATGTACAGCAGGTGTTGTGCTATGGCATCCTGAAATAATCCCACCTGAAGTTAAGTTTTCCAATAGTAACTGCAGTAAATTTTTTTCCCCATCTAAGTTTTCCAGTAACTACAATAAATTTAATGATAGGGAAATTATTTTAATTTTTTTAGCAATTCTTCTACACTACCAGCTTTGAGTGTGGAAAAAAAAAGTGCCTTTTACACCTCCAGATCCGTTTCTGGTGGAGATATTTTCTACTCATCTGACAGGGATGTTTTCTCTACTAGTTGGATATAAAAACCACCAGCTTGGTCATGGAATCCCAGAACGGTTTGGGTTGGAAGGGACCTTAAAGACCATCTCATTTCAACCCCCTGCCATGGGCAGGGGCACCTTCCACTACAAAGAAGGGTCTTGTGAGAATCTTAAGACCTGACTACTGAGGAACTGCTCACTGAAGCCTTGTTTTCACCAGAGTTGGAAATCACATGATCAATCTGTGCCATTCAATTTATTCCAGGAAAATATTTCACAACACAAACACAGCATCCTGTCCTTATCCTGCACAAATATGGAAATGAGTCTTACATGGACAAGGAACTCCAAATTTCTTGAAACACCAGCACTGTAATCTGCCCATTCTCACAGGCACTGGGATCTGTTGGAGATTAGGTGGGATATTGGGAAGGAGTTGCTGGCTGGGAGGGTGGGGAGGCCCTGGCCCAGGTTGCCCAGAGAAGCTGTGGCTGCCCCTGGATCCCTGGAAGTGCCCAAGGCCAGGTTGGACGGGGCTTGGAGCAACCTGGGCTAGTGGGAGGTGTCCCTGCCCCTGGCAGGGGGTGGCACTGGATGAGGTTTAAGGTCCCTTCCAACCCCAACCAGTCTTTGGGTCTCTGTTAATCCTGGCACAGCTGTAAGAGCAGGTTTTTATTTATTACAGCCCTAAATCATGAAAATCCTGCTCTTACATACCAGCTATGAGCTATTGCCACATTCAGTTCTCAGGATTGCTCACAGAATTATTTTTGGCTGGTTATCAGTCTTACCCATCTTAATTCTGTAATGAATGCAATAAAACACTTGTATTTCTTCTTGTGGAAGTAACAAATTAGATTTAAAGCATAAAAGATTAAAAAAAAAGCCAACAAATTTTTAGTGGTCTGTTTCTTTTTTTTTCTAATCTGAAAGTTTTAAAATATTAAAATCATTTCATTGCCACTACTTCAGTTGCAGGACAGACTAACCCTGTGTTCTCATTACAAGTGTAATTCCTTACGTAAATATTTTTACTTTCTAACCAAAGCCAATGTTGATGACTCTTTACCAAGGCTGTGTAGGTGCCATGAGTAGATTTGGTTAAGCATCTCCATGAAGATATAATTTCTCCTTGCTACATCTCTTGCTTAGGTGGCAACAAACCAAAATAGCCAACTTTTTTATTGAGATCATACAGGAAATAACAGGTTAAAGCCAGTTTAAGTCATTAGTTGAACTAGTTTAATTAATTGCAGAATGAAATCTCTTGCTTTAGACTGAGAAAGGCTTTACTGGGTTTAAAGACTGTTATGCCCTGGGATACACCCTCACCCTTCTGCACATCATTACATGAAAACTGTGCGATCATTTTATTTTTACTAATGCAGCACATCCTGAAGAACTGTGTCAAGTTGTTCCTGTCCCAGGGCACGAGGACAAAAGTCTGCACAAGAAGGTTGAGAAAAGCTTTGTAGAACAACAGAGATTCAAAAGAGATCTTCCTACTTATTAGTTTAGTTAATTCTTGCCAAATGAGGTTATCAGACCTTGTTGCTGGGTAACTGAGATGTGGAAGAGGTTACACACCAGACACAGAACAAGTGTTTGAAAATAACCTCTAAATTGACCAGTTTGAGCAAATTTAAGGGCTTGACCCTTGTGCCCTCCTTATACTGGGATAAAATCCTGTAATCTGGACCAAAATTGTCATCATAGTTTATTTTTGTTCTATCCCAGATGATTTGATATTCCTGATCTCCAGCAGTTGCTGTTCCATAAAACCAAAGTATCCTCGTGTTTATATGAGGGAACAAGGAATGGAGTTTCAATCCAGAGCAGGTGCTGTCAGGAAGATTCCCCAGAAGAACTGGGAAAATATCAGTCCAGAAATCCTACAAAGAACAGCTTTTGACACAGATTTAAAGATGTGAAATCTGTTCATGGCTGCTCAGTCATTCATAGGGATAATCTCCCGGATTTACAAACATAATCCAACAGGGGATTTTGTGGCAAAAGTATCAAAGGACGTTGTCTTTCTCAGCAATTACAGACCAGAGAAGAAGCATTTTCTTAACTTTCTTATGGGCTACACCCTGAAATACTCTCTGAGTTTGAAGCCCAAAAAGGCCGATACAGACTGCTTAGAGACAGAGTTTTATGTCCTTAAACAGCAAGGTATTTATTGCGACGTCGGGAAGTCCCCGGTTAGCGCCGGAAAAAGAGCTTCCGAGTGGTCAGTGTAAGGGCAGGTAATTTATACAGGTTTTGAAGGTGATTACAACATCTTTACATACATATTCATATTATTACATTATTAGATTACAATATTCATAGCAGGTGGAGTTAAGGCAGAGTCTGGGGCGTGGTCTTCATTGTGGGGAATAATTTGGTGGTACATCCTGTTACTTCATCACTGAGTCTGGGGTCCTCGAAGTCTTCCCCATTTTGACCTCTCTAACTTTCCATTGTCTTTGCCCCAGTCACTGAAGCTTGGAGAAAGCCCTGGCTTCAGGCCTATTGTACCTATTCAGATGTCTACCCTAGCTTACTTGGCCTTAATTTATTACCCCTAAGCCCTTTGTGTAATGCTCCTGGTGTTCTTCTGTGGGTCTGGGTCTGCTGAACTGAACAGAACAACATTTCCTTTGAGCAGGGTAGATATGAGGGGGGGTTAGCTTTCTTAGAGTGAGATACTTTGGTTAACCTTTTTAAAGCCTTGCTTTGGTTCAAGTTTTCTAATTTTCCAACTCCAAAATATTTGACAAAGCTATCCTCTTTTTTTCTGCATTGTAGATTAACTCCAGAATGACACCATTTGCTACTCAAATGGATTTTTAGGGTTAAGCCTTCAGTTCACTTTCCCTGAAAGAGGAGTTTTTACCTGAGATTTTGCTTGTGTGAGGTGCTCCAGGGTTGCTTCCCATGAAAAGAGGTTTAGACATTTGAAAACCTATGGCAAAACAACAGACTGAAAAACTCTGGATTTTCTTCCCAAGAGATAACTACTACCTCTGAATTAGTAACCAAGGTTAAACTAAAAAATTCTTAAGTAAACAGGATTTTTTACAGGTAAAGTCTGGCAAGTAAAGCACAACAAAACCCAGCCCTTTCTAATTTTATCTAATAATATCTAATCACATCTTTCAGAAAGATGTGCAACTAAACTTACGATGTGGCTTTAAGGACTTCCCTCTCTGTGGCTGGATTTGCTGGATGTGGGTTTATTTAATTATATCTCTCCAGTGTTGCGGATCAGCAGTTGCTTCTCCGCTCCTCAGAGGAACTGGAAGAGAATTGGGCAAGACCCGGTTAAAGGACTCATTTTAATGTTATTTGAGTCATCAACACCCAGTTGAACCCAAGAGAAACAGGGAAATCACGCATCTAACTTTTTCTGGGTATGGTTGTACTCTCTGGGAACTCCTCCAACAGGTTTATGGGGATATCAAATAAAAGTACCTTTTCTGGGAGGCCTCACAGAGTGACACCCTTTACATGAATATTTCATAATTTTTAAATAATATATATTTATATTAGACTTTTTGACATGGAAGGACTTCCAATGACACAAGCTTCAGATCTGCAGCCTAAATTTGTAGCTCGAAGTTGCAGCCTAAAAACACTCACAGCTGTGCCAAAGGCTGAAATATTTTATTTCACAGACAGGCCTTCCGACTTTCTCCTGCCTGTTTTAAAACCCCATATTACAACAGTTTGCAAAACTCCAGCCTTCAAAACGCTGGTGCTTAAGGAAAATGCACATTCCCTTATGTCTAGAGAGAGTTTATACCAGTTTTTGTAGACAGGTTCGTGCACAACTTACTCACTCACTAATGTGATGCAGCACTTTTAATGTGCAATGTTTAACAGTAAAAAAAAAATCTAAGAAGACAATTTCAATTTATTACTTTAATTGGAGTAAAACTATTTTAGAATCATAGAATCTCAGAGTCCCAGGATGGTTTGGGCAGGAAGGGACCTTAAAGATCATCTCATTCCGCCCCCTGCCATGAGCAGGGACACCTTCCACTGGTCGGGATGGTCAGAGCCCAACCCCATCAATATTCTTCCTAAGATCACAGACTTTTCAAATCTATTTACTAACAGATTATTATTAAATTATTTAATTAATTTTGTTAATTAAATTTTAGTGTATTATTATATTATACGTTACTGCATATTATACATAAAATATATAACATAATATACATTATACAGTACCTATTATATACGATAATCATATCAATAAATTATGTTTGTTTTTATTATATAACATGTGATAGAATTTATTTCATTTTATTACAAATTATTAAGTTGTTATTAATACATTATTTATTGATCGATTATTAAATCTATTTATTAAGAGATTATTGTCAAAGAAGGTCTTACCACTGGCAACAAATTCATGGCGTTTTTTTTCTCCGCCTTTAATTCGAATATTTTGAAATGCACTTACCATAAGGAATGACATCCCTGGTGGAAAATTTGATACTTGCTGACACCTGCTCTTCAAAGGTGGGGATAAATACCTTAAGTTGCACCCTCTCACAATAAATATAAATTGTCCTCAAAGCAGGAGATGCACAGTAATGCACAATTAAACTCTACAGGGGATTGCAAGGTACCTAAAATTTGAAGGATTTTACAGCAGAGTGGTTTATCTTTTCTGATTTATAAAAGATTCATTTATTTAATTTTTCTCTGTCTTAAAAAAACTTTATTGCCGCTGACGTTGCACACGTTTAAGATAATCAATATAAATGTGTCGTATTGATATTAGTTGTTATATTTTATTCAAACATCCAAACCTTAATGAAACTTAAACCCAACCATATATCACCTCTTTTCACAAATGCTTATTAGAATAATATTTTCCCCCTAAATATAATCTCGTACTAGCACAGAAAAAACGCTACATTTTGCTCATTTCCTTTTCCCTTTAGTAAAAAAAAAGAAAAGAGTGTTTTAGTGGATTAATAAATTTTGAAAATGCATCTGTCATATAGGAAAGTGATCCATAGTTATTTAGATAAAATCTTTTAAGAAGCCTGAATGTGCTGAGTGGAAACTCAGAGTCTATAAAATATACTCCAAACATGGAGCTCAGCACGTTTATTCCAGCTTCATTATCTCTTTTTTTATTTTCCCAGTGTCTTTATTTCAATTAGCTGTGTGAGATTGATTCTGTTGGTGTTTTCTTGTTATCAGAAAACTCATTTAAGAGAAGCAAATGTGAATTATAGCCCTGTGGGATTTGGCTGTAACCAATGGCCCCTCTGAAAACTTAGAAATGAACATTTGTCTGCCTTATTCCACATTCTTTGTCATATTAATGGAGGGATAATTCAGTAAAACATGTAAGAATTGGAGGTGTTTGATTCTAAGATGATAAATACAAACTTTAACTCAGGGTTTTTTTTAATACTTTAGGATTTTAGTGTGAGATAGATGATCCCCAACATGTCTCATTTCTGAGCTCTCCAGTTCCTGCTGCTTTATAGGCATTTAATTTATCCTTTCCTACTCTTTAGGTCTGCGTTTGCCACTTTTCATGTGCTTCTCTCCCTAAACTCCAGTTTCCCCAGATCACTCCCAGTGCTTGTCTCTCATCAGAGAAAGCTCCTTGCAAAAGCAACAAAAAGAGAGAAATTCAGGAATAAGTAAGGCCAAACTTATCGTCTTCTGCAGACTCGCCTTTCCTTGCCCTGTAAACTGTCTGGTATCAAATGCAGGGCAGGATGAAAGGACAACTGACTGCCTTTGGAGAGGAGAGCTCTGCTCCCAGGAAGAAAGGAGGACATCAAAATTATTTATAATTTTAATTTACTGGAGAATGGCAAACTGATTGTGCAGCCTGACCTGTTCTGAGGTGAGGTGGCTCTGGATGTCTCTACTCATGTGTGAACAAAGCACAAGAATTTGCTCTGAGGCTTTATGTTAAATGGTTTCTGAGGGTACTTTCTTAGATAAATTAATTATTGTAAGTTGATCTCTTTTCTTGATAATGGCTGGTAAGTGATGGTGCCCTTGTGCTGCCTTTGACTAGTTTGATAAAAACAGCACCATGAGATATCTCCTGGAGTTGGCATCTGATTGAATTGGGCAAGGACAGAATCACAGAATCCCAGGATGGTTTGGGTTGAAAGGACCTGTCATGAGCAGGGACACCTTCCACTAGCCCAGGTTGCTCCAAGCCCCGTCCAACCTGGCCTTGGACACTTCCAGGGATCCAGGGGCAGCCACAGCTTCTCTGGGCAACCTGGGCCAGGGCCTCCCCACCCTCAGAGGGAACAATTTCTTCCTAATTCTTTTCCTTCCTATCTTTCTGTTCCCTTTGCATCTGTGATTGTGAATTCCATGTTCCTCTGGAAGCTGCTGGTGATAAAGACAGAAGAGGTGAACTGCCTGACCTAAGCATCTGAGCTCTTAATTCACAAGTTTTTAATTCTCTCTGACTTGATGTCTTTGACTGAGAAATCTTTGCAAAATGGGCACTATTTCTGTCTTTCTTTGTCATAATTTTGCTCTTAAAAATTAATTAAGATTAATTTTTACTGTGCATGTTTTAGTTACTGATGCCAATATTTCACCAGAAATTTTCCATTAAACCACCTTTGATACATGTCGCCTGTGTACAATTGAATCTTTGGGAAAGCCTTCAGTTAATAATATTAGACGGGGAGAAATACTGTGAAAATAATCAGAAGAAGTCTCCTTTAGTTTCAAAAGATTGAGTCCTGCTCTGACTTACAGATTTTAGCTGAGTTCCTGGTGAGGGTGAATATGAAAAGCTGTTAGTTACCTTCAGTGTTGGATGAAATAACATCTAATAAACTTTCATTTCAACCAGAATGCTTTAAATATCAAATTTCTTGCAATGTGAAGCTTTCAGAAGGCTTAGAAGCCAATGTGTTTGCTTTGAGTCCTTTCAATCAATTGAATGGCTGAACTGAAGAGATGCTGACTCTTAGTTTTTCAACAATATAAAATGTGGGGACTGTTCTAGTTCAATTCTCAAAACAAAAACCTGTTTAGATTGCAATGACAGAAGAGAGTGAGGGGGCTCAGATAAAGGTCTTTACTGATGGAAAAAATATTCCCTATTTTGATTTGGGGTGGTCAATTCTCCAGCTGGAACTGCCTGGGAGAGTCACTGGGTCTATGTGATTCTTCACGCTGGTGTAAATCAACATATTTAAGCACACAAACATTGAGTACCAGTGGTACCTGTAGGACAGGACCTGGAATGAGACCATCTCTTGTTTCCCAGAGAAGCTGTGGCTGGCCCACCCCTGGAAGTGTCCAAGGCCAGGCTGGAGCAACTGGGGCTAGTGGAAGGTGTCCCTGCCCATGGTAGGAGTGAGATCGGCTGGGCTTTAAGGTCCCTCCCAACCCAAACCATCCTGGGAATCTGATTCTGGGGCTGTCTGAAAACTCCACCTGGAGTGATCCTGGGACATGTTTCGTCATGGAGGTGGCAGGAGTTTAGCCAAGCACTTTGTGTCGGAAGGGTTTGCTGTCTCAGGGCTGTCCATGGCCTCCAGTCCATTGGTTGTCTCCCATCAGCCCAGGGGCTCCTTTACTCAGAGACACTCAGGGAAGCCCCTGCAGCACCCAGGGAACTGTTCTGTGTACGCACACCAGGTATGACCATCCCACAGACCTGCAATCCAGCCTTACATCACACCTGTAACCTCACTCAGAGTTAAACCTCCTGCAGCCCGTGAACAACTCCAAGAAGGTTATTTTGCCTGCTGGGGATGCCCAGCCTGAAGTTTTTTTTTGAAAGACTAGAAAAAGCTTGTTCTTGTTTAAATGACTGAAGGAAATTCGGGGAGTGAAGCCACCTCACTCATTGCTGCAGCTTTCTGAACACTGTTCATATCTTCCCTTGCCTGAGGAGATCAACCCACATTCCTCCAGAGGAATGACCAAAACACAGGCTATAAATTATTCTCAGAGAGTAGCACATTTTGTCAGTCTTGACAGTTCATAGAACAATCCGTGCACTGTTCATTACATAGAAATCAATGTCAGAGCTGCTGGGTCAGAGTGGGGAAGACAGAAAGTGAGTTGGAATATGGAATTGAGAAAAGAAGGAAGATGCTGATGATTTAACTCAGGGCAATTTATGTTTTAAACAAAGTAGACGGGGAAGGATAATAAGTCTAATAAATATTAAATGGATATTTAATAATATTTAATATTATTTTTAAAAATCCTAACTCAACTATGAAATTATAAGAAACAAATAAAACTTGATTTTTCTAATGAGAATTAATTTTCTTATTATTTTATATCTATTTTAGCTCTCAAATGATAAGGAAGGGCAGTTGCTTAAGACAAACCCATTTTTTTTATGGAATCTTGGAACTTTATTGATCCTCTTTAAGTTGATTCTAAACTGGGCAAAATCTGGCCCATTAATTTAAACTCCAACAGTAACTGCACCACCAAACAGGACTGGAAAAAATGCCTCAAGACATTTATATCTTTATATTATATTATATCTTTATACTGGAAATACAATGGAAATAATAATTTTAAATATACTTCTATCTAGAACCAGATACTCTCAGTATATTATTGATCACCTTTCGGCTCCACAATGAAGTATGCTTTGAAAAAAACATTTTTTTTCATAAGTTTAATTAATAAATTTATTTTACCATAATTTTTATTGGTTTCATTGATTCAACCTCTGTATTTCATTTAAGATAGATGAAGAACTGTTTTTAATTGATGATAGATGCAAAATACAGGCTAAAGGACTCAATAATTTCTACTGATCTTATTGTTTATCAAATAATAATTTCAAGTATCCTTCTCTCTAGAACCAGATACTGTTGATCACCTTTTGGCTAGACACTAATGCATGTTTTGAAAATACATTTTTTTCATGGGTTTAATTATTAAATTTATTTTACTTTATTATTCATAGATTTCATTGATTTAAGCCCTGTTTTTCATTTAAGATACAAGCAAAATGCAAGAGCTTAACCATTTCTACTCATCTTATAGTAATTTTCTATGAAATAATAATTTCAGATACCCTTCTGTCTAGAACCAGATACTCTCAGTGTATTATTGATCACCTTTTGGTTACACACTGAAGTATGTTTTGAAAACACTTTTTTCTATAGATTTAATTATTAAATGTATTTGACTTTAATTTTCTTGGGCTTGGAATTGGCACTTTATCAGTGCTCTGAGCAAATCCTGGCCTGTCTGGGCTGGAGTGAGTTGGAGTTTGCTGGGAATGGGGGGACATGGACACCTTTGAACCTGTTTGTGGCCCAAGGGGGCAAATGAAAAGGGAAATCCATCTGTCAGAGCTTCTGGCATCACCAAGGAAGAGTTTGAGAATCTCTTTGTTTGCTCAGCTCCTCCAGCTGGACACTCCAGCCTGACCCAGTCAGGCCAGGCAACGTGCTCCTAAAAGCAGGTGCGTGGCCATAGGTTTTTAGGGAGTTTTCTTCTGGATGAGAGTTTTGGAAGATCTATCAATCCTGGCACCCCCTCATGATATTTTAGCAGGAGTTGGTCATACTGGGATCACTCAAAATCTGCCCCTTTCAAAAGCCTGGCAGTGCCTACCGTGAATCTCAATGTGTGTCCCTTAATTACCTGGGAATTAGTGCTAATGGCACGCCATCTCCTCTCCTTTGGCTCATATTGGAGCTTTAGATTGTAAATTTTATATAAGTCCATGTGTTTTTTGGCAAAATGAATCCCCATCTGAGTAAGAACCTTTCAGCTCCCAGTGTTAAACATAACTCAGTTTTGCACAGCAGATATTACCAGCCTTGGTGGTTGATGATATTATTAACTGATACTGTCAATGTGCTTTCTAAATGGACTTGTTTAACTCCATCTAAACAGTTATCTGAGTGCTGCTTTTTAAAGATGATTAATAACCTGCAGGTGACAGCAGTTCCCAGAAATATCTGTGAAGATCTTTCACTTCTTTTCACGTAAAAATGCATGAGATATTATTTTAACAGTTAGGTAAGACATATCTCTTTCATGTCACCAGACTATTAAATATCTACTTAATTAACCTCTTCCTCTTTATCCAGAGCTTGTCCAGACGTTCTGACAGTTCTTAAGAAATAAAAGAATAAAATACTAATTTGTAATAATCCAGTTCAACAGAAATCCCACTTCTCTGATTCCTACACCTTAACCTGCTGCAATGTGAACATGGTCAAATGACTATCTATCACTATTTGCCTTCATTTTTACTTGTGCAGGTTCAGACTTCATATAAAGGGAAAGATTTTTCTTGCAAGCCTTCCAAGAAATAATACTTTATGTCTAAAGCACTAAGCATAATAAAGGTGGCCATTATCATGCAATTAGGGAATCCCAGAATGGGTTGGGTTGGAAGGGACCTTAAAGCTCATCTCATTTCACCCTCTGCCATGGGCAGGAACACTTTCCACTAGACCAGGTTGCTCCAAGCCTCATCCACCCCTTGAACAATTCCAGGGGTCGGGAGGAACACGGATGGGGATTTAGAACAGAAGGTTCTCCCTAAATTTACATTCTTTAACAAAAAGGCAGATAGAAAGAGAGATGTGTAAATTCCATTTCAGGACAGTTCAATATCCACCTCATCATTAGACTTGGCTGACCACAGTGTTTGGGATCAGATTCCCAAATATTCACTCCCAGCTGTGTGATGACATTTATGCCTCACCCTTGGTGGCTGAGCACAGTCTGTGAGTTGGGATAATAATTCCCAAGATGTGTTTGAGCCCTCCAGTGGCCACTGTTGTGGTTTGTACTTTGAAAACTGCCAATTAGAGCGTCAGTGTTCATTAAAGCAGCCCTCATGTCTCTGGGTGCAGTCAGCAATATGTTTCTGCAAACCTGAGCTGACAAAATATTTGGTTATTTCTCCTGAAGGAGTGAGGCAATCGTCTGTCACAGCGGCAAAGTCCGTGCTCCCAATTCTCCCAGAGTATCACTGCCAGCACCTCTCCTGCATAGCTGATTTTCCTTCTCCTAACACCCACAGGATGTGTTTTCTCTGGATGCTGTGGCTGAAACAACCCTTCCTCAGCACAGCAGTGAGATCTCTGCCCTCTGTGCTGCACTGCCCAGGGTGGACAACGTGGCTCCCCTGGACAGGGGTTACACGGGACAGCCGGAGTCAGAGGATGTGCTGAATTGGAAGGGACCCCCAAGGTCTCCATCCAGTCCAACCCCTGGCCCTGCACAGGCCCATCCCCAAGAGTCCCACCCTGTGCCCCAGAGGATCATCCAAAGCCTCCTGGAGCTCTGGCAGCCTTGGGGCTGTGCCCACTGCCCTGGGGAGCCTGGTCAGTGCCCAACCAGCCTCTGGGGGAAGAACCTTGTCCTGAGATCCAACCTGCCCCTGCCCTGACACAGCTCCAGCCCTTCCCTGGGCCCTGTCCCTGGTCCCCCCAGAGCAGAGCTCAGTCCTGCCCCTCCTCTGCCCCTGCCCAGGCAGTTGGAACTGCACTGAGGTCTCCCCTCAGTCTGCTCTGCTCCAGCTGAACACACCAAGTGCCCTCAGTGTCCTCACAGGGCTTCCAATCAAGGCCCTTCCCCATCTCTGTGTCCCTCCTTTGGACACTCCCCAATGGCTCAATCTCTCCCTTCCATTGTGTCCCCCCAAACTGCCCCAGGGCAGAGCAGAGCGGGACAATCCCCTCCCTGCTGCCCCCAGGACAGGGATGTCCCTCCTGGCTGCCGGGGCACTGCTGACTCAGGGACAACTGGCACCCACCAGCACCCCCAGGGCCCTTTCCCAGCACTGCTTTCCAGCCTCTCATCCCCAGTCTGTCCATCCACCTGGGGTTGCCCCATCCCAAGGGCAGAATCCGGCACTTCCCCTGGTTGAACATCCTGTGGTTGGTGACTTCTGCAACTTCCATTCACAGCAGAGCTCTTTCTAACCTGTTTTCTAATCCCAGGGAGCTCCAAAGTCTCTCCCAATGAAGCTTTTCCTGGTTTTAGGAGGAGCAGAGGAAATCAGTGCTGTTCCACTACTGGGTGTGTTTGTGTCTGTCCAGTCCTTGGAAAAAGCCTTTTCCTACATCCCTGAAATCCGAGGGCTTGGCCTCACAAGTAATCACCAAACTGGAACAAACTGACTGCCTGTGCCTTACCCAGGGGCCTGGGCAGCTGCAATTCGTGTTGCTTTAGAGCTCCTTCATCAACATGCTGAGCACCTTCTGAGCTTTGGGGACAGACAAGCCCTTTTGCTCCAAATCTGACAGCTCTGCAAACCTGAATTCTCCTTATAACCAGGGGCTCTTCCATCTATCCCATCCTAAGACCTTAAAACAGACTGGTGGGGTTTTTCGCCTCTCCTTTTCCTTTTTTCCTTCTCCTGATTGCCTGGTATTCAGCAATTCAGGAGGCAATAACAGATTTCACAAGTTACAATATATTTGGATATATGTTTAGTAATATTTGCTTATTTCCCCTAAATGGTTTTGAAATGACTAACACAAATCTGTGAAAGGGAGGAGAGACATTGTCTTTGCCTCTGAAGCTGGGGGAAAACCTTTATCTCACCCCTGTACCTCCTCTATAGAAAGAAAACGAAAGGTTGCTTTTTCTGTAGACCTCACTAACCTGTAAATCACAATTTTTTAACAATGTGGAGATATAGAATCATAGAATCCTGGAATGGGTTGGGTTGGAAGGGACCTTAAAGGTCCAAACCATTCCAGGATTCCATGATTCTATGAAAAAATTCATTCCTTTTATGGCCTATGAATGTTATTTAGGGTCAGTGTTGGCATCTTAAGTACTTGTTTTGGACTTGATTTTATCAAATTTTGTTGCCAGGAAACCTCTACTTCGTTTAGCCAAAAAGACTCGTGGAATCTGTGCCCACCAGTACAGCACGGGAGTGGAGTTTTACATTAGGAAGTGACATAGAATGCTCTGAAATCATGGAAAAATACAAGTGCTAGAAATTTCCTTTTTTAATTTATTTTCCCCAAGCAAAACCCACTGGATGCCCATGGGTGTGATTTCCCCAGAGGTGCTTGTGCTTTCTCTTTCTCTGTCAGACTCAGCACATGCCACTCCTGGCCTCGCTCGTTTCATCACCAGGCCAACCTCCTTGATGTTCCACACCTCCCAGGCCAATTGGCAGTTGCCACTGGGTTTTCTATCAACTTCTGCTCTGCAAATGTGCTACAAATATCATTTGGAAGCTTTTAAATCAGCAAATTCATCTGTTACTTCTCTGGGAGCAACTCTGGGATTACCTCAGCCAGTCAGAGCTGGACAGGTGTGTCCAAGGCCTCACGTTTCTGTGTGATGCTTTGGGGGGGGCTTTACTCCATCATTCACATTGAGCTTTCCTGATCCTCAGGTCGGTATTTCTGCTGCTCTAAGACACATTAAAAAAGGTTTATTTTCCCTTTTCCTCTATTTCATGTTGGAGTAGAAAGATGCATGTCCAAAGGCAACACCCTATATTGACATAAGGTCTCCAACAGCCTAAACTGGCATAAGGTCCTCACTGAAATCTTCTCTGCAGAACTGAGCTATTGCCTGAGGTACTTGATGCATTGCTTATCGTGACAAATCCGTAAGACAGACAATTCCCATGCTGTGATTAAAAGACCAACTGACAGGATGAAGAGTATCAGATGGGCACCCAACACAATTCCATGGCCATTTCCAGAAGCCTCAGGAACCAAAATAAGATTTAGAGAGGTCTGAAGAACTTTTTGCTTCCTTCCAGATTGCTTTTCATAGCAATGAATGTTGGATGTTCTTATTTTTATTTTTAAAAGAAATGAGCTTTCCACATTACCATGTAACTCAGTATTTGGTCACTTAAGGATAAAATACCAAATTTGAAATCTGATGAGAAAGATAATGAGACTTGACAAGCCTTTATTCAATAAAGGCAGCAGAACTGGAGCTTTGCATTATCCAAAATCTAATATCATTCAGTATCTATAACGTTGTGCCATATTATCCTGTTATCTATATTGATGCAACAGAATCATAGAATGATTGGTTTGGCTGGGAGGGAACTTAAAGGCCTTCTAGTTTCAATCCCCAATAATGGGCAGGGACACCCCCCTCCCACATCCACCATGGGCAGGTATTATAACAAAATTATCCAAATTATAACAAAAATTATAACTGAATTATAGCTAAACCTATTTGCTACTGTGGTCCAGAGGATGGGTATCTGCTGCATTTCAGTAACCAAAGTGTACAGATTCCTATCTTGTAGCTGATGGTATCAGCCAAAACATGGGGATGATGTTTGATATCAAGCACTATTTGATATTTGTAAGAACAGTTTGGGAATATTCATCCCTATTTTTAGAACAAGGTGGAATTGTTCTGCACTGCTGGGCTTCTACACAATAATTTCCAAACCCTGTGTTGCACAGAGCCAAAGCAGAGGCCACATATAAATTAGAAGTTCATCAATCAGGATATAATTAATACTACTTTGCCTTGGAGCCAAATATTAGCATATTAATATATTCCAGTGCACAAGTGTTTTGTAAATGTTATGGCACAGCCATACACGATGTCTGAACATTTCAAACAGTTCTGTGAGTAATGGGACAAGTGCAGGAGCAAAGGTGTGTGTAGGTGCATGTCAGGGGCCTCCAGAAAACAACAGCTACAAGATAAAGAACAAGATAAGCAGAGATGCAGGACATCCGCCCCGGTACTCAAGAGGCTGAACTGCCAAAAGCAAATACAAGATAAGGAGCACCAGGAGCAGCTGAAATACCTCTTTTGGGAGGTATAAAAGCACAAAACAGAAACACCTCAGGGAGCAAGGGAGAAGAAATCCAACAGCCTGTTGAAATTCTGACTCCTCTCACCAAAGAGCTCTCCACCCTCATCACCTTGACCTCCACCACTAAACCCAGCAAGGACTATCAGCCCTCTGTGCTGTCCCACCACATCAGCTCTGGGTGCTCAGCTTGGCAGTGGTAAAGAGTGACAGTGATGATGATAATTAACTGCAAATACTGTGATTAATAAGAGCTAAGCAGTCAAACCAAATGTGTTGTAAATAAGCTCATTTTAAATTGTTTAGTTTTAAAGTCTAAAGCTAGACTGAGCTCTTGGTTTTCTCAGCACACCAGAGTACTCTAACTCATAACAGATCTCCCTTCCTCCTCACACCAAACCCTTTTATCCCATAAAACAATCATATTGATTAGGCAAGATTTATTTTTGGTAAATTTGGTGAATCCATGCTGATTGTTCCCAGTCACCCTTTTCCGTGTCTCGTGTTCAGAAACAGTTCCATGAGCACTCACTCCCAGGGAACGAGGTGAGACTGACCATCTCACAGCTCTCTGGATATCCCTTGAATCCATTTTAGGGTGACTGTAACTCTTCCTTCTCTTCACTGGTGGAAGACCTCCCCTGAGCTCCACAACGTACTAAAGTGGATGGTGTTGCAAGGACACCTTCCAGCTCTCCCAGTACCCCCAGTGGATCCCATGGGGGTGGGCTTCCATGGGTTAAAATACCTCAACTAAACCCTGAGTCTGTCCTCACCCACTGCTGTTAGCTCTGCTCCCTGAGCTCCTTCCCTGAACTCAGGGATCTGAGGGACCTCGCTGGTGCTGTCTGAAAGCAAAGGAGGTGTTGAGTACCTTACTTGTGTCCCCTGTCACTAACCCCCTGCCACCACATTTGGTTCTCCTTGGATATGGTGGTGCTGCACTCTGGATTGCCTCATGCATTCTGAGAACAGAAGCAGAAAAACAGCAGCACGATCTGAACTTTCAATGTGTATCACAAAACCTGGGCAAATATCAAAATACTGAATTGACTGGATTGTTTTTGTCACTTGAATCTCCCTGAAAGTTTGCAGAAGTGTCCTGCTCAGAGAGGTTGGAACTGTGGGTTCATGAATTGACGTATAATCTGAGTCCGTGGTCTCTTTCACGAAAAGTAGACATTTCAGTGAAAATACACTGGAGCTAATCCAGCAAATTCCCACTCCTGCACGGACCTTCATCTCTTGGCTGTGGCTTCCCTCTCTGACCTTGTGCTTGGCGCTGATTCAGTTTGCAAACACAGTGATTTCATTTGCCAGGTCAGGTTTTATTTTTCAGCAGTCCAGCAAGTTGTCCTGATTGTGCAGAGGCTCCAATGATTGCTGACATTGAGAGGAAAGGGAGAGAAGAAAAGAAACCTCCCAGTGAGTTGTGAGATGGACAAAGCTCTAATGGGTGGCTTGGGCTTTAGTGTTCCAAACTGCTTCAGAAGCTTGTCTGCATTCAGAGAAATTCTAACACCTAGCAGAACAATTTTAAGGAATTTCTATTCTCCATGACTGTTGGCAAATAACATTATTTCAGTTCTTCAGTTAATTGTTAGTCCACTACTTAGAAAGGGCACAAGCCCGTGAGATGCAAAAGCCGTGAGAGGTTTCTAAGGCAGGTTTTGTAGCGCCTTGATAAATATTCCAGCTATGAGCTAAAAATGCTCATTGTAAACTCTGCTGCATCATTTATTAAAAAATTATTAAATGAAGTCAACAGACTTTCCTCTGCATTAGGCAACACTTGTCTGTACCACTGACAATTCTGCAAGAGTCACAGAGGGCTTTTTCAGGAGTTGCTTTCTGTTCCCTTTTCTCTTTTTAGTTCTCCAAATTATTATTCCTTAATGTCATCACTCCCTCCTGGCTCAGTGCACACCCTCTGCCTTTGCTTTTAATCCAAGTTTTACAGCAGGAGGGTTTTTCAAACACAAATATGACATCATGTGATATAACCCTCTAAACAATTTGCGACTTTAGGGTTTTTTCCGTGGAAAATTGTAAGGAGAGGAATAAAAATCCACTCAACCAATTGAGTGCCTGCAGCTGGCAGTGGGAAAATTTAGATTTCAATTTCTGCTGCTCTGGAGTTTGCCTTGAGCACATCACTTGAGGCACAGAAGGCTTTACAACCTGGAGCAGCAGGATTTGCACACAGACAGGGATGCAACAGGCAGGGAGACAGTGAATGGCTTCAAACTCACAGAGGGCAGGGTCAGATGGGATCTGGGGAAGGAATTCTTCCCTGTGAGGGTGAGAAGGGGCTGGACTGGAATTCCCAGAGAAGCTGTGGCTGCCCCATCCCTGGAAGTGTCCGAGGCCAGGTTGGACGGGGCTTGGAGCAACGTGGGCTGGTGGAAGGTGTCCCTGCCCATGGCAGGGGTGAGATTGATGAGCTTTAAGGTCTTTTCTGACTCAAACCACTCTTTGAAACTCAGAAACACGTGGATCCCCACCCACCACCACTCACGGCTGATACCATGGCAGGTAGAGCTGAGTGAGCTCTGCCTCCTTCCTTCCCACGTGGGCGGATGGATCAGTTGTCCCTTTCACATTACCACAGAAACATGAATCCATAAGAAAAAACCCACATTTTTCTTATGGATTTTGAGGTTTGTTAGATTCCATTATTGCCCACTTCAGAAATGTTTGAACACTGTCAGTAGCAGGACAAACATCACCAACCAAATTTGAGAAAGATTTGTATACAGACTTAAAATTTGACTTCTGAACCCCTATGGAGTAATTTGAAGATGTGACCCAGAATTACCAGTGTAGCTCTATGTGCTTGCTTAAAAGTGATTAACAGAAAAAAAAATTGAAGAAAACAATCTGGGAAAAACTACTGAGTGATAAAAACGTGCGAGTGGATTGATAGCAAAGATTTGGGGTTTACTCCTCAACTTGCTGCAATGTTCTCTTAACTGAGAAACAGGTTTGCTGCCAGAGGTAATTAAATAACAAATGACACTTGACTAATTAGAAGACTGTGCCATCTAGTGACTGGACCAGCTACATGAACGTTTTGCTGAGGTTTGAGGACACCCTTGGAGGCTCCAAGTAGGAGCTGAATGTGACGAGCTCAGAGCAAGTTTTCCTCTCAGCACACAGTGTTATTTTTCCAAGCTGGAACTCATTTGTTGTCTCTCCACCATTATCTGCTACAGTTGCTGGCAGAGTCTTTATTTATTTATTTTGTTCTCAACAATAAGCCTCTGGAAAATAACCAACATCTCTCTGCTGCACCTTTATCTTTTACCTGTCTCTTTTTGTTTTAAGATGTCAGTTTTCTAGGACAGCTCCTGACAGACAGGTACCATTATGATCCTAATAACATAACTATATGGCTGGAACATGTTATTCTGTCCCTCATGGAGTGTTCAAATAAGAGATTAGAAGACAGGTAGTTTGGGATGATCACTCACTCTCCATTTGCAGCATTTCTGGTTAGGATATTTTCTATGCCTTGTTGTCTGAAAGCTGAAGATTTCTTCAAAATTATTTTCCATGTCTCATTTTAATATTTTCTCCTCCCAACACCCACCTTCACATCCTCTCCCTACCAGTTTTGGGCTTAAAAATAAGTCATGCTAGCACCAAATTTGTTCCTTCAAAGACAAGTTAGGATATGAAGCAATGTCCTCACTGGAGTTATTTCTTATTTTGTTGTTACTGTTCTTAAGGCAAAGGGGGATTTATCCATGTTTTGTGTTAAATGGAGACATCTAAGAGACCAGATCCACATTTTATGCATTGTAGAACAAAACTGGTATAAAAATGTACTCCTGTTTCAGCAGTATTTTTAAATATAATCCAAACTGATCATTAATATAATAAAAAAATATTTTAAAAAATCTTGACAGCTTCATTTTCTAAATGCATTTGTGGCTAAAATGAAGTCACGAGAATTATGTCTCACATCACTTGGAAAATTTGACTATTTGGATTATCTTATTGGTGTTTTATGACAAATAGAGCTCAGCCTTTGGAACATACAGAGGAATAAGATCTCTTTTAAACTGACCTCAATCCTGGGTTTGCAGGAGTGACTGGCATTAGGGAATCATGGCATCCCAGAATGGTTTGGGTTGGAAGGGACCTTAAGGTCTATCCAGTGCCACCCCCTGCCATAGGCAGGGACACCTTCCACTAGCCCAGGTTTCTCAGAGCTCCATCCAACCTGGCCTTGGAGCTCCTTCAAGGTTTGTATTGAACAGGGACACTGAAATTCGGTGACTTTGCAACTTTTATGCTAAAAGAAACCCTAATCAGGAACTCAGGTCAGCCATGGAATTCGCTTCCACAGTAAAACAGGAACAAACCTGAGCACTGTTGGAGGGGAAAAACAACCCAAAAGATGATCCCTGGATTATTTTAACACTGTTATCCCAACTACTTTTGTGAGATGGATTTCCAGTCAAAAAATTGCAGCTAATTGTCTCTGTTCTATCATTTCCTGCTGGACCTCTTTCTTGCTGGAAAGGGTGGTCAGGCCTTGGCAGGGGCTGCCCAGGGAGGTTTGGAGTGCCCAGCCCTGGAGGTGCCCAAGGGAGGCCTGGCCGTGGCACTCAGTGCTCTGGGCTGGGGGACAAGGGGGGCATCGGGCACAGGGCTGGGAGGGCTTTTCCAGCATAAATGGTTCTGGAATTCTGTGATTTGGCACTGCAGTGTCAGGCAGTTGGTTCTATTCTATTGTGCTTGAAGTAGTTTGCTGTGATGAAAATGTGCTTTGGTACTGCTGATCTGAGCTACTGCTTGAGATCTATCAAAACAATAAAGCAGCTTTAAAAGGACTCACAATCACATTTGTATTTACCCTGTTACACTAAAAAAAAATCAGAAAAAAAGACAACTGGAACAAATCAAGCATTTTAACCCCTGTCTTTTGCTGAAAGGCAAGTCAGAAGAACACACTGAGACCTAGAAATAGATGCTAATTTCTGGAGGACTGTGCATATCTCGTTATTGTGTGTTTTGCCAAGAGCTGCCCCTGCTCTTGGGCAGCTCACTGTGACTCCTCCAAAGGTGGAGCAGTGTGCAAACAGCAGTGGGGTTGCAGCAGAGACTGCAATGGTGCTACTCACATCCTTAGTTCACAAATGGAGTCCGAAGGAGGAATAAAACATATCTCTTGTCTGGCCCCAGAGCTGGTGAAGTGGCAACTTGCATGGGGAAAATAACAATGCAATGCCAGTATCCTGCAGCTGCTAAGCCTCGGAATAAGACTTTCTGGTCCAGTCAGGAGCTGTTTATCAATCGTGGTGTTGGTGTTTCCAGAGTAAAATGCATCACCTGAGAAAAAACCCACTAATGAATACCAGGGTGCTGGGCTGGGTTTGCTGGACTCTGGACTTCTGTCCGGATGGAGCCCAAAGCCATGGACTAAATGAATTCAACAGATATTTTGTGGACATTTTATGACCTTAAACAGAGACAGGGGAGATTCAGATTAGATATTTGAAAAATTTCTTCACAGTCTGTGTGGTCAGGGATTGGAAGAGGCCCCAGGGAAGCGGTGGATCACCATCCCTGGAGTTGTTCAAGAGGTGTCTGGATCTGGCACTTGGTGATGGTTTGGTGGTTTATGGGGTCACGGGCAGTGCTGAGGGGAGGGTTGGACTGCATGATCTTAAAGGTCTTTCCAGCCTTGATGACTCTGTGACTTTGCAGGGGTTGTCCGGAGACGAAGAGAAGGGGATCTATGGATCACAGCAAAGAATGGGAGATTAATGGGCGATTAATGAGCTTGCACTGAATAATGTGGGATCTGAGGGGTTTGGAATAAGGGGTGGAATGTGCTGGGTCGGGTTGGGTGGAGTTAATGTCCCTCCAGTGGCTGCTGTGGGGCTGTGCTCGGGTTGGGGTTGGTACCACAGAGATGGTCTGTCCTTGCTGAGCTCCCCCAGGGCCAAGGCCTTTCCTGCTGCGGGGAAGGGGCTGCGGGTGTGGGAGGGAGCACAGCGGGGACGGGGGATCCCAGCAGACCCAGGGGACATTCCAGCCCATGTCCAAGGGATATTCCAAACCCTGGGACATCCTGCTCAGCGTATAAAGAGGGCACAGAAGGAGGAAGGGGGGGGACATTTGAAGTGATGGAGTTTCCCTTCCCAAGTCCCCGTTCCCGGGATGGGGCCCTGCTCTCCTGGAGGTGTGAACTGCTGCCCATGGGAAACAGGGAATGAATTCCTTGGTTTGCTTGGCCTGTGGGCAGTGTTTGCTTTCCCTGTTAAACTTCATCTCAACCCATGAGTTTTCCAGCTTTTACTCTTCCAATCTCTCCCTGATCCTGCTGGTGGGGGAGTGAGGGAGAGGCTGTGAGGGGCTTGGGGTTGATATAGAAAATATAGCTCTGAAATAGCACCAGGGTGGGATTTTTGTCAAATTCTTCAAGGCTGAACACTATATTTGTCTACATATAACTTGCGAGTGGACTCTCAGGCTACTCCCCTTGTACTTGTTTTAAAGAGTTCCCTTTCTACACACTTGCGTAATTATGGAAGTAAAATAACACAATAATATAGATAAAATATATATGTATAATAATATAATAATTATTGTATTCTATAAAATATTGTAATACATAATAGTATGCATTATATGTGTTTATTATATTATTTTATATTAAAATTATATTGTTATACAAATACATATAAAATTTATATGTATAATAATATGTTATATCCAATAATATAATGTTATGTATAAAATATATGTATATATTTATTATATATTATGATTAATATTATATAATGTTGATAATTATTAATACTGTTATGTATTTTCTTATGTATTATATTATTACATATAATAGATAAAATATATATGCTAATATAATAATATACAAGTATAATAACATAATGACATACAAGCATAATAATAAAATAGTAAACTATTCTCTTGCAAAATAAATTGTAAAAATACTATAATAAATAACAAAAGAATCCTATTACTGTTATATTTTAAGGTTTCTCTTCCAGTATTGGACATGTACTGGTTGACTCCTGAGGGCTCACAGTGCATGTGAACAACATTTCTTACATATCCTTTCTCAAAAATCAATTCCTTCCCCCCGTCCCCAAGTATTTGATTGCAAAATCAGATTGTGAATCACTCAGTCAAAAGTATTTGTTTAGTCTGTCCAGTTTGTCTTGCTAATGGTGTTTCTTCATTTTTCTTAGCTCTTACAAGCAGGAGTTGTGGAAAATAAAGTGTTGCAAATAGCTCTGTACAATCCTGCTTAAATCATCATGGCTATTTTTCAAATCAGCACAGGAATGTTTAATCAGTGCAGGTCACCTGTCCAGTGAAATGGAATTTTTTTAACAATTCTAATTAGTGAGCTGTCATCTGTTCTCAAGGGCAGAGCAACCAACGTTCCTCAGCTAGACTGGGAAAGACAAAGTGTCTTTTTAGCACTGGAAAGGAATGGAGACTTAAATGCTTAAACCTCCTAAAACCAGGTCATAAAACCAGATGAAATCGGAGGTGTTCAAATCCCAGCTTATTCTTGCAGCACTTACCAGAGAAGTTTGTGTTAAAAGAGAGAAATACCTCCCATCTTAATGGAAAAACACAATTAGAAACCTGAAAATGAAAAAAAATATACATATAAACACATGCATTCAATTATTTTTTCCATTTCCATTGGCTTTTTAATACCTTTTGTCGCAAACAGCCCTTTTTCTGGAAGTTTTGCTGTGTAATCACTCTGTGGGATCTGTCCCTCTCTTCCAAAGAGGAACAGTAACATCAACTCTTTTTGTACCTCCTCCTGCACTCAGCATATTCCCAGGTGTCCAAGGATTAGGATTCCTTAATTCTCTCATCCCTGATTGTTTCCTGACCATATTTGTACTCTGTAGACCAGTAATTTATATTGGCATTGGTAGGAGATTTCCAAGGACTTTGTAGCTGTACCTTTCGTGTTTCACTCACGTTTCTCTGGTAAAACCCCGATTTTCTATTTACATGGTAGTGAAAGTAATTAGTCCACGTTGAAAAGAATATTTATGACTCACAGAATGCAAGGAATATAATCACAATGTAATCGAGGGAGGGTTTAAGTGGGCACACAGGATGGGATGTGGAAGAGCTCAGGGTTGGGTGGTTAAACATGGGGCTCAGATTGGCATTGGGGACCTCAGGTCTAAGAAAAGGTCAGAAAAAGAAATGCTGCCACAGGGTACAGTGGTAAAGGGAATGTAGGCAGGGAGGCAGGAAGGACACAACAGTATTGTGTAAGCAGTAATTTTATTGTTTAAATTGTTGAACACGCTTCCCAGGAGCTCCTCTTTCCCCCAGTTTATGTTCCTTACACTACAGCACTGTGTTAGTCATAAATATTATGTTCAACAGAGACCAATCACTTTTCACTTCCATGTACCTTGAATATTCAGATCCCTTCCTTCTTTCCTTGCTTCCTTCCTTCGTCCTTCCCTCCCTCCCTCCCTCTGTAATAGAACTGACAATCCTGACAAGACTCAAGTTACACCAATAATAAGTTCCTGTTCTTCTGTATAAGTCGTATTTCCTTTTTGATCATATGCTAGATTTTAAATTTAAAACATTTGCAGGATGTCTTCTTCACGAGTGTTATGAGAAAGCTGTAGCAAGCAGTACCAGAGCAGCAGACACTTCATCAGCCCAGCTATGTGACCTTTATGATCTAGAGTTGTTTAGTCCTTGTTACGTTTCAGAACACCCTTTTCTATTCTCTCACCAGCTACTAAGTCTCACCCTTCAACCTCGAATTTGTATAATGGGAAAATGAAGCAGTGAATGAGTATTTTGTGTTGCAAGTACTAAAAATTTCAACATTTGTTTCTAACACAACTGAAATGTTCTTTCCACAGGTATATTATGGAGACAATTTCCATGTTCCAGACATCTTACAGATTAAATGGCACTGTTGAGGGTTGAATGAGAGGTGGGAGAGCTGAGAGAAAGTGTTGATATGAAATGCAGTTATGTATAAAACATTCCTATTCAACTGTGGCTGTGAACATCCACAGTATGTATATAGAGTGAAGACGTACATATATAAATTTTAATTTATATGCATGAATTAATATTACAGAAGAACAGGCTGAGAATCATTCAGCCCCAACCAAATGGCATCCCAAGGTGTTTAATAACTCTGCTGGGCTTCAGAGAAGACCTAGAAATAAACTTGGCCAGACATTTGTGCAAGATGTGTTTTCCTGGGCAGATGTGGACAGTCCAGTCAAGTGAAAGAGGCATTTTTCTGTCTGTTCAAGATACATTGAAGAATGTCAAATGTGACCACACAAAAAAGAGATGTTTGGAAGCTATAAATCCAAAAGGCTGTTTATCAGCCAATGTAAACCAGTGTTGGCAATCAGAAATCACTGACAGTGCCGTGAAGCCCAGGGCACCAAACTCGGGAACCACAACAGAAGTCTCAGGAGCAGAAACTTCACTCAGCAGAGTGGGATAGAATCAAAAAAATTACCAGGAAAGAACCAAAGTGAGGGTGGCTTTGCTAAATGAGGCTTTCACATGACAACTTTGACAGGGTTTCCATTGAAATAGCAAGGCTAATTGTATCATCCCTGTTTTTGTTCCACACCCTTCACTTGGAGAGCTGCTCTGCGGAATAGTCCTCACCCATTTTGTGATGAGAGGATCAAGGTAATTGTAAATACCCTGCAAAGTGTAACAGAATGAGATGAGATACTGCAGAAGGTAAGATAAATTTGGAGATAAAGAGGTAGAGCAACACCTCCTGTGTCCCTCAAGCTGGTTTATTAATACACATGGGCAAAACTATTTGAGAGTCAGTTTACAGCTTGAAGGATAATGGTGTAATATCTATCTATCTATCTATCTATCTATCTATCTATCTATCTATCTATCTATCTATCTATCTATCTATCTATC
>VXAY01001959.1:61839-91948 GCA_013399855.1 Oxyruncus cristatus | reverse complement strand
ATCCATCCATCCATCCATCCATCCATCCATCTATCCATCCATCCATCCATCCATCCATCCATCCATCCATCCATCCATCCATCTTCTTAGCTGCTGTTTTCTTTTTCATGCTGATTCTTTGGTATGAGATGTGTTTCCTCATCTCAAACACAATTTAAGTTGGAAAATAACTACAGAGGATAATTTCTTGCATAGAATTACAGAGTGGTTTGAGTTGGAAGGGACCTTAAATATCACCCAGGGACCTTAAATATCACCCAGTTCCAACTCCCTGCCCTGGGCACCTATTTAAGAGCAGTGACAGCAGAAACTGCTCATACCCACAGAGCTGCAAATGTTTTAGGTGAGGTTGTTTTATGAGGGAAATTTAGAACTTTTTACCTAAACTATATTAATGCTAAACAATCATCAGTAATGGAATTATGCAAACAGACAGAAAATGTTTTCTTTACCTGTGGCAATCAAGGATCATTTTTACTAATTAGAGCTCATTCAAGCTACATAATTTATCAAGGAGAGATTAGGGCAATTGACAGGTGGGATGTCGCAGACTGCATTATGGAACCAATGAAAAATAATCTTTTTGTAATTTATGGTAAATCTCACTGGCAATCCAAAATACCAGGAAATAGACTGAGAGTTTCAAATATCTAATTCCTGTGTGTTTCTAGTGCAAAGTGCCCCCAAATCAACGGGAAAATTTATTCTGAGGATATCAGAGAATCTATTCAATTTATATGAACCCAAACCTTAGGCAAGTTTTCCAGCTGTCTCTGTTACAGACTAATCCAATGACAGGGAGAAAAAAACATGGATTACATCCCACTTCTTCCTTTACTTTCTCAATCACTGACTGGGATATGAATTTAGTATTCAGTAAATATTCAGGGAGAAAATTGACTGGGATGAAGAGATAATATTGTGCTCATGAGTGCTCAGAGGATTTTGAATTGGCATCCACAGTAGGAGCTCTCCGACACTTTTTAGCACAGCCACCTCCATTATATCTTTACATTACAGGCTATTAAAGGCCCAGTCGACTCCAAACAGGATAATTCAAGCCTCTGATTGCAGCAGTGTGTGCAAAATATACACTTCTTGGTGTTCAGGAAAATGGTGATGGTGATCTGTCTGTTCAGCAGGGGCTCAAGGGACTCTCTTGGCTGCCAGAGGTACCATAACACTGCACTTCTGGGAGGGGAAAGTGGGGGAAGGAAACTCAGGGAAAAAGGGAGACTACCCTGTAATGCGGAGGCAATGGTATGTAAATATAAAATGTGATGTATAACTGGCTCAGCAGAAGTTTCAAGCACAAGAATTTAGTTTAGGTTGGTCCGGAGAGTCTGTGCAGGATAATAGGAGGAGTAGGACTGAGACAATAATCCTGAGTGATGGCTGCATAAACTGTGCCCTCGGCTCTGCTCTTTGCAATTCAAGAATAGAGCTGAAAAATCAGCCAAAAAGAATGTTCGTGGAAGATGTGCCATAGTAAAAACAGCCAGGAAAGTCTAACTTATCCAAGGAAAATCAATACGTGAATGGA
The DNA here is from genome assembly GCA_013399855.1 of Oxyruncus cristatus. Classification (NCBI taxonomy): domain Eukaryota; kingdom Metazoa; phylum Chordata; class Aves; order Passeriformes; family Cotingidae; genus Oxyruncus; species Oxyruncus cristatus. The sequence continues at coordinate 90,405 of VXAY01001959.1, read as the reverse complement.
TTAATGTACAGACCCCTCCATGAGGGAGAGAGATGGGATGATAGGAAGAAAAATCTCTTGGAAGAACAAAACTGAGCAGGACCTGGGGGATTAACACAGGTAAAATTAACCAGACAAAGTTATGAGGGCCACTGGGGTCTCCCAGGGTTCTTTTCTTACAATCAGTGATGGAGTAGAAAGGACTACAGAGAGCAAATTCTGGTTTGGAAAGATTTTGCAGCTCAGAGGAGACATGACAGAATGTCTCAGGGTGTGCAATGGGCTCCAAGATCAAACCTCTTTTGTGCCTAAAGATGGCACCTGTAAGTATGGGAACCTATTTAGTCAGAATCCCATTGACATCTTGAACAGAAATGTTAATTATTCACTCCTTGTGTTTCCTGGCTTACTGTCAAAACTCTGGACAGACCTGCAAACCCACCACAGACACAGAGGACACAGACATCTTTATTACCTCTTTGTGCAGATTAAATTCAATAAATTATTCAATTTCTTTTCCAAAATTTCAAATATATTTTAACTCTACAAACCCAAATCATAATGGATGGTTTGTTAATGCTCCGGAGAGCTTGAATAAAACTTTCAAAGATAGTTTTATTTAGTACCAGCCAAAGTCAAATTAAAGAATCTAGACACCCTGAATAAACCAGCTTTAATATTTTAGTTTCTACTGCCTTGAGGCACATTTGATTAGCAGTCACTTCATGCTGTGCTTGAAAGATCAGCCCATCCACTGCAGTTTCTGTAACCCAGAATACAGATTTATGTTTTTTTTTTTTCTCCTAAAGTTCTTAAGTATTCTGAGGATGTTTAATAAGAAGCAGCCATGTGTGCTCAGAAAGTTTGAAAGGATAAATCCAATATTCCTCCTTTTTTTTACCAAACATTCTAAATTTGGATGGACCAAATACCAATAGGAATTGCCACAGTTTTGAAGAATCTACCATTATTCTGTAATAAAGCACTGACATACTAATTTGTTAGAGACCAGATGCTGCTTGTGTAATTTTCATAAAATAAGAAATTAAAGTTATAACCATGTGCCCTGTTTAATTTAATGCAGAGAGGAATTAGAAATAAACTCAGAATGTAGTAGTTAATAAAATATGACATTCACATAACCTGAAACCTTTCCTCCAGTAAAACTGATATATAAATAGAAATGTCATAAATAAGAATATTTCAATATGATTTTCAAATAACTTTATAATGTTCAGAGGGGGACAAAGCTGCTCTGGTCTCCTCCTTCTCTTTTCATTTCATTTTCTTATATTAAAATAAAGTAGTAGATGCAAAGAAAGAAAACAGAACCAGGGTGATGCCTTCAGCGTGAGGAACCAGCTCAGGGGCAGGGTGGGATTGTTGGGGTGTCTGTGCAGGGACAGGGGTTGGACTGGATGGTCCTTGTGGGTCCTTCCAGGTCAGGACAATCTGGGATTCTGTGATTCAAAGTACTTATTCTCAACCACTCTTTTAATTCTGCTGGGGTTTATGACTCTGAGATGGAAAGAAGGTGTGACTTTAGAAATGCAACAGCTACGGCAGCTTTGCATTAAAACTCCAGTGTTTTTTTATTGAACAGTTGCTTCTCTTTTATTCTATGGTTTTCCCTTTCAGCTTACATAGCAAACATGGGGGGTTTTTTGAAGTTTTCCAGAGTCTCTGATTCTTTTGTGTCTGAAGATGATGTTCATGTTAGTTCTATTTCAGCAGCAGCTGCTGCACCTCCTGAGGAAGGAGATCTGAATCGCTTTCTTCACCCCCAGAGTGGAACACAACTGCCCTCAAACATTTCTCAGTAAAACCAGAACTCTGGTTTACAACAGGAACTTATTAATCATGTGCTGCATCAAATCTTCAGAGGGAACTTCAGAAAGCAGGTTTTTAATTGCTGAAATTGGGATTCGGCCAGGACACAAGGTTAATAAGCTAATTCCTCAAAGGGGTATTTAACCACTGTGCACCATCAATACTTGGGCTTTGCTTTCCATCGGAAAGATGACCCTCAGAAACAAGAGAATTTCCTTAAATAATCCCTGAAACAGCTTTCAGAACAGAGACTTACAGACTTACAGAACAGAGTTCTCCTCCTTGGCTATTAATGACACTGACAGAGGGCTTCTATTTAATGCCCAGTGCTCCCTAAGTATTTGTTTGCCAGTGTTCTTCATTGCAGAGTTAGTAGTTTCTCTATAAATCCTGAAATATAAAACTAGTTTAAGGGGTAAATTCTGAGTGTCTTCTCTACTAGTCAAAATTTAACTGCATCCAGGCCTTTCTGGAAAGAGGAGGATATTACTTACAGTGAGAAATGATAAAAGCATCCTGCCTGTTATCTAAAGGACAGTAACAAAGAAACAAATTCTTCCAACTCTTTCTCATGTGACATTTTAACCTGTTTTGCCTCAGACTGAAAAGCCTCGACATTCAAAATGGAAGAGTAGGTTTAGATTGGATATTAGGAAGAAATTCCACCCTGTGAGGGTGGGGAGGCCCTGGCCCAGGTTGCCCAGAGAAGCTGTGGCCGCCCCTGGATCCCTGGAAGTGTCCAAGGCCAGGTTGGACGGGGCTTGGAGCAACCTGGGCTAGTGGAAGGTGTCCCTGCCCATGGCAGGGGGTGGCACTGGATGGGTTTTAATGTCCTTCCAACCCAAACCATTCTGGAATTCTGTGTTCTTATGACTGTGCCTCACGAAATGACACTGAATTGCTCCCCTTCCATCAGCGTGACAATCACTTGTGCTACAGGAGGTTCTTGTGTTGGAATGATGGTTAAGAACACGTGGAAATCAAGGTATAATTCCCAACAGCCACCACACTGCCAGCAGAGAAAACAGGCCGAGAGCAACTCCCAACACTTCTTCCACACCATGACATGACTCCTATTTGTCTGGTCTGACAGGATGAGTAATTTCCTGTTTGTCGTGTTCATTAGTGCAAAGCTAGTGGTAAAATCTAGTTGTGACTTGTTAAGTAATGGAGGTGTGTACTTCAAAAAAAACCCAAGTAACAGTACTGTCCTGTTGCTTCAGGGATACTTTCTGCTGCTTCTGCTCTTCCAGGTATCTGGATCTCTGGTAGGTTCATAATAGTCAATAAGGAGTGAAAAAGGGACTGAATTCTGGAGCCTGCCCACTGAGCAGCAGGTGGAGGCGTTGGCGGTACTTGTTCTACAGCAAGACTCACCCAGTGCCTCCAGTCCTTGCTGCTGTTCTGGCCTCTGCACATGGTGGTCCGAGTGCAGGCTCCGACTCCCACAGGGTGTAAACTACAACAGGTAGGTGTTGCCCACAAGAAAAAGCATTTTCACTATTTATTTCTTTCTGTGTTTGGCAAAAGCCACAAGGGCCACTTGGCCAAGTGCCCCTACGGTGAACTCTTTGGCTCTCTCCAGTCACCTTTTTTCTGTTTCAATATCACATTTCAGGTCTTTCAATGTCCCACTAGGTTCAAACATTTAGGAGTGTAGTAGCTCTGAGAGAAAATGAAGTTGAAAATAATGAGGGCAAGAACTGTTGCATCCTGCTGCTTTGATTAGCATGAACCCTGAAACAGTGCTGGTATGGAGAGTGTCAGAAAATAGGAGAAAGATGACATAATTTAGGTTAGAACTGCCATTCCTAAGAGTCCAAATCTCTTTCTTCCTATGACGATGTGGAAAATGTTTAAGTTACAAGAATTAATTGCAGTAATTGAGCCTTTTTTTTCTGGAGAGTTGAGTTTTTTCTTGATTTTTTTTTCAAAAAGCATCCGTTCAAACCACTTGCTCAAAACAGGCCCAGCTCCTACATTAGATCAGGTTGCTCAGCGTAATAAGCAGCTGAGGTTTTAATAAACTCAGCTGCATTTTGAATATTAACTAATAAATCCTTCTCTAATTTGCTAGAGGGAATTTGTAAAACTAAAATTAGGAGACTCCAAGACCTAATCCTAATCATATTGAAGTCAATTGGATCCTTTCTGCTTAACAGAGGTTTTATTTATTCTTACCAGGCTTCCTGCAGTGAGGTTTCTTGAACATTCCTAAGAAGTAGAAGACAATAGAAATAGGGATAAAATGAAAGGAAGTCCACCAACACATCTTTCAAGATCATTAATATCCCATCCTTAATTTGCTCTGGTTTCCTTACAGTTAGTTAGCAGGCATTAGAACTGGGAGATAGCACCTATCAAATCCATCATTCCCATGTGGAAATTTAGCTGTCCTGTCACTTCCGGAGAATAATGAACTGCTCCTCTGCCTTACTTGTATTTTTGTTTCCAATTTAATCACTGAAGCTGGAACAAGTCTAAAATGAAGGTGTTCTGCTCAGATTTTATTACTCTTTTGTAATGTATTTCTAGTCTTCTGTGGAGGCAGGTGCCTTGTGCAGAACAATTTTGGAAACGGATCACCTGAGGAACAGAACACACCATCTAAACCTTACTAGGAAAGGATCTGGATTTCCAGAAAACTAAAACTAGTTTGGATGATCTTTGTTATTAATTTTTTTCTGCTGGGTTTGGACTACAAAGTCTTGTCAATTGTGAGTGAGAATGTTCCCAGGGGGCTGATAACACCATTTTGAAGGAATTGAAGCATTTGCCTACATCCCATGGGAAACTTATGGAGAAAGAAAAGCGGGGTCGATTTTAGGTTACCTGAGTTTAGTAATGGGGTTTTTATTTTGTTATGGTTTGCACAGGTTTTGAGATCATAATTATTCACGTTCCTTAGTTAGGTACTGGAGTTCAGGGAAAAAGGTACATTGTGTGGATTATTACACTATTATTTATCACAACTGAGACCAGTAGCCTATTTTCATTACCCTCTTTTTCAAAAAAAAAAAAAAAAAAAAAAAAAAAAAGAAAAAAGAGGGGTAAGAGCTGCTAATGAAGAATTATCAGTGCAAACAACTGACAGACAGAGTGGAAAGGAGGAATGTGCAGTGATCTCAGCTCTTTAGAATATGAACAAGAAAAGAACAAAAACCTACTGACAGTCCCAGAGAAAGCTCATGGTTCTGCTGAGGCTTCCTCAAGACATTTGATGTCAACAATAAAATATCAAATCTGATGTTAGGAAAAAGCCAGGAGGCTCTTCTGAAGGAAGGATATAAATATACTAAACTTTCTAAATTGCTAAAGCTGTCTGTTAAAGGGGTGTTTATCCTGTGACCACTCTTCCAGTTGGAAGAGTCTATTGCTCCTTCCCGCTTGGGCACATTCCAGGAGCACAGTGCCTTCCAGGGACTGGGGGTGCATCCATCATTCCCCGGACAAACATCCCTCCCACCTGACCTGACTGACTGGGCATCTCAGCTCCACAACGGGAAGGCAGAGAGAGAAAACAGTGGAGGCAAAAAAAGCTCAGGTGCAAAGAAGGGGAGAAACGACAGACCAGAAGAAATGGGAAATGACCCAGAAGAAGAGATGGATCAAAAAAAGTATCAGGAGGAAAAATGCCCAGTGAAATAATTATCCCGGGCAGACCCTGAGCAGAGTGTAAATGTTCTTATTGAAATCCTTTCCTTAACATAATAATACATAAATACACAAAAATGAATACAGAAAAACCACAAATTGTGAAAGAACTGGTTCAGGGCTGGGGTTTGGGAAAACAGGAATTTGGGAAGTTTGTACATTTGTGTAGGAGTTCCCTGAAATGTAAGTGGTGTTTGGAAGATGACAGGCAGATTCTATATTTCTAATATTTCTTGTAGGATGCAGAAGGAATGTACACTGGGAACATGATGAGAAACCACAGGAAAACAAGATCACCATTCGCAAGTTTTTAAGGTGAATTGAATGGTATTAATACTAAAAGTTCAAAGGAAACATTCTGAAACACTAAATTTTTCTACATCAGAAGTTATGAATTCACAAGCATCACTCCCTATCTGTTTTCTGCTAAAACATCTAAGTCCTCACTTTTTGATTCTGCCTTACAGACATTTCGGAAAGTAAAGCAAAAACCTGCACAGGTAACAAAGACTAGTTAGGATTCTTTTTAAAGCCACATCTGTAGGTGTTTATGAAAGATGATCAACGCATTAGCGTTCTCAAATAATATTTTTTTATAACAAAGCAATAATACTTTATTCCTTCTTCATAAAACTATATTTTAAGACATTTTAGTTGTTCTCTTGGTTTTTTTATCGATTTTATGAAGAAAAATTTGTATGACACAGAGATTTTGCAAGGTACAGTAAAACCTATAATACTCCTAGAAAATTCCCGTACATAGGAGATGGAAACAAAGCATGAAACGATCTTGAGGTAAATGAAAAGGGGTTATTTCTGGTGAATCACCAAATCAGACACAATGTTTCCAGTGTCCCAAATGGAAGTATCGATGCAATTGAAATAATTCCTGGGATTCCTAATTCAGGTATTCAGCTCTCCTGCCAAACCTTATTAGAAAGGGAATAGTGACTGGTAGCAGCTCAGAGGAGAGCTAATGGACTTAGTCTGCACTGATGGGAATGAAATGGGCAGACAAAATCCATCAGCCTCTTCTGCACTTCAGTTTTGTTTCTTTGCTCTTCACTTCTGTAATGGTACCACGAAAATACATCTGTGTAGAGCAATATAGTGCAGTTGAATGCCAGAACTCTTGTTCTCTTGCCACAACTCAAACCCAGTTCAGAAATCTTTCACTATTATGATTTCTTTTTAATATCTAAAGCTGCAAGAACATGGAGTAAGAGAATAGGAATGGTTCCTTTAGGCTTCATCTGAAGATCTCTTTCCTTTTAATAATCTGTTGCCTCTGTGAAGTAAAATTATTCTAATGTTCATAATGTACAAGAGATTTCTGATCAATGCATTTTTTATTAATCTTACCACAGTCAATGTAAATTGTATTAAGTGCCTTGAATGATACGAAATTCTGAACTTTAGAGATATTACTTCTTTTTTCCCCAGCTGTTCATTTCCATTTCTTTTGTACTGGGTTAATATTCTTCGTGCCAGTGTGACAGTTCCATGTACAGTATGAACAAATTAGAATTTAAGAGTTTGCCCTGTAATATTTTCTTTTGAAAGAAACTGTATTGGAACAATTCATTGCTACTGACATTTTTTTCATTAAAAAGACTTCTGTAGCTTTATAATAACAATGGTGGACAAATTCTTTTTCTTCCTTCCCTCTGCCTCTTGCTCTGGGGAAGGTTCTTGGTTGTGTCTCCAGAAAGAGGCACCTTCCAGGTTTCTGTGCCAGGGAAAACAAATTGATGGGAAAAAGGAAAAGTGGGTGGAGGATTCAGCAGTACCTCAGTGAAGTACTCTACAAATCCTTGGAATGAGCTCATATGTTGTGTTGCCTGGATAAAGGGAAAAGGTTGAGGGGGGAATTCTGCCCCTCTGCCCCTCCAGGTGAGACCCCCCTGCAGAGCTGCTCCAGCCCTGGGAACAGCACAGGGAGGACATGGAGCTGCTGGAGAGAGTCCAGAGGAGGCCCCAAGATGAGCAGAGGGCTGGAGCAGCTCTGCTGGGAGGAAAGGGGGGAGAGTTGGGATTGTTCAGCCTGGAGAGGAGAAGCTTTGGGGTGACCTCACTGTGGCCTTGCAGGGCCTGAAGGGGCTCCAAGAAACATGGAGAGAGACTGTTGACAAGGGATGGAGGGACAGGACACAGGGAATGGCTTCAAACTGCCAGAGGGCAGGGACAGATGGGATATTGGGAAAGGATTCCTGGCTGTGAGGGTGGGGAGGCCCTGGCCAAGGTTGTCCAGAGAAGCTGTGGCTGCCCCTGGATCCCTGGAAGTGTCCAAGGCCAGGTTGGACAGGGCTTGGAGCAACCTGGGCTGGTGGAAGGTGTCCCTGCCCAGGGCAGGTAGGTTGGAACAAGGTGATCTTCAAGGTACCTTCCAACCCAACCCATTCCATGTGTCTACCATGACTCTGTGGTAATTCCATGCTCCCGAAAGCTTCCAAATACGGTTCCTCTAAAAGACTTACTAGACTCCATGTTTATGCTTTAAAGGAATCAAATTTGGAAGCTCTCAGGAACATGAAATTTTATACACTTGTCTTTGCACATATATATAACCTGAGCATATTATATATATATATATTCTCTCTGAAACAAGTAGTTGGTAATACATGGACAAAGACAGAAAAAAGACAGTAAACTTGAAGTACATTCCCTGAAGGAAGACTCTTTGTGAAAATGCAATTTCCTTTATTGTTTTTAAGGTGCTGAAATTTAAGATGTAATAAAACATGAATACCAATTTGGAAGCATTAGTTGCTCCTGGCAACCTTGAGAATGCTTTATGTTTTATTTTTTCCTCTCCACCATCCCTGCAAGAGCTGAGCAAGAGAATGAGGAGCAGCACACGCCTGCTGAACCAATATACAGATCTGACCTCCTTTTCCCCTTCTCAGAAGCAATAAATTACCATTAAAATGATGGCTGTAGGTATGATCCTCTCCAGCAGAGCATCTCAGATCAGTGAGAAATTCACCCTTGTGCTACCATTTGACATTATAAAGCAGTTCATTTTAGCCCCAAGCCAGCTGAGTGTATCTCCCACAGGACAGCTCTGTTTGCATTTTCAAAGCCTGGCATAAAGATTAGCAAATTAATAAAATATTTTAACATAAATCAGCATCAATTGAAAGAAAATCCAGATCCCCTTGCACAGAAAGGAGTAGACCAACCTGCATAGAATGGAGAGAGAAGTTAAGAAATTATTATTGTGCCAGTGGGGTGTCAAAAATGTTTTTTTAAATATATTTGAGAAGTTTGTTTCATTTTTTTATCATACAGCTAATTTTTCTCCTTGTCTTCCTCTACACCACTCAGAACTGCTGCAGCTAAACTTGCAAGATGTGTACCTGCCTGTAAACTCCAAGAAACACTTGTCAAGCCCCACTGCAACATCCAGTCATCAATTTAATTTCCACTGCATTATTCATTAGATATTCAGAGTGAGCAACTGAGTGGAAAGAACTGGAAAGCTGTATTCGGTCTAAGTACACATCGAAAAACTCACACTTAAAGATTTCTCCACTGAAAACCAGGCAGGGAGCAGCGCTGCCATCGGTTGCTGCGGAGTTGCTATTTCACCGCAGATATTTCGGGAGATCTGGGGAGATTTCTCCTCACTCAAAGCACCAAAACCCCTCACCTACGTTGTGTTGAGCAGCTCCTCGTGGTCTGTGAGCTCTGACCGGGGGTTACACCTCTGATTAACTGTGTGTGTGAGAGGAGCCACAGGGGCTTCACACGGGAAGGAGGTCCAGGCCCTGAGTGTGGCAGCAGAGATGTTTGGCTGTTAAGGACCTTCGGCATGAAAGGCGATGCAAAAGACTGGGAAAGCAGTAAATTAACCCCAGAGCTGCACAAACCCTGGCAAGGAGGAGATAAGGGAGATCCCCTTCCAGTGCCTGAAGGGGCTACAAGAAAGGTGAAGGAATGTCCCACCATTTACAAGGGCCTGGAGGGACAGGACAAGGGGAATGGCTTCAAACTCACAAAGGACAGGGTTAGATGGGATATTGGGAAGGAATTCCTGGCTGTGAGGGTGGGGAGGCCCTGGCCCAGGTTGTCCAGAGAAGCTGTGGCTGCCCCTGGATCCCTGGAAGTGTCCAAGGCCAGGTTGGACAGGGCTTGGAGCAACCTGGGCTAGTGGAAGGTGTCCCTGCCCATGGCAGGGGGTGGTACTGGATGGGCTTTGAGGTGCCCTCCAACCCAAAACAACCTGTGATTCTGCAGTTCTACGACAATCCAGACTCAAGACACTGATGGATGGGGCAGGGAAGGAGCTGCTCATGCAGAGTCTTGCGAGGCTTCCCTCAGAACTTGGCCTTTGACTGAAGGAAGGGAAACAAGATCATTGGAAGATTCACAGGGAAAAACAAGCTTGAAGGATAGTGGGATTGGGAAAACTCTTATGGGCAAGGGCCCAACATGGAGGAAAGAGGCACTGGGGTGTAAAGAACCCAGAAAAAATGAGAGGAGGCGTGGGACAGGTTTGTTCCCAGGACATTACACATGTACTTCCCACCGAGAGAGGAATAAACACATCCAGTGCTTTCACAAACAAGTCCCGTGGGGAAGAACCCTTAAATAACTTTAGTGAGAAACTTTCACATATTTTTGATCCCTCTTCATCAAGACAGACAGAAAGAGTCATACCAATGCACTACAAAGATGTTCTTCAGCTCACTGTCTAATGAGACAAATCCAGGGGGAGACACCATCGCTACAACACTTTCACTTCAATTTTTCCACATTTGAAGGGCCTGAAATCTTAAAACTGTAACTTACGGGTTGCTATTTAAGATGTATTTCTGAATCTATTAAAGGCTTATGATAGACCAATCTACATAGAAGGAAAAAAAAAAAGGATAGAAAAATACTGTAACAGTAAAAATAATGCTGTTCCTTGTTATTCCTCTAAACTGTGGCAGTCATTTCTCCATCCTGCCACTCTTCTCACTGTGGGAAAGAAAACAAACATACAAAAAAAGGTTTTAAATTCATACTTTCTGCTTATTTAATTTGCAGCAGCTTAAACAAAAACTAAGTGTTTGGAAGACAATCCTAATGGAAGGATTTTCTGCATTTTATTCATGGATGGAGGTTTGGGAGTAAAATAAATACATGTAGACCTTTTCCCATAGATACAAGTTGCTTTGAACTAGTTCAGCTCATTTTCTAGGTGTGATTTCCTACATGCTCAGTGTTATTAAAATAAACCACCTTTCAAAGATTGATACCAATATTATTTATTTGGGTTTTTTTTTCAGAATCACTGAATTCCTTCACCATGGACCAGTGGACCCACATTTTTTCCTAACCTTCCTTTTGCTGCCAATATACATTTAAAAGCCCTTTTTTTTGCCCCTCACACTCCTTTCCAATTCAACTCCAGCTATTTATCTTTCCTAACCCCATCTCTTGCTCAGACTGGAGCCCCTCTTTGGTATTAGGAATGTAATTACCAAAACTAATTGTTGGAGTATGAAAACCTTACAAGTCACTAGTAAAAAAATAAAACCACTTTCTAAAAGAAGGGTGTCTCTTCTGTGGCTGGACCATTTTGAAAGGGCTCTCCCAATGTGCCACTAGATTTATAATCAAACCTTTAGGTTGCAATTGAAGCAAGTAAAAATAAATTTAAAAAAAAAAAAAAGCAAAAAAAAAAGCTTTGAAGAGTGTCAGATCATTTTCAGCTTTCTGGGAATCAACTTCTTATCTTTACTTTCACCAGAAATCATCAGAATAGATGATTTAAAATTTTAATGATTGATCAAAGCCTCTCCTCATTTTTCCACCCAACATGCAGGTTTTCCACTAAATCAATTATTTGTCCAGATCTACTCACAGTGTTATACTATTTCTGGTTTTAGCTAATTAGATTTTGCCAAGTCTTGTGCATTTTCAGTTGTTAAATCTCTATCAATCACTTTAATTGGAGAAAAGATGGAGCAGTTTCCATGATCTTACTATTCAGTCTAGTCAGCTGGGCTGTCGAATAAGTCAGATTTTGCTTGTTTTCCATGTTATCTATTTATTTCAAGCAATATTGGTGAAACTGTAGAACTGACATGATTTAGAGTTACTGTTTTGAGTGAGGAGTTACAGGCAAATTAAAGATTATTGCAAGGTAATACGGAGCAGGATTTTGCAGGTGTCAGCTACTTTTTAAAATCCCCAGAAATTGGTAATTTCCCCCTTTCTCTCTGTTGCATGTATCCAAAATACAGCAGATAACTGAAATTAGACATTAAATATTTCTACCATATATTTCTACCCATTTTCATGAAGTTTGACTGCAATCAGACATTGCTAAAGTACAACCCAGTTCAAAACCACCATTCAGTCACTTGAACTGCAAAACCGTGGTGTGTTGCTCAAGATCACAAATTCTGCCTCTTTATCAAGGCAAAGAAACTGCCAGGAATTGTTACTGCAACTCTCTGTCCTCCAAGTGCTGGGAGTTAAAAGAGAATAATTGCTGTGAAGCTGAATTAGAAGTGTTGTGTGAGGTGGTATTGGCATTTTGCAGATCAGGTGTTTGCAGGGCTGGTTGTTTAAGGGGTTGCTTAAATTAATTCTCTACCTATTCCTCTTCATGGATTTCTCTCTCAGTGTTACATTTAAACTCATTAAATGCTTTTCCAGTGCCTGCCTCAATTCAAAATGGAAAATTTACAAAGCTCAGGTTGACAGAGTGTCAGGGAAATCTATGGGGGAATAATCATAGAGAATAATGCCCTGAAGGACATCTAGAAACAACATATTCCAAGAAATAACCCTTCACAATTAAAAGATACCCTACTACCCTACTAGAAAGTATCATAGCACATTTCATGCCAGAAGTGCACAATATCAGGTTAATTTAATAACTGCCTAGATCAGTTTTGCAACTAAAGATAAACAAGCTCAAATATGCTGAAGTTGAGTTGACTCCTGGAACACTTGAGAGAATTTGGGAAAAACATACGGTGGAACAGTCTGGTGCATTAATTTCAGGGAGAAGTCTCTCTCACAGACTAAAAGATTGTATTTCCCAATTTTCCTCTGCAAAATTAAGATGTTTGCCTAATGCATTAAGTTCAAAGAGTCTTAAAACTTCCTGATCCAAGAACCTGGGAATTCTGAGCTACAGTTTCTTTATATTTCACTACCTCCAAATTTTAGCACTAAAAACCCAGCTCTGCCACCAGGATTCCAGTGACCCGTTGCTGATTCCAGCAGATTTTGTCTTGGACTATGAACCCAGTGACCTTTATTTCCTCATCTTTTCTCATTTAAAACATATGGGACTTCCACAAGTTTATCAGGCCTACATGCAATTTACCTCTTAGTTTCTAACAGCAGTTGACATTTATGTGTTGGATTGTATAACAAACTCATTAAAAGTTCTAGAAAGATCCTCTAAACAACAACAAAAAACCCCCAAACAATCAAAAACCACAAACAAACAAATAAACAAAACAAAAACAAACCAACCAACCAAAACAAAACAAAAACAAAACAAACAAAACAAACATAAAACAAACAAAAACCCAAAACAAAAACAAAAACCAAAACCAACCAACCAAACAAAAAAAACCAAAACCAAACCAAACCAAACCAACAAACAAAAACCCACCAAAACAAAACAAACAAACAAACAAAAAACACCACAAAACCCCAAACAAACAACAAAAAACCCCCAAACCAAAATCAACCACTTTGCTGGAAGTTTAGTAAAAGTGGATGTTCCAAAACTGAAGTTCTGGCTCTGCACATGTTCCATATAGAATAGGTTTTCTAAGGGTTCTCTAAAGGGTGTATGGACACCATAAAGTGTAAAATGTTACCCAAGAGTGGAGCTGCACTGAGTTCTTAAAATATTTGAGATTTCTTTTGGAATCTAAATAAAAGAGTTCTTTTTTATTTTTATTTGGAAGGTCTATTGTTTAAATGGGGCCCTGAGCAACCTGGGATAGTGGAACCAGATGAGTTTTGAGATCCCTTCCAACCCAAACCATCCTGAGATTCAATGATGGATTCTATGATCTCTTTCTATGAGTCCATGCACATTTATACACATATAGACACACATTACATACATATTTTTTTTATATATATATGTGTGTGTCTTGTGTGTCTGCAAGCATGATATGTATAAAACCAGGTCCTATGGTGACAGCTGAAGAAAACGGATGTCAGAGGCCTTGCAAAAAGTTTGTATATAATGGCATCATTAGTAGAAATGAACAATCTCAAATTAACCTGTTTCTGAACACAGGTCCACCCACCTGACAGGGTATTTATTTCTTGCTTCTAAAAGTTAGAATAAAACTGTGCGTGTTGTTGACAACTATTGATTTATTTGTTTATGGGAGTCCCTTGGACAACTGAACATTTTTATCCAAGATATTTCTTTGCTGGGGGGTGAGGAGAAGTTATTTATCAACCAAGTGGCATTTGAAATTGTGTATTAAAGAAGCAGCCCCATCACAGACAGGTATGAAAGACCACTGACACAGGTTCTACTGAGCAAATAAATCGAGAAGTCAGTGATGCCTTGGAACACGGGCTCAGACTTCCCTGGGGGAGCCTTGTCAGAGCCAAGATTTGCTGGTCACTGACACGGTTGCCAAAAGGTGTGTGGAACAACTGCTGTGAGAGCAGAAGATAACCAGCTTACAAACAAAAGCTGTGTTTGCTGCACACCAGGTTATTTTTGTTACTCAACCACAGATTTTCTCACTGGGGAATAAAACGTTCTTCCCAGTAGAGCTGTTTCAAAGGCTGACTTCTCACTAATTGTATTCCAGTGGTGTGGGGGTAGTTTTTTCTTGGAAAATCTAATGCTGGTGTTTCTGGACAGTTTAATGCAAAATACATCCCCTTTCTAATCCACTCCAGCCCCAAACATGAGAGCTGTGGGACCTGTTACCACAGAAAAGTGTAGGGAATGGAAATGTAAGGGAAAGTTGAGCAGCCATGGTAGAGAGAAGAGCAGAGAAGGGCTGTGAGAAGTGCTGTAGTTTTCTCTCCTAAACCTCTTTGGTTGCAGACTGGGGAAAAATATATATTTTGAGGAGTGTGTACCATTGCTTTTTTCTTCTGTTCTCCCCTCTGAGCCTGCTTTTACCCACAGCTGAATAACAGATGTGTCCTAAAGGACACTGAGCTGATGCACCACAGCTCCCGCGAGGTTTGTTGGGGAGGGTCAGTGAGAACCTCCTCAATTCCTCTGTCGAGCAGGTTCATTGCAGTAAGGCTCTGTCACCACTCGGCTCGGAGTGATTAGTCCTGTCTTTAGCCAAGACAGATCAGCAATCCATCTTGGCCAAGACAAATCCACATATTTTTTTAAAAAAGTGGTTCTGTCAAAGCTCAAAGCCCCTTCCTAGAGCAAAATCCATGGAAATGCAGAGCAATCTGTATGTGCTTGTGTGAAAGCATTACCAATTGATTAGAGAATCTGAAATCATCAGGAGGCAGATGTTTAGAAACCTGACGATCAAACTAGTTTTAAAATCAAAAAAATAAACCTTATGAAATTGCTTCTTTAAAAATCCAATTACCAGCTAATCATTTGTTCTCACACATTGTTTGCCATCAACTGTACAAGCAGAGAACTTCAAAAACTGCACCTTAAATTACCTGTAAACATTGTTACCACAGTGCTGGGGCCATAAAACTGGTGGAGATGGACACAGCCCTCAGTGGTTCTTGGTCAAGTAAGAACCTTTCNGGCTACAACCTCCTTTCAGATAGTTGTAGAGAGCAATGAGGTCTCCCCTGAGCCTTCTCTTCTCCAGGCTGAACAACCCCAGCTCCTTCAGCCTCTCCTCATAGGACTTGTGTTCAAGTCCCTTCACCAGCCTCGTTGCTCTCCTCTGCACCTGCTCCAGCACCTCAATATCCTTCCTGAACTGAGGGAAGTTGAAAACAACACAAACTTTTTATTTTCTACTCTGATTTTTCACTGTTATATTTGTCATGTTTTTATGTTTCTGCCCAAATCCCCAAAAGCAGAATCTCAGCTGTTCTTCAGATGAATTTAAGCTTTTGACTTCACCAAACATCCTTCTTGTCTGTTGGGTGGAATGCTCTATCCTTTTGCAGTCCCTTATGCTCTTCTTTTTCTCAGTCTGGCAAGTTTTGATCACTTTATTTGTTACTGTCTTGGTGGGCACGTTGTTTGTGCTCCTGGAATAATGTGTCTGGATTTGCCAACCATGTTATGAAATACTTATTTACTGTCTCTGATTACACTATTTTAGTACTATTTTTGTCCTGAGCCCAAACACAGTAATTCTATTCTGTCTAGATATTACATATTATAATAGATATAATAATTTATCATTAATAATACACCATATAATATATAATAATATAACCTGTTATATTACATACTACGTAGTATATATTGTATTGTTTTGTATCATATTATAATAATATGATATATTATAATTTATTGGTGTCCCAGGCCTCTGCTTTGGCTGAGAGTGACCTCAGAGCTGCTGTTGCTTGTCCGGGTGATCGCCTAAAACATCCCCACAGTCACTGGAGCAGTTTGAACTCACATAACAAAACGCACTGTTTGGAAACCACATTTGTGCCTGCAAACCCCCAGAGGTAGATTTCCAAGCTCCAATCACTCAGGGATTTACCTTTGGAATTGTCAGCACAATCTCAGCCCGTTTTGGCCTTCCCATCAATCCAATCCCTTTTGCATGTGGGTACAGGGTAAATCCTGAGGGATTTGAGGGATGCTCTGTCAGTTGATCTTGCTAATGTGGGCACAACCCAACAGATAGAGAGCTTGCAATTTGTCTTCTACTCAAAGGGTATTGACTATAAATCTCATGAAATACTTTATTTGCCAGAAAAAAAGAAATGTTTAATTGACAATTTACAACCATTGTAAGTCCCAGAAGTTCAGACATTTTCACTATTTATTCTTTCTACGAAATCACTTTTCTACTAAAGCAAAGGCAGGTGGAGAAACCTCTCCAGAACTATTTAATCTGATCTATAAGAAACTTTTTTTTCCTTCATTCCTTGCTGCCAGGTCTGGCTCACTCTGCCAGGCACAAATACTCTAAATTTATTCCTCTAGCTGCTTTCTCAGGCCCCAGAACTTCATTATGGCTGTAACCTCCAACTCTCACCATCTAAATTGCTAATTCTTTGGGTAATTCCTTTTTGAAGAAGACAAAGAAGCTCCTCTCAGAGACTGTAATGGGATATAAAGTTCCAGTCAGGGATGTATTTTGTGTCAGTGGTTTGGGGAGCAGGGGTGCAGGGCTGCCCTGCTGTAAAAATATAGTTAAGAAAAGGGGAAGCGTTTGCACAGGCAGAGAAGGGAAAAAAGGGACAAGAAAACTGTGGATATGAAGCGCAGAAAAGGAGGGGGAGAAGATTTTCCAGGTGCTGGAGCAGAGATTCCCCTGCAGTCCATGGAAGAGACCCCAGTGGAACAGGTGCTTCCCTGGAGCTTGTGGAAAGGACCCTGGCCAGGACTGAGCCCACACTGGAGCAGGTTTGTCCTGAAGAATTGCAGCTCATGGAGAGGACACCCTGGAACAGCGGAAAAGTGTGAGGGGGAAGGAGGGACAGAGGTGAAGTGCTGTGGAATAATAACTCCCCATTCTCCTTCACCTCTGGGCCATTTGGGAAGGATGCAGAGGAGCTGGGAATGAAGGAGTGGGAAGAGGTGGGGTTTTAATTTACTTTATTTCTCACTACCCAGTCCTGTTTTAATTAGCAATTAATTGCATTATTTTCCCCCTAGTTAAATCTATTTTGCCAATGAAGGTAATTGGTAAGTGGGCTCCACACCTTCACCTTGACTCAAGAGCTTTTTAATCTCATTTTCTCCCCAACCTGGTGAGGAGATGGAGGGAGAGGGTGGCTGGGTGGTGTCTGGTAGCACAGCTAAAACTGTGCAGGTTTGCTGACCTAAAGAAAAGGCCCAATTGGAGAAACTGGAGAAGGTAACACTTGGTCCAAAGATTTCTGCTGGATGCTTTGGGAAAGGAAGGGGAAAGGGAAGGGTTGGGTGTGTTCCCAGGGAACTCAATTTTTTGTCTAATACAGGTTGTGAAGAAATGTTGCCTGAAACTTCAGTTCTTCAGTTTATTGCTGATACTTTGTGTTCATCACCTTCACAAGCAAACAAGTTCTTTCCTTCCAAGATTTCTCCAAGAATTTCTGTGTATGGATTTTGCTCTCAATCTCCCTTTTCATGCCCCTCACCCTCCTCCCGCCTCCCAGCCCCGACTCTCTGGCAAGTCCTCCTGGATTCAGCACTTCCTCACTTCCTTCAGTGGTGAACTTTAGGACACTGTGCCCTGTAGGTGATATTCCCTTCATTCCATTCTCACACTGTCCCTTCCTTTTTTACGCTTTTCCTTATTCGAGGTGAAGAGCACGAGCACGTATTGGAAGCGAAAATTCCATGTAACCCCTCGGTGCTTTACAACCTGGATTTTCCCGTAAAGAGTGGCTGCCAGGCCAGAGAACTGCTCGTGTTGTCTTACAGGAGGCTGTAATATTTAAAGTCTGTTTATGAACTTGGGTAACCTTTATGGCTTCTTTTTATTTATATATTTTTTATTGTTTTAATGGGAAGCACATCAGTGTTGCCAGGTAATACCAAGTGTTCATTTAAAAGGTGCCAGGAACAATTTCTCAACCCATAAGTCAGAACTGCAGAGATCTTAAAACCTGAGCACGTAGGTTTTGTTCTTCTTTACCTTCCTGGGCTCGCAAGTAAATGTAAACTGTACTTTCAGACTTTAAAACATGATTGGTACATAATGTTCTCTTTTCACTTGAATTCAGTAAGTGCACGACAAGAAGTGGGTTCTTCAAAAGAATGTAAAGGGGGGGAAAAACAAATCACAGTGCATTTCAGTGCTCCTTTCAGGGGGAATTAATAGACATGAGATGTACTTGAAACAACCCCAGGGGAAGATTTGTAAGAGTAAAAGGAGTAAAATAAATAAGAAAAAAAGCACAGGAACAAAACCTGCAGGTTTTAAGCTAGAATTGTTAGAAGATTTCTTCTTTTTTTTTTCTTTTTTAAGAATTTTTTCAAGTATTTCCCTGTAGTTTTCTATTCACTTTCTAATTGTGACCAATTAAAAGAATATATTGAGTTATTCCTCTGCTTGTATTTGCTGTTCATCCCAATCTCTCAGTAGCCAGAAGGCAAATGTATTTAATTACCTGGCTGGTGCTATGGATGTAACCAGTTGAACTTAAACACAGGAACTGTTGATTTAACCATTGCTTTGTTATTTTAATATAGCCATTCCAGCTATTTTAAGAACAGTTTAATAGGTGTTTAAATGTTAATGCTTCATTCCCACTTTGCAATTAATTTGGCACAGTGTCCTTGATGAGTGAATTATCAGGGAAAACTGACACATTCAAGCAATATGAAAATGCACTTTCTAAACTAAGAGGGGCATCACAGAACAGTTCCTCTACTTGTTTTTTCCAGAAAAATGAGGAAAATCGTATTAGTAAGGATGAACCTACCTCCTTCAACTTCACTTATAGTAAATGGAGTTCCATTGGATGAGAATCTTCTCCAGTGCACGACATGGACATTTTTCAAAAATACCAAAGGCATTCTGGGTTAACAAAAAAGCAATTGGATTTTCATTCTTCTGAATGGAATTCAGGAGAAAACATGAGGAACGACAACAGCCCACCCACTGATGGGTGTTCATGGTTAACTCTGGGGGATCTTCTCCTGCTTAGAATCCAAGGCCAAGGTTCTTCATAAGATCAGTAATTTCCCACTGGATCAAGGCCTAAAAAAAGAAAGGAAGGAAAGCAGGTAGAAAAATAGGAGTTGTAATGACAGAGGACTCAAAGCCATGGAGACAAGTTACAAAAGTCAGAGACCTTTCTCAAAAACATAGTTTTTCCTGACAAATCTCTTGAACTGCAGAACAGGTCACTTGGATCTTGAAAGCCGCCAAGGATTCAAAAACTCTCTGCAACCTGTTCAAATGTTCAATTAACATGCTAGGTTGGTTTTTTTCACTATATACCCAGCTGGAACACCCACTCCAGCAATTTATGTCCGTTGTTTGTTCCCATGCCAGGGATGTCTCGATTCTCTCAGTAACCTCCTTGGAAGTACAGGAATATTGATGTCAGACCCCACCACAGCCCATGAGTTGTGTCCCTCCCAGGCTGAAGAAGCCCATATCCTCTCCCTCAGCTGCTCCTTCCAGGGCAAATTCTCCAGCCTCTGACATTCCAGGGGGTCTCTGCTGTACTCACCCATTCATAAACATTTTCCTTACACTGTACCGGAAGAGTGGATACAGGTTCCAGAATCAGTCCAGCAGTTGTTGAGCAAAGACCTCAAAATGATAAATGTATCTTTAATCCTCTTCAGTGCCCTGGCGCTGCACCTCCCCGTGTGACTGTACCATGGGCACTCCTGTTCTGCCACAAGGTTTCGCAGCAATCACAAAACAAAGGAATCTCCTCAGGTCTGTCCTGACAAAGTTCTCCACGTTCCTTGGATAGTGTTTAGTTCCAGCATTATACTTTGTTTCCCAGGTAATCCATGGTAATTTACAACTCCGTCCAGTTCTCAGTGGCATTTATTGTGTGGCGTTGCAGACATCACACACACCTGGACACCGCCAGAGATCACTGGTGTTACCCTAAAGGACCTTTAGTCTGGTATTTTGCCTTGAATATTGCTTCATAATTCCCCAAGTATCCATATCTGTACTTTATTTACCATCTTTTGGATTTATCATTCAGTTTTACCCTAAAAAAATTCCACTTTACTGTCTTGTCATGGCAATCTCAAAGGTGGATGTCTCGACCCTGTTATTTCACTTTTTCTGTGATTTCCTAATCATTTTTTTTTCCTCCATCTTGCACTGGCAGTTTCTACCAATCCTTTTTTGTTTTTGTTTTTGTTTTTGTTTTTGTTTTTGTTTTTGTTTCAAACCCCGGGATCAATCCAGGCTGGGGAGGAGCAGATGGAGCAGCCCTGGGAGAAGGCCCTGGGGGTGCTGGTGGGGCAGAGGCTGGACATGGCCCAGCCCAGACCCCCCCCTGCCCTGGGCTGATCCCCCAGCGTGGGCAGCAGGGCAGGGGGGGATTCTGCCCCTCTGCCCCTCAGCTGAGACCCCCCTGCAGAGCTGCTCCAGCCCTGGGAACAGCACAGGGAGGACATGGAGCTGCTGGAGAGAGTCCAGAGGAGGCCCCAAGATGAGCAGAGGGCTGGAGCAGCTCTGCTGGGAGCAAAGGGGGGAGAGTTGAGATTGTTCAGCCTGGAGAGGAGAAGCTTTGGGGTGACCTCACTGTGGCCTTGCAGGGCCTGAAGGGGCTCCAAGAAACATGGAGAGAGACTATTGACAAGGGATGGAGGGACAGGACACAGGGAATGGCTTCAAACTGCCAGCACATAGAGAGAGATGGGATATTGGGAAAGGATTCCCGGCTGTGAGGGTAGGGAGGCCCTGGCCCAAGTTGCCCAGAGAAACTGTGGCTGCCCCTGGATCCCTGGAAGTGTCCAAGGCCAGGTTGGACAGGGCTTGGAGCAACCTGGGCTAGTGGAAAGTCTCCTTTCTCTTTCCTAACTCTCTTTCAATTTGAAGTCATTCCCCTTTGTTCTGTCTCTCCATCCCTTGTCAAGAGTCTCTCCCCATCTTTCTTGTAGCTCCTTCAGGCACTACAAGACAATGAGGTCACCCCAAAGCTTCTCCTCTCCAGGCTGAACAATCCCAATTCTCTCAGCTTTCCTCCCAGCAGAGCTGCTCCAGCCCTTTGATCCTCAAATCAGTCCCTAAAGCTTTGTAACCCCTTCTGCTTCAATGTAACTCTTGCTTGATCGATCTGGAACCAGACTTTCAGTTTTGATCTAGAAGTGACAGAAAACTCTTTTCTTTTTTGGCTTTTCCAGGATTAAGGTGTAAATATTTGCATTTGTCTTGTAAAGTTTGCCATGTAACATAAATAAATGAACACACTACTGAAAATTAAATGTAATGTTGCAACTAATTAATTTGCAATCATTTAACAGTCACTAGATTTTACACTAATTGCTTTCTGAGATTAATGAATTTTCAGAGCTATTTGAGTCTCATATTTCTTGGCAAAGCACATTGAAAGAAGACAATAAAACTGGTTAACATGCTTCATGTGATTCGAGACAACCTCAAAACATCTGCCTGGAGGGAGTTCCAGGCAGTGGAGTTTTTCGTGAGTAGACTGTCTCCAATGTAACAGTTAACTCAGAATTGATTACTTGGAGTTTTCTGGGGTTTCTTATCATTTTGGTGGACTCAAGGAGGGCCAGCACATAGATCTTTACAGTATGTGCTGTGTTTTTACATTATCAGAGTGGAGGGCTGAGTCTCTGCCTTTTTGGAGAATATGTTTTAACAGATCTGTTCATGGACAAAAAACCCCTGAGCTTTAAAAATTATAGGTTGGAGAAAAACCCTAGATTTGGTAGAGCTTTGGTACAACATAAATGATTATCTGTTCAAAAGGAAAGACTTTCAGTCTAAGTTGTAATTCTGTGACTCCTGATTTTACAAAGAAATCATTCATATTTAGGTAAGAAACATAAACAACCACCCATATCCCTGAGATTTAGGGCTACATTGAGATCACTGCTTTTATTTCCATTGAAGTTTTTCTGTTTAAGCCACCAGGAATTCATTCTAAGGAGCTGTGGGTAGGTATGTGTTGTATTTAATGTGTGTGTATGTTCAGGGTTCATCTGGCAGGAGTTTTGGACAGCAGCATGTGTGCAAAATCTTTGTATGTCAGGTAGTCAGAACTGCATCAAAAGAGAAAGAATGACTGTGCAGGAAAGCCCTGTAATAATGGGAAATTCTGGGGTTTGTGGGGTTGTTTGGTTCTTGCCTGTTCAGATGTAAATCTTGCATGGCAAAAATGACTCTGCAAGTGGCACAAATTCCCCTGACTTCTGTCTCAACAATTGGGCACTCTGGATCCAAAGGCACAGGAGAAGCTTTTGACAAGATCAAATGGAACATTTAGATTTCTCCATGTGTTTTGGCAGTTTTAACATTTTCAAATTATTTTTTCCTGAACAATTATAAGGAAACAGGCAGATGATGCATCACCCTGGGTGCTCTGAGCAACCTGGGCTAGTGAAGGTGTCCCTGCCCATGGCAGGGGGTGGAACTAGACAGGCTTTAAGTTCCCTTCCAAACCAACCATTCCATGATTTTATGATCCTATGATCAAGCACAGCATATTTTTTATCGGAATCCTCCATGGTTTCCATTGTAATTGCCCTTTCTCTTGCAGGTTTTTGGCTTTTTTCCCTGCAGAGAGTCTGACTTTACCTAAGGAGCCGACAGTGTGTGTAGGGGATTTATATCCGTATTTCCCCTCTAATCCTCGGGTCCTTTAGACAAAGGATGAGTTAAGAAATGTCTAATTAAAAGCTAGGAATGAATGTCTTGAGATGCAGAAGAGGAGTGTAGCTTATCATTCTTCAGGCAGTTTGAATGGCTGGTTCTGCACTAAAATGCTCCTGGAAGCTCTTTTCCATGGTGTTTTCAGAGAAATCCGGAGCTCCTTTTTTCACAAAAATCAGTAGTTTTCTCTCCCTATTACGCTGTTTTCTAGCAGAAGCAGCTGATGGCCAAATGGCTTAATACTTCCTGCCCCTCATCCTGTTACCTTAGTGCTTAGAAGGGTACTTTCGTTTATTATTGACTTCCAATTTAAAATTAATTTGCAACAGAAAGAGCTGATCAAAACCATATCGAGGAAGACAACTCCTAGCTCAGCTCAGTGTCCCGTTGCCATGGAAACTGAGAAGAGCTGAGGTTTATACAATTACCAAAGTCTAGAATGATTTTGGATGTCATTTAACGTGAGATGTACCTACATGTCTGAACACACGGACACATCCACACGTGGACAGACACAGAAAACATCCTCATGTAGAAGTTGATGGCCATGATTAGAAAATGACACCCCTTGTAGTTGCCTCTTGCCTGGATCACAATCTGCTGCTGAAACACCAGGCAATGGGCATTTCTGATGTCTGATCAGGTAATTCTTATTGCAGAGCCCTCAAATCTGTGCAAAGCCTGCAGTGATTCCATGTACATCAAGCAGGACCAGGATTTCACCTTGAAAGTCCTGGGGTGTTGCTTTACCCCACTTCCAGCTGTTCCATGCTACCCAGGTTTAACATATGTAGAAAGTAGCCTAAAATAGCAGAACTCCTCAGCATTCCTGGGATCATTATAAGAAGAATTGCTGTCCTCTGGAATATGTCAGATGAGGCCAAGTTGTTCAAAATTCATTTAGTTCTCTGCTGTGCTTTCATGTTCTACATTTAATCTGCCAGAGAGTCAGAGAATTAAAGAACCATTAGGGCCGGAAAAGACCTTTCAGATCATCAAATCCAGCCATCAACCCATCACCACCACCATATTCACCACTAAGCCATGCCCCCAAGTGCCACATCCACAGGTTTCTGGAACACTGCCAGGGGTAATATTAGTCAGATCAAAAAGTCTTGAGATAACTACATGCTGAAACAATAAATGCAAAGGGTTGGATGGGCCATCAAGGTCACTGACCTCAGGATCAAGAGGGAAGATTTATCTCCCTCCTGAGGAGCAAGTTCCTCTATGCATGGAACTATAGTCATCCATTGTATGATATTTGCTTAATTCCATCTTTCCACTCTTCACCCTCTTTTTATACTTCAGGTGGTGATTTGGGAGTAGGGACAGTAAGTGTGTCTATATTTTGAAGCAGGTCATGTATTAAGGTTTGGTTATAATGGCTTTCCTATAGCAGTTCTGATAATCAAAGTAACTATAAAATGCTAAAAATCACGGCATCACAGAGTCCCACAATGGTTTGGGTTGGAAGAAACCTTAAAGATAATCCAGTTCCACCTTCTGCCATGGGCAGGGACACCTTCCATTAGACCAGGTTGTTCAGAAATTAGATGAGTACAATGTACACCCAGTTTATGCCACATTTTGCCGTTTCTTCCATCACCAGTTCCCATGGATGTTGATGTGACCGTGATTCTTTTATAAAGTTCCAAATTTTTACTGGTTATTATATCTTCCTCTTAATTATCAACATCAATGTCATTAGTGTAGCAGCACTGACAGTGATATGACTGAGGTTGGTGTCCAGCTGCCCGATCTGTTTTTTCCTAAATTTAGTAATAATCAATTCACTGATAATCCCAAGCAGAAATGCCAGTAATCTTATTGAGTAGAGGAAAAAAAATCACAGTTATTTGATGGTTTAACTGAATTTTTCCATTCAGTTCCATCCCTCTCCCAGATTGTGTTGACATTTATTTATTTGTTTGGTTGTTTATTTTGCAGTGATATGTGCAAACAAAACACACCTCAGATAGTCAGTGAGGCGAGGAAATTTAATTCATGAGTGATGGTACCTCAGCGCATTGCAGAAAAAAGGCTTTTCATAACTTGGCAGGCATAAAGACATAAATGTTATCCAAAGCTGTTACTCAAATCTGAGTGGTTTAGAGTGTAAAATATTGTTGTTTTATTCTTCCAAAGCACAAAAGTCTTTCAGGAAAATTAAGCCTATGAACTGGTCATAGTCGTGTCCTCCTGTTCAGTTGGTTAGGAGACGGTTTGGATATGGACTGAGAAAAAGGGATAGCAAAGATATCAGGCCTCAAACGCTGTGGTGTGTTCAGGTTCCTCAGGTGGTCAGGAACTTGAACTTTACTTGCAGTGAGAGGGACTTTGCTCCCCCATCCCCATCCTGCTCCTGCTGTCCATCCATTCCAGAGGGGTGGGAAGACAAGTTTTCATTGAAGACTGAGGCAAGAGTTGTTGAGTACCTCAGCCTTCTCCTTGACCATTGATCCCCATTTCCCAGAGTTGTTTATTGGGGTGCAACACCTTCTCTGACCTTCCTTTCCTCGTTAACACACCTGGAGAAGCCCTTCCTGTTATTCTTTGTGCCCCTTGCCTGTGTCACCTCCAGCTTTGCTTTGTCCTTCCCCACCTCATCCCTACAAAACCCAACCTCACCTCTGGACTCTTCCCAGGTCACTGTCCTTGCTCCCACTGCCTGTGCTTCTGTACCTTTAGTGTGACCAGCCCTGTCTCTTGCCTTCCTTGCCCCATTTCTTGCTCCTGGGGATCACTTGCTCTTGCACTCCAAGGAAGATTTCCTTAAAGATCTCCCAGCTCTCTTCCACCCCCTTGTCCCTGAGGGCAGTCCCTTCAGGGATCCTGTGGAATATCTCCTTGGAGAGCTGCAAGTTTTCTTTCTTGAAGTTCAGGGACCTGGCTTTCCTCCTCCCTGCCCCATGGCCCTCAGGACTGTGAGCTCCACCAATGTGGGATCATCCAGCCCAGGCTGCCTCTTGGTGACCATCAGATCCAGCACCACATCCTGTCTGTCACCTGTCTTGTGAAGTTCTCCATGAGGATGGATGAATGCAGAGCCATATTTGTCCCAACATCAGTCAAACAATTGCACTTGAACAACCAACGGAACAAATAAACACATAATATTATGTTTTAGACAATTCTATTGCATAGAGAACTGTGCAGATGCTGTACCCAGAGCTTTCCAAACACACAATCCTCCTTCATCTTAGTTAACTTCGAACACAAAAGGGAGTAGAAGTACATCCAAAATAATAATACAGTCATTTTAACCAAGAAGGAATGAAAAAACTTTAGAAACTTGTACAACATCCTCCAGGAAGTTTCTGAAATTGCTCTGAGAGAACTATATCTTATTGAATTTTGTAATTAACTTAGTGCTGAGCCTTTTGTAAAAAAACAAATGCATTAAATTAACTTTCTTAAGAATACTTTCCAAAACATACATTCCAAAAACACACTTCCAAACATTTCCAAAAATACATTCTATAGCTGTATATATCCACTGTAGTGGCTGTATTGTCAGAACGGGTTCATGACATTCCCAATTTTAAGCCTATCTATCCCTCATCTGATTTATTCTTCAATTAGGTGCAGGTCTAACACCTTAAATAACTCAAACCCAAAGTTGTTTTAAGCTTGCAGTAAACACAGATGTGTTTATTTAGAATAAATACAGATGTTAAGTGTGTTTTAAGAAAAGCTCTCTCTATTTTTTAACTGTATTATTTAGAGCATTACTTCAGTCTGAATTCCATGGTGAAAAGAAGCCCTTAAAGGCAGATGGGACCAGCCTGGACATCTATGATACAAATTTACTGCTTAGAGATAGCAGGACTATGTTAATTGATTTAATCCATTTTTGCCACTGTGAAGGAAAGACACAAGATAACATAAAATGAAAAAAACCCCAATATATTACAAGTTAAAAACTGTCCACTTTTCACACTTTAAATGTATTCAGCCTCATAAACCCTTTTTTATCTCCTTAAAAACCCCTCAGATGTGTGATCAGGGCACGGCATTGACTGTAGGTTTGGAGGCTGTTGAGTTGGAGACAAGTGGAAGCTGTGAGTGCATCATCTCTCACTGATAGACGTGCCAAAGTCCTCAGAGCACAACAAGTTAAGGCCTAAGTAAATAATTGATTTGCTGTCAACCTTCTTGGGCATCCTTATGAAAAGGATTAGTGAGAGCCAAGGGCCAGAGAAGTAAGTCATGCTCTACAAACACTCTTTGAACCAGGACAAAAAAAACTGCTGGGGAACAATCTTTTCATTTCAAAGGAGAGTTTAAAGCAACGGAGGCTCAGAAATGGCTTGTTCCCTTCACTCCTGGGCCTCTCAAAATTAGACTTCAATCAATAAAGGGAAGAGATCAAAATTTTAGCAAAGGTATCAATATGTTTCTGTTCTACTGATTAAAAATAGGCAAGTGATATGTGGGAAAGCAATTCCACAGGTTTGGATAGCAAATGGCCAGATTTCCACCAATTACATTTGTATTTAAACTGGTGTGACAGACAAAGGGAATAGAAATTCTCCCCATCTTCCTCCTGGCAGCAAGCAGAGCTGGCTGGCTCGTCCCTTATTGTTTGTTTTGTTTGTTGACTTGTCTTATTAAACATTAATTGCTGGAGGGACACTGGAGCAACCTGGTCTTGTGGAAGGTGTCCCCCTGTGCTGGGCACAGCTGAGGCCCCTCCAGGGCTGCATCCAGGGCTGGGCCCTCAACAAGAGACACCCGGAGGGGCTGGAGCGTGTGCAGGGAAGGGAACGGAGCTGGGAAGGGGCTGGAGCAGCAGGAGGGGCTGAGGGAGCTGGGGGGGCTCAGCCTGGAGCAAAGGAGGCTCAGGGGGGACCTTCTGGCTCTGCAACTCCCTGACAGGAGGGGGGAGCCGGGGGGGGTCGGGCTCTGCTCCCAGGGAACAGGGACAGGAGGAGAGGGAACGGCCTCCAGCTGGGCCAGGGCAGGGGCAGGGGGGACAGGAGGAGGAATTTCTCCCTGGAAAGGGTGGTCAGGCCTTGGCAGGGGCTGCCCAGGGAGGTTTGGAGTGCCCAGCCCTGGAGGTGCCCAAGGAAGGCCTGGCCGTGGCACTCAGTGCTCTGGGCTGGGGGACAGGGTGGGGATGGGCACAGGGGGATCCATGGGCTGGGAGGGCTTTTCCAACCTCAGGGATTCTGGGATTCTGTATCAGAGAATGCAAGAAGTAGAAGGAGTTTCAGTAGCAGGAGGTGTCGGAGATGCTCCAGTTTAGAACAGCTCATGACTAACACTGTTTTTCCTCTGCCAATATTCCCATGAAGCACCAGCCTCCAAAGAGGCAGGTCTGGCACAAGGGCTGCTCAGCAGGGAAGTTCTGATCCTCTGCTCTCCCCACCCCAAGAGAAAATGGAGGAGATGGAGGCATAATCTGTGCCCCGTTTCATGTAGGTTGAGCCAGGGAAAGAAGAAATAATGACAAGCACAGA
The DNA here is from genome assembly GCA_013399855.1 of Oxyruncus cristatus. NCBI lineage: Eukaryota > Metazoa > Chordata > Aves > Passeriformes > Cotingidae > Oxyruncus > Oxyruncus cristatus. The sequence goes on along the minus strand of VXAY01001959.1, from coordinate 62,054 downwards.
CATTTCTCTTCAAAGATTTTATCATCTCTATTCTTGCAGTACAGGCTAAAAAAAAGGAGTTTGGGGGCCAAGAGTGGATTCGGGGAGACATTGGGGGGGAATCAGAAGGGTTTGGGGGATGTTGGGAGGGTCAGGAGTGTTTGGAGAGCCACTGGTGGGTTGGGGGCTGGGGAGTCACTGGGGGTGTCAAGGGTGGTTTTTGGGGTTGGGGGACA
>VXAY01001959.1:51200-61695 GCA_013399855.1 Oxyruncus cristatus | reverse complement strand
GGGGGGGATCAGGGTGGGTTTGGGGCGGCACTGGGGGTTCTGAGAGATCTTGTACTTTGTCAGGAAACTCAGAAGAAGATTATTTAAAAGACAAAGATCCTTATTACTTCCTTCCTGTAAGTAAAGATGAAAAAAACCAACCAACCAACCAATCAACAAAACCACTGAAGGTGAAAGTGACCTTAACTCAGATTCAGAGTCAACTCAGAATGATATTTTTTGGGTTTTCATTTCCACTGTTATTTTGAGTTTGCTATATGCAGAAAAAGTAACCTGTGTTTTTTTCTTTTCCTCTGATTCCAAAAATGATATTCGCTAGTGGTGAGCCACCAGCAGGGACATTTTTCCATGCTTGTAGCCAGATGCTTAACATGACCTGGAGAACTTCTGGAATATTTAATGGGCAACCTGGTTGATGTTATTGCCCAAACTATCCCTGTTCTCTTGTCAGTGTTTTTCAGGACTAATGGAGCGGAGGCTGAGATTTATCTTTTAAATCAGTACATATGTTACAGGAATCAGTGGCATAAAAACTGAGCACTTGCTTCAAGCCAGTTCTGTTCAGTGCACCTTGTTGCACAGTATTTGCAGTCAGGGAGTTCTTCATAATAATTGCTCACCTAAGTTCCTGTATGAAAACACAAATCATTATCTTATGCACTTACATTAATTGGAAAAGACAGAATGCAGCAAGTTATCTTCTCTTTTTTCTTTTTTTTTTTTTTTCATTTGGGTTAACTCTATTAGGATTTGTAGAAAACAGATGTGATTCTACTTTAATGCATTCAGACTTCACTGCTTATTGAAATATTTCCATTACTTTGAATTTAGAAAATAAGCTTAAGCTGTTAATGGACTTCAAATAGAAAGATATAAAGAATCTCAGTCTTCCCTGTTTCCTACTAATTACTAATTCTGTTTCCATAAGAAGGTTTAATGTTTCTGCCTAAAATTACCCGTGCATGCCTTTCAGAATGTGTATTTAAAAGAGCTCCTGCTGTGCAGTAGGATTCTATTTTGTAGAATTCTTGTAAACACGCAAAAATTAACTTGTGCATCTGGTTTGAATAATGGAAAATCTCTGCTATCTATGGACACAAGTGTGTGTGCACACAGAGACACTCATATACACATATACATATAACATATCATCTACCAGGGCAGGGGTTCAACCCATGCAAACCTAATATATTACTTTCCAAGCATTTTGGATTATTTTAAGGAACAGCATTTTGTTTATTCCTTTCTTAGTTTGTATATGAACAATCCCTCCAAGTTATAGCTGAGTCACCTGAATGTCATGTAGGAAGTTGGCATCGTGACTTCATTTGCAAGAAATACCAGATATCCACATTTCTGTCAATAATCCTTTTCTCTATATACCAAACTGATTCATCCTAATCTACATTCAATTTATTTATAGCTAAGTTATGTATCCTCTAGTACAATGAAAGTCCCCCAGACTCTACAGTATGTGTATACAATATGTATGGACTCATCCAATTCAGATGTAACTTTCAACCCAAGTTAAGAGTATGAAACGCCTAAAGACAATGTTCCTAAATATCTCAAACGCTTATGAACATGTTGCCAAAATCACCTCAAAATATAATGTTGGCTGCTCTTTGTGTGCTTTGCCTTTAGCCTTTGCCTCTCACTGATCATTGGTGTTTTAGAAATCCCTACACTCTGTTTATCCAATAGAAAGTGCTCCAAAATATTTAGAAATTAATGTTGCATCCAGTGCCACCCCCTGCCATGGGCAGGGACACCTTCCACTAGCCCAGGCTAGTGGAACCAGGCCTTGGACACTTCCAGGGATCCAGGGGCAGCCACAGCTTCTCTGGGCAACCTGTGCCAGGGCCTCCCCACCCTCACAGCCAGGAATTCCTTCCTAACACCTTATCTGAACACCACAAACAAATCTACTCTTTGGAGGTAGCACAAGATTGAGCACAGAGGGTTGTGGGATCAGATGGGACTGACTATCTCTCAACTACCCAACATGGTCTTTGGTGGATTTTTACACCTCAGGTGCCACAACATACCCAAACACATCCATGGATCAAGAATATCCATGGATCAAGTTCCATCCAAGAAAACAGAACATGAACTGCTACATTATTTTTTTTCTTTTTTCTTTTTTTTTTTTTTTTTAAATCACAAGCCACTTCCAGGAGACATTAGTGGAGGATTTTTAAGCTTTAGATAAATTAAAGGTTTTTATTAATCCTGTTCCCTGCAGCACTCAGCACTGCTCCCGAATCCTGACTTTCCGGATGCAGAAACCCCTCTCCAGCAGCACATAAAAATTGTGTGGTGATCCTCTTTGAAGATGTTCTCTACTCATCCCAGTGTTTTGCCATTTATTTCCAGGAGGAGGAAGAACGATGCTATGGATTTGAGGTCCCTTCCAACCCAAACCATTCTGTGAGTCTGCGATTCTGTGCACACAACACCTTAAAGACACAGGTTCTAGGAAGGCTTTCTGTGCAACTATTTTAACTGCATTGCAACCAGGTTTTTCTGCAGTTGGAACAACTGCTTGTGCACTCCTGAAGTTGTTCATAACTTAATTAGACCAGCAGTAAATTCCCAGCTTCAGACAGGCAGGATATGTTCCCTTTAGCCCAGAACACGATCTGTGCAAGTAACAAACTCCAGCATGTGAATATGTAGGAAAAACCAGGAGTGCTTTACACTGGGCAGTGTTCAACAGAGCTCAGTTATTTTATTTTTGTATCAAATAAGAAGAGATCAAAATGTTTCTTCTAAAAGAAAGGTAGGTTAGCAAAGACAAAATCCTACCAGGAAAAATCTCTCCATGAATCACAGTTGTATAATGATGTAGATGCTCATTTCTCATTATTTATAAAGCCTTCTTGTTTCCTAAAAGCCACATATGGATAATTTTCTTCCTTTTAAATATTGTATCTTTCTCCACTGTTCCTAGGAGGCATTTAAATGCAGATAATTGAATTTCAATTAATTCTGCATATGCTGTTCCAGATTATAGTTGCTTACTCCTGCTGATGTGGGCCTGTCATTTTTCACACACTGCCACATACTCAGTTCTGTGTGACCATTTTTTAAGTCTTCTGTGAACACACTGAATTTAAAACTGACTAGGAAATTATGGAAGAAGGTGCCATATCAAGTTCTTATAAACCTGAGTCTCTTTATGAGAGGTTTTGTACTCTTTTATCAGCTTCTACTGTTGTATGGCCAATGATAAAAATGATTTCATGGAAAATTAGAATGGTGGTGGTGGTGGGTTATTATACTAAACGTGATCTTTGCTCTGTTTTTTGGTTTGGTTTTTTTTTTTAATTCTCGAAAAATGCCTGAATGAAATGAAGCACCTGAGCCTCAGGGTTTGTGCTGCCAGCTTTGCCTCAGTTAAATTACTGCAAAGGTCTACCATGTGTAACACTAAGAAATGCTGAGCTGAGACCTAAACCCAAGATCTGTTCAGAGGATAAAACTGATACAAACTTGGTGAAATACCCACATAGGCTGTAAAACATTCTGGAAGAGAAAGTGGGCAAAGAATGTAGATATAATGTTGGAATTCATCTTCCATCACCAGATGCACTAAATTCCATCTGGATCCTGGGGCCCTGGGATTGAGAACATGAGGTTTCAACTCCTTTTCCCACCATCACGAGGGGAAACCTTTCTGTAATTAAATGTTTTCCTCACATTATCAGAGACACTTCAAAGGCACTGAAGTGGTAGTGAAGAAGGGTCCACTTTTTCTGACAGCTCAGATCTTGAAAATACTTTCCTTCAGAAACTGCTTGAAAGGGAATTGTGCCTGTAAAAAGGAGCAGAGGTGGAATCTATTGAAATTCTTTACAGGCAGAACTGCAATTCCAAAACTAGGCTTGGAACAAAGGGCACTCCTTGTGAGAGGATTAGAATCTGTAAAAGAGCATTGTATTTCCCTTTGATATGTCATGTCTGTTCAGAAATGCCTATAGGTATTAGAAAGAAGACAAAATACATTAAGTCATTATTAGGATTACAATGACAACCTCAAAAATCTGTGATTCATTTACCTTGGATAAAGATTTCTCCAGTTTTCTTCAGGGATGACTATGACTCTGATTTGCCTCTGTTCATTATGGTAATTAATTGCCTTAATGTGTCTTGATTGGAGAAATTAAAGCTTTTGTTGTAATACATTGATTCCATGCAGAACTGAAACTATATTCCACCAGAAAAAGAAGACTGCTATGTTAATTCAACAACTTGCTCTTTCAGGTTCGTAGAGTCACCATGGAATGGTTTGGGTGGAAAGGGACCTTAAAGCTCATCCATCCCATGGGAGGGACACTTCCACCACATCAGGTTGCTTAACACTACAACCAGTGGGTTAAATCTTAGATAAATTTATGTGTAACTCCCGCTGACACATAATTAAACAAAATAACTACAAAACGAGACAGAAAGCTTCAATGTTCCTGTAGGAATGTGTTTGGATGAATTATTCCCTTTAGTCTGCTCAGCTGGCAAAACTGAGGCAGTAAATTTGCTTAGTCATAATCAATCAGAAATTGTGAGCAATTATTTGAAAAAAACCCCGAAAACCTAGTTTGATTTCCTCTAAATCCAAACTATGAAATTTCCCTGAGTTGCTCCCAGAAATGCAGCACTCCTGATACTGCATGTAGAATACAAAATAAGCTTTTGTTCTTCATTTGTAAAAGCACTTTTTTTTTTTTATTATTTAAGAAGAGAATCACTGTTTCTAGGGGGAAATTCTTGTGTAGGTACAAAATTCTATTATCTCAGTTTTAAACTGACTCAACCTATGACTTTCTCATCGGATTCCTGCATAATAAGTAGCTGTGAGAACCCTACCCAGTGACTTTTATAGTGACGGGATTTGTATTTTTTCTCTCTGGGCAAGAGAGCAAATTAAGAATGATAGACTGGTGAAGCAAGACCAGACCTTTTAGGAAAAAATCCAGTCTTAAATGCTCCAACTACATCTAAATTCGATTAGATGGGCTATTCCAGTGGTAAAAAACACGGAAAAAAAAAAAAAAGGCAAAACAAAACACCCTCTCCCTCACCAAAATACTGTTTATTCTCAATTTTAATTATTATTTTTTGGTTTTAATGTTGTTTTCCATTTGATATTATTGCTATAAAGTAAATCCTGAATTGACACACAGCTCTTCTAAGGACAGAAAGGAGAGTCACCTGCACAACTCCTGCATCAGATGAAAAAGGAATTAAGTTTGATGAATGTTGTTTATGTCTCATGCACAGCCCTAAAGACACCTCATAATTTTGTGATAAGAAAATATTTCCTTGTCAAGAGCCATTAACATCTGTTTTTCTGAGAAGTTTAGTCATTCTATGCTTTGCCTGACAGCTCAATGTAGTACAGCTTGATGGATCACTGAGGGAAAGGCTTCCAGGGGCTCCAAATGGAGCCAACGTCCCGCATTTGGTGAGAAGTGCAACACAATTACAAACATCAACCCTCTAATTGAACCCCAAAACAAGGCACCTTCTTGTTTTGGTTAATTTTAATGATATGAAAGGAAGGAGGGTGTTACAAGACTTCAACCTCTGCCTTTCCTTGTTAAAGTTGCTCTTTCCACCTCTCAGATTGCCGACATTCCAGCTGTTAGCTGCAGTGACCTTTGGAAACATCTCCTGCAAAATTAATAGGATTCAAAAATATTCATCAGCACAGAAAAGTTCCACTGTGGGTTAAAAATTAGCTTGTAGGGTCTTTAATGAATTTTGAGAATGAATTGTCTTTACACAGCAAGAAAGAGGTTGAAGGATATATTCCTCTCCTGAAAAATCTTTTGCAATTTTAGACACAGACAATCCCAATGGACTTAAAACCTGCATCTTTGCTGCATGTCATTGTTCAGTCTGACAAATGTATGGATCCCTAGGAATATATCTAAGGAATTCAGGGAGAGCTTTGATGGGAGGTGGATATACTAGAGGTGGATGTGAGGACAGATGGCAGAGGAGAGACAGAAATACATTGATATAAAGGGATAATGTTAGAAAATCCCTAGATCAACTAGAGATTTGTGAGAGTTCCAAGGGTAAGAAGAAGAGCTGTTACTGCTCCAGCACCAGTAGAAGGATGAAGAAGAAAAATATGGACTTGCTGGTGAACAGGAAGGGTGATTTAGGGCCATAAAACACAGAAAAGACAGAGATAATAAATGCCTTCTGAGCTTTGGAACTCACTGCTAAGCTCTGCCCGAATTTCGTGCTGAGGGTTCAGGAGGAGAGAAGCTTCCAACAGTGGGAGAGGATATACACAAGCAGGGATCTCTTCAGAAGTTCAAGGTGGGCTGAATTCAAGCCCCAAGAGAAAGTTGTTTGCTGTCATTGCAACTGTCACCACTCTTGGTCATTTCTTACAGGCTTTCCTTCATTAAACTGCCTTTCCTTGTAAGAGAAGTTTTTACCTCATCTCATTTCCCCCCACCCTGTCCTGCTGAGCTGAGAAGAGGTTTGATGGGCAGCTGGTGTCCAACAAAGATCAACCCACCACAGCCTTCAGGATGGTCCTGCCTGGGCTCTGTGCCTTAGGAGAAGAACCTGAGGCTTGTCCAGCTGGGACAGGGAAAGCTTTGCAGACAAGAGAGGGAATGGAGATGTACCTGTGGGATGCTAAGAAGAAAATAGAGGCAACTGTCCTTTGATGATTGATTGATTGATGATTAATCGTAAATTGTTAGCAATCATTCAAAAAAACCGCACCTTCCACTAGCCCAGGTTGCTCCAAGCCCCGTCCAACCTGGCCTTGGACACGTCCAAGAATCCTGGGGCAGCCACAGCTTCTCTGGGCAACCTGTGCCAGGGCCTCTCCACCCTCACAGCCAAGAATTCCTTCCCAAGATCCCATCTAGCCCTACCCTCTGGCAGTTTGAAGCCATTCCTCCTTATCCTGGACCTCCAGGCTCTTAAAAATAGTCCCTCTCCATCATTCCTGTAGCCCCTTCAGGTCCTGGAAGGCCACAATTAGGTCACCCCAAAGCTTCTCTTTTCTGAGGGGCACAGCCGGAGAACAAAACATTACAGGCTTAACCTGAAACAAGGACTGTTCCAGTTTGATACAAAGAGGAGAGAAGTCCCTCTGAGCTAATCAAGCATTAGAACAGTTGTCAGAAACAATGTGGTATCTCTGTCCTTGGTTTCCAAGATGTGACTGGTGTGTTGGGTGCAGGCAGCAAGGCGTGGCTGCAGGGGCACTGGTGGCACCTCTGTGAAAATGTATTTAAGAAAGGACAAAAACGTGGCATAGGAAGAGGAGTGAGGGTTAAAAAAAAAAGAAGTGATAAACGACACTGGTAACAGCAAAGTCAGTGAAGAAGAAAGAGGGGAATGTGCTCAGGCCCCAGAGCAGACATTCCCCGGCAGCCCACGAAGAAGTCCATGGTGGAGCAGGTAGTCCCTGCAGCCCATGGAGAACACCAAGCCAGAGCAGACATCTACACTTCAACCCTCATGATGGAACACTCCTCTCTCCTTTTTTCCCTTTTATGTGCTGTTGGCTTGATTTTTTTTTACTTAAACCCTCCATATACCCATTGTCTCTTGTTGGCTCATTTATTCAGAAAAATTTCTCTACTTCAATGATTTGAAAAAGTCCCTTTGCAGGTTTTTCTTCACAGATATCCAAATAATTGCTGAACCAGGGTTGTCCACATGACATCCCCAGAAACACTCCTTCTACTCTTTTATTTTTGACACAATTGAATCAAAACTTAGAATGAAGTCATTGTTAATGAAGAGAATTGTTAAATCATCTTATTTTGTATAATTTGGTGTTGAAGGATTAGATTACAAGAGGAAAAACCTGATGACAAAGCCAATTGTAACAGTGATGAGGCTTTTCTGCCCATTCTTACACTTTGTGGTGTTTCAGTGCAACAACCTGTGATTCATTTCTTGTTTGCACAGCACTTTTGATGCAACACAACCAAATAATGTTTTCCAGAGCGAGGCTTGGAAGCACAATTGTTTTTCCTTGCAGTGATTTGTAAGCTCAGAGAGTCTATTTTATCAATGGCACAGGGTATTAATGGGATTTTAACGTGCACCTCCCTCATATATCAATGGGATAATAGAGTCACAAGTAGACTTACATGATAAATCATTAGGGCTTTAAAGGAAAAGTCAATGCTTTTGTTCCCAGAAATGTGGTTATACTGTGTATATTTTATTTTTCCCCATCCTTAGCAGCTTTTATTATGCCTTGTCAAATTTCACTGCAGCCTCTGTCCTTACATGCACTTTTAAATTTCTATTAACAGAGAGCAAAACGCCCAGAGAACCCAAAGAAATTCCAATGCATCAAAATCTAGACGTGGAAATTCTTTTAGAAGCTTGAAGAAGCAGTATTTTAAAGTGCTTAAAATGCTAAATCATTAACAGATTATTAGCTTTACAGATAAATACATATGGAAGTAAATCCTGTGACACTGACTAGAGCCACAGAGATTTGCTATAACCAGACTGGAAAACATCAATGTGAATCCATTAAAGTTACTATTTCTGACAGAAATTCCATAAAAACTCTTCCATATGTCCCATAAATCACGTGTTTCATATGTAGAGCTACACAATATCTAAGAATCTGCTTTTGGTTTTGTTTAGCTTAGTGAATAAAAACCTAAATAATACATATTGGATAGAAAAATATTCCTTTATAAAGTGTAAATCATTCTCTTTGAACAATGAGCATTCCTGGGGGACTTCACGGGGGGGAAATGTCTTTGCTCTCCTCTCTATAAACTTAAGGAATTTATTAATGTACATAAACAACCTATTTGGAGCTTTTGAAGGATGTTTGTGCAGTGTCCCATTCCAGGATGTTTGGCAACTAGGGAGAGTGCTCCCAAGGAAATCAGGAAAAGCAAGAAATTACTGACTCTGAGTTTGTCACAGGAGATTTTAAGGGAGATGAAGACAAAGAAAATAAATTTTTTAAAAAGAAATTGTGATGTCTGGCAGAGAGATACAATGGTCAATGCAGGAATTCAACAATGTGAATATATATATGTTTATATATATTTATATATTTTTATGTATATGTCAAATGAAGATGTGTAATGGGTGGTAAAATGAAAGTCCATCTTTCCAAGGCAGAAGGTAAATTACAAGTCACGGAAGAGGAACATTTTTGCCCTAGGGTAGGATTTCAGTCCAAGTTGCCTCCTGGAATTGCTCTGTCTAAAGAGGAACAATTGCTAATTGGGAAAAACAAACCAGTAAACCTTCGTCATTGTGATATAACTACATGAACAAATAGACGCTATACCCAAAAATCCCTTTCAATGAGCAATGAACAGTTCTAGTTATGCCTTTGGTGCAATTCTAACCACAGTCAGCAGGGGGCGCCGTTGGATGGCTGAAGGTGCAGAGCCTGCCGTGCTCACTCTTGGTCAACAGGGGGCGCTGTGGGATCGCTGGAGGTGCAGGGCCTGCAGTGCTCTGGGTTGGCCGACAGGAGGCGCTGTTGGGCTCTGGTGGTCGCCATGCGGAGGCCCCGCTGTGCTGGGGGGGCCAAAAATGGAGTCCTTCCCTCCCCTTCTCCGAGGGAGAAGAAAGGAGNAAATATATTTTTTTCCGTGTCAAATTTTCAATCTTTCATAGCCTAAGAAATCGTTTAATAATCAAGGGACGTAAGAGATCACCCTTAAGGGAACAGAAGTTTCTTGAAAGATAGGAAAGGAGTCTTCCCAAGGAACGAGTTCAGCACTTAAATCCACTTGGTGCTGCAAATAGTTTGACTTTTTCTGACTTGGAGAATTTCCCCAATGCCTTGTTAAGAAGTTTTACCCAATTTATTATGAATTGGAAGACCTAAAAGTCTTACAAATCGAATATAAAATAAGCTCTAGTTCATGCCACTCACATTGTGATTGTGATGTTCCACATGAAGCTCCACAGACTCAGTTTGGGGTCCCCATACTTTAACGAGTTTAATTATTTCTGTTTTAAAGTCATCCAAACAAAGCATTTTGGTGATGAACTGCACTCCAGGCATGGAAACTGAAAGACTCTGAAACATTGACAATGGTCCTGACTCTGCACCTATTTATTTATTCAAGTTCTTTATCGCTCAAGGCTGAATCAACTGATTTATTTATATATTTATTTAATTATGTAGCTAAATTTATGTTATTTTATATATTTATTTATTTGATTATTTCTTTATTTATTATAGAGAAAAATAAGTGTACCCACGTGTCTCAGATTAATGAGACAGAAGTGTTTTGCTAAGGAGGATGAGTTATAAGGAAGACCAAAACTCCTCCCTCTAAGCAGTTGTAAATCCGAAATTAAGAGGCTCCAATTGAGAAAATGTGGAGAAAAACAAAAATAACAGCCCTTTATTAAAGGATATATGTGTATTGGCAGAACAACAAAAGAACACAAAACAAAACCCCAACCGAACAATAACGCTATACCCAAAAATCCCTTTCAATGAGCAATGAAC
>VXAY01001959.1:2771-50948 GCA_013399855.1 Oxyruncus cristatus | reverse complement strand
GATGAAATCCAAGCAAAAAAATCCACGCAGGCGGGGCAGGGGCGGGGGGCAGAAAAAGAAAAAAAACTGTGCTGGCAAAACTAGACAGCCTCAGCACCCAGCCGATTCTCCGCTCTGCCCCACACACCTCCACTCCCCCCCAGCCACCAAAAGACTGAGAGCTCTTCCCCCCTCCCCAGCAATTAACCTGGAATGTCAAGCAGTTGGCCGCTTTTTTTTGTGTGCCCACAAACTTCCCAAGACAAAACCAAACTACTCATTCAAACACCACCCCACCACCCCACACACACACCGTGGGGCAGGGGAAGGGAAAAAAGAAATTCTGCGTTTAGTTTTAGAACAAGTAACCCATGACACCACGTCATTTGTTGACTGGAGTAACCTCCCAGTGACACATGGGATTTACTGACCTGAATGAACATTTGAGGCATCAACAGGGTATGTTTGGAGCAACTTGTCCACGGTGGGACTCTGTGTCCTGATAATCAAACATGGCTGAAAAAAAACCATTTTTTAAGAGATCTTTTAGTTTGAAAATGTAATTTCATTAAACCCCAAAGTTTTTGGGAACTTGAGTTGCTCCAACAAACAGGGAAACATTTGAAAATGAAGTTTAATTTGTTTCCTTTCACTAATTTGGTAATAAAAATGCCCTATTTGTCTTGGCTGTCTTTTGGATCACTCATCAAAATCAAAATGTAGATTTTTCAGTGTGTGCAGGTGATATATGGCATTGTTACATTTACTCTAAAATATTTTGACATTATATATGTCTACATGAAAAGGCTGAAATATGCTAAAAACCCTCTTTGTCATTTTGTGGAATGTGATTTTTGATGGTACTGAATCAATTAGAACACCCACTGAATTTGGAAAAAAAAAAATCATATTTTGGTTTTCAGAAATCTTCCAGGGCAGCATTTCACATGGAATGAAATCTGTTTTCTGAATAGCTTTTCAGCTGTAATAAGCCCCAAATATCTCCTCAGCTTTCACCCCATATTGTTTCAATGCAAGTTTTGTAAATTAGATTTTCCAGGATTGATTAAATCTGAAGGGTTTATTTTCTTTGTTTCAGTAGTGTAAGATGGAGATGATCCTCACAATTTTCCTGTCAACTCTCCCTGAATTCCCACCATCAGCTCTCATTTCCCAGATAAAGTATTAAAAAAGTATTAAAATTGCACTTTTTCTCTCTCATAAACCTGCAATCACCTCTATCATCAAAGAAAGTCCAAACTGAATATCTGGAATTTTTTTTAAGATTTGGGAGTCTGTTTTCACGTCCACTTTGGGCGTGGACTAAACCCCTTCTCTGGGTCAGACCTGCAGCTCCTGGCTCTGCTTTCGCTCCTGGTTTCAGGCCAGGGGAGCTTCTGGTTTGTGGAAAAGGGAAAAGAAATCTCCTTCCCTTTCCGCATCCATAACGTCTGAAATCCAATTACCATTCCCCTTTCTCCAGGTCCTCATTTGGATTCCCAGGATGGAAGGAACTCATGTTAATTCACTTTAAAGTCAGGGCTGTCACATTAACCAGGATCAGATGGTGTGAAGCTGCTTTATTTTCCCTGGGATGAAAGTGTCACTTAACAGAACCGCAGGGGGAATTTCCAGCCTTGCAGGGGTTCCATCTGCCTGGAGATCATTCCTGACAATTAGACTCAGGGAAAACACGGCAGGTCATGGCAAGAGGCTGAACACAAAGCAACGTCTGCAGGATTTTCAGGACTAGTAGCAAAGGGCAAAGAGTTCAATTATAATTTTTTAAAATTATGATCTAAGTTATATTTAATTATAATTTATTTATAATTTATTTGATTAATTAGTTGTAGTGGGAGAAATCAACAAGTTCATGGAATCTGTTAATCATGACAAACAAAGTCTTGTTTCTTCCCATAAGGTGAAAGGATTTAGATGTGGAGGAAGAGTCTGTGTAATTCCAGGTTCATGGGCAGAGGGGAGAAGAGAAGTTGGCTACATTCTGGACACCCTGAGACTTTGAGATATCTGTCAGTGCATCTTCTCGTAATTGTAGTTATGTTGGAAATCAAATCAATTATACACAGACACATCCAAAAATTGAGTTATCTATATTTTAAAAATTGGTTTATGTCCAATAACGTTGCACAGAAATCAGAGCAGCAATGCAGAAAAAGATAATTAAAATGATTGTTTCATTAGAAGTTTCAGTGTGAAGAATACAGAACACCCTGAACCTCCTGCAATCAACTATGACATCTAATTAAGAAACCGAAACAGCTGAATAAACCCAGAATGTTCCTCATTATTGTTTTAACTATCCCCTCCCCCTTGAAATATGGTTCCATGGACTGAGATTTAAGTCAAGTTGTGTTTAATATTTTTTGATAATAAACTCATCAGGCATTTTTGTGAGAAGTTTGACCAGTTTTTACAAATAGGTCCCTAATTCTGAGCCCAAACCAAATCCTTTCTGTGAAATTGTGTCCACAGACAGGACAAAGGACAGAAACACAGGAGTTCTTCAATCAGATGACAGCAGGTAGAGCTTAAATGCCACGATTTTGTTCCTCTTGGGACAGATGGCAACTTGTCATTGTCCTCAGTCTGCCAAGCTGGCAGTAAAACATGATCATAGGCTTGAAGTTAAACTTGAACTAAATCCATGCATGTCCTGGCAGGTTCAGGAAGTTCTGGTGCATCATTGTGAATGGCAGGGAAAGAAAAGAAATAAAGAGAGAATCATAGAATAATTTGGGTGGGAAGGGACCTTAAAGCCCATCCAGTCCCACCCCCTGCCATGGGCAGGGACACCTTCCACCAGCCCAGGTTGCTCCAAGCCCCGTCCAACCTGGCCTTGGACACTTCCAGAGATCCAGGGGCAGCCACAGCTTCTCTGGGCAACCTGGGCCAGGGCCTCCCCACCCTCACAGCCAAAAATTCCTTCCCAATATCCCATCTGTCCCTGCCCTCTGGCAGTGGGAAGCCATTCCCTGTGTCCTGTCCCTCCATCCCTTGTCAATAGTCTCTCCCCATCTTTCTTGGAGCCCCTTCAGGCCCTGCAAGGCCACAGTGAGGTCACCCCAAAGCTTCTCCTCTCCAGGCTGAACAATCCCAATTCTCCAGCCTTTTCGCGCAGCAGAGCTGCTCCAGCCCTCTGATAAACTGCCTAATTTAGGTAAAGTTAAACCTTATTTACAGGCACTTAGGATATTCTATCTCACTGGGGATGCAGGACTGTTGTTCAGGAAACTGAGACTTTTTCTAGCATAGAACAATATTTGTCTTAACTAAGGACTGCACCAATCACAGTCAATTTTTCGACTTCTTGATATGGAAGTCATAATGTTTAATTTGTGAAGTCACTTTTCCAACCCACTGCAGAGCAGGACTGGTACTTTATACTTTCAGTCTTCCCATCTTTACATGGTTTAAACCTTACTTTAATTTATTTAACTGTTGGATAAGATTGTCAGCATCATCTTCCTTCCTTTATGATAAATATAAAGTTTTCATAACCGTTTGGTTTTAGTTAATGTTTCCATCTAAAAAAATATCTGTAGAAAATACCCCAGGATTAATTAATTGTTTTGTGCTTCTATTTCCATACTTTTTTTTCTCCTTTCAGTCATTCCCCACACTTCAAGGCAAGTCACTGGAAAATATCACTGATTTTCACAAGGCCTTTTTTCAGGTAAATTTATCATTAAAGATGATTAACCAAAGTCTGAAGTTGTGCATTTTAACTACTCGCTTTCTTTTTCTCTTCTATATAGAGAGCATCCTCTAGCAACTTAAATAGCCCCTTCTTCTGGGAGTTTTATCTATCACTGATTGTCTTATTTGTGTAACAGAGTTAGATTTAAAAAAAACCCAAGGTTTCTATTACAGACAAACCATTTTGCTTAGTTGACAGCACTTTGAATGTTAAGATATGTACTTGATTCCTTCTTTCTAATATGAAAGTAAAGACAGAAGAGAGAGTTAATCTCAGGAATTCGTAGAAGGGGAGTGTTGATGCTCATCAAAACTGGTAAGAAGCTCTAAATTCACAAAAGCACTTCACTGTGTAACATTTTCATTGAGTGAATGGTCAGATCCAAAGCTCATTAGAACAATTTAGCCATTAAATTGTGGCTTTTTCATTGATATCAATTCAGATCAGGGATTTCAGGGCTTTTCTTTCTACAATTATAAACTTTTTGGACTGGAAGGAGGGGTAGGAATGGCCTGACACTTGACATGAGCTAAAATGATAGCAGAGAATTTTTATTTAATACAGAAAATAAAACAAATCTTACCTGTAGCTACTCCCTGTGGCTGACAGGAAAAATTGTTCGAATTGTGTAGCAAGCAGAGTGAAGAGAGGCAGCTGTTGGAGACACAGCAGTCATTGCAGCAGCTTCCAGACTCTTTTCTGGGGAAAAATATCTCAGGAATCATACAATAATAGATTCCCACGCACACGGTTTCCCAACTGGCTGGAACAGGTCCCAGTGTCCACAGAGCTCCAGGGTCATTCCCGGGCTCAAGGAGTCCCTGGCACCTCCCGGGGGTGCTGAGGGCAGGAATGATCTCCCCTAGGGGAGCTGTGTGGGGTCTGGGGAGCTCAGTCCCCAGGTGGAGGAGCATGAGGGGAGGTGAGAGGGCTGCAGGACATCAGGGGGCTGAGTGTCTGCAAAGACTTGTGGAGACACTGCAGAGCCCAGGGTTTGGGTGCTGGGATGGGGGTCAGGATTGGCAGTTAAAGACTGTACTCAGAGGGCTGGGAGGAAGGTGGAAGGATAGACTGGAAAACCATGATCTCAGGTGACAGGCCAAATTTTCTTCTCCTGCAATTAAAGTGTACCTGTGGTGTTCTGGGAACTGGTAAAGAGGAACAAAGCCCCTCAGAGCAGTTCCCAGAGCCAGCTGGCCCTGTTCTGTCAGCGAGGGCTCTGCTTTCTCCATGGCTTTGGTTGCTGAGGTCAAAGACATCAGCCTCAAGAGCTCATTGAGGAAGGAAGCCAGAACTATACTTCCAGGCACTCTTGGGGATGGGCCTGTGCAGGGTCAGGGATTGGACTGCATGATCCTTGTGGGTCCCCTCCAACTCAGCACATTCTGGGATTCTGTGAAAACTGAAGTGAACATCTTCTTTCCTCTCCCTCCTTTCGCAGTTTGAGATTGTCCCCTTCACAAGATGATTCAGTTTTAGACAGTCCTTCACTCTTGGCTCCTGTTCACAGGCTCTGCAGTGCCCAGTCCTGCTGTGGGAAGTGCCCAGTCCTGCTGTGGGAAGTTCCCAGGCCAGGGCAGCTGCCCTGCCCTGTTCCTCAGCTCTGTTTTTTCTCAGCTCTTTGCATTTCCTTCTGTCACACTTAAAAATCACCTATTTGCAGACCTCAAGATTCCTTTGAGAATGATAGGATGGAATGACAGAATCATTTAGGTTGGAAAAGAACCTTAAGGCCAACAAGTCCAGCCATCAGCTCAGCACCACCACCACCACGTTCTCCACTGAACCATGTCCTCAAGTGCCACATCTACATGTTTTTTTAACACTTCCAGGGGTGGGGACTCCATTACTATCCTGGGCAGCCCCTCCAATGCTTTACAACCTTTCCTGTAATGAATTTTTTCCTGATGTCCAACCTAAACCTCCCCCGGTGCAACTGGAGGTCATTTCCTCTCGTCCTGTCTCGTTTTTTCAATGGCTCTGCTTCTAATTCTGGGCTCGTGCTTTGACTCTGTGCCTGGAGTTTTGAGCTGTTTGCTGTTGTCCCCCAGTGAAGCTACAGGTTGTAACAAGAGATAACAAGCCAATAACAAGCCCAACAGCCAGAACTGGAGTCCTGCACAGTTGGCATGAGGGATAGTTGATATAAAACCAGAGGTCATCTCCTGGCCATGGCAACAATAGAAAATAAAAAAAGCCTAGTTTGTCTCCACTGTTCTGCTGTATTTGTTTGCTTGAGCTCCAAACAAGCTGGTATTGCTCTAGTAATTATTATTATGAGCTCATATTTTTAATCCTGCTTTATGTGCTTTCATGGTCATGAGTGAAATCATCCTCTGCCTTGGTGCCTCATATGCACAGTCCCAGACAGCAACTGTTGTGTCTTTTAGCTCTGAGGGGTGCCCTTATCTGCCCAACCACTGTGGCTTCAACCTGCTGTGCTCCTCAATTTTCTTCTTTAAAGTTGCTGTGCAAAAGGGCAACATCTACTAATTCACTTAACTAGGTATGTACTGGAATTAGCCAGAAGCAGCAGCCTTGCATGCCAAAAAAATGATCCCTTCCTTCTGGTTTTCATGCTTTTTTACCACCTAGAGATTTATAGAACACAGAATAAAAGACACAGTGATTATGTAAAAAAAGAATGGATATTTCCAGCAGCAAAAAAAATTACTTTGTTGGTTTTGTTTTGTTCTCCTTTTCTAGGGGGTTCCAGCACTAGTGATTATGCCAAAATATGGAATAAAAAACCCCAAACAACAAACTAACAAAAAGATCCCAACTACATATTTAACCACCTAAAGTAGAGCTGAAAAGTTTGTGTGAAATGCACTGATTAAAGGACTTCACACACAGTTATCATGAGGCTGCTGAGCATAGATGATGTGTTATTCCCCAGACAAATCATTTCAAATCCCTGGTTGTTTTGTAATCTCCTTTGCTTTTCCCTCAAGAAACAAATTGCCACCTCTGTTTAAAGGCCAGGAGTAGTTTTCTGACCAAAAAAAAGAAAAATAATCACAGCAGATTTGCCATTCATTTATTCCTAAAAAATCTGTGCTGAGGCTCATCATGAAGTAAGAGGTCAAAGATCAAGCTGTGGAACTGCTGGAGCCCTGAGAGGAGCCTTCTTTCAATTTCCTTGAAGAAAAGCTTTCAACTTAGTTCCTTATTGCATTTAAGGAGAAGAATAACAGAGTTTCTGACTCCTAAGCAACTTCTGCCTTTATTTCACTTCCTTTAGGAAGTTTGGGTAATTTTCATCTGTAAGTCTGAGGAGAGTCTTGGGACTGACACTTCCTGGATAATTCCTGAATGGATGTTATCCATGCAGAGAATAAGCAGGTTGGACTTGGAAAAATCTCAGTGTGTGTATCTGAAACTCTGATCCTCTGCCATGAGGGAGAGAGGCTTTAGGTGATTCACAAATCACCTCCGAAAGGTCAGTCTGGGAATTTAAAAAATACTAATTTTGGCTTTCTTAACTGACTTGGAGTCTCCCCTGACTCGGGTATCTTGTGCATCTCTCCTCTCATTGTGCAGTGTGAGCGTCTCCTACTGGACCCCAAAAACCTGTTTCTGCTGGGCTTCAGCACTGAAAAAAACCCCTCAGAGCCCATTTCACTCCAGAGTGCTTGGGGGTTTAAATTTTCCAGCTAGTGCTCACAGTAAACCAGAACTTCACAGGGTTTTGGGTCTTTATCGGAGATTTTAGGAGCATTGAACTTTCTGCTCAGTGTCTTGAGATTTGTAAAAAAGGTAGTGAGGCGCTGAAGGGATGCAGTGGCCAGGAATTATGTGGTTAAGCCTGCAAATTTTGGCACCAGTTAAGGTAAAACAAACATTTTCTGGGAATGCTTCAGCATTTCAGGAAATACATCCTTTCCACAAGGAAATTTGATTTAAAAAAATTACTTCTCAGCTTCAGTAGTACAACAGCTCTTAATTTAATAAGAATTATTCTAATTTGCTGTAACAGTAAGACTATATTTTAGCTTGTTGTTATATCAGAGTTTAATGTTTCATATTGAGTTACAATATTGTATTGACGGAGAAAATACGGGAATGTAGAAGCCACACCATTGGCAATGAGATTATCCCAGGAAAGCAACAGAAGACACATGGAAATGCACCATTTTTCTCTGTAACTATACACAACTCATGTCTTGAATAAAACCATAAGAAATATTCAAATGTATCTTTATATTGAACTGTATTTTTATATTGAATCTTTATAGTGAATCAGCTATGCCATGTAATTTTGGTTTCCTTTATTCCACACAGCATATAAGTTTTGAAAAGTACAGTCTGAGGTGTTCAAAGTCCTCTGATGCAGGATTTTAATAAATACTGGGTTTAAGGAAAAAAATGTCATGAAACAACATATTTTTCCTCTGTGTTTAACGCAATGAAACCAGATTTTCCTCGACGTGCCTTTGTTGTCCCTCCTGTTCTGTAGCAAACAATCTGTGCAGAGCAGCTTCCTAATTTCTGATGCTTGCTGGATTCTTAACAAGAAAGTTCTCAGGGCAAATGTTGTCTCAACAACATTAACATATTTTGCTTCGCCGAAGAATTATCCCAAAGGCAGCCAGTTTTACTGCTGCCTCTCACTATTGATGACTAATTCTTTCATGATTGATCCTGATCGCTCTGCACCCTCTGCTCTGTTCTGTATATTCTATATATCCTCACAAATGCTGCCCTTGAGCACAGGTTAATGTTTCTACAGGATTTCCAGTCTTCTGTACCCATATTTTTTGTCATTGTGTTGTCTGATTTAACTCTATGTTCTCAAGACCTTTAAAAGTTTCCCCCCAACTCAAAGTACAATTCTATGAAGATCAAGGAGAAAATATTTTGCATGAACTGTGGTGATTTCACACAATTCTCATGCCACTTCAGTGAGAGAATTGTGATGACGGGATGTTGTTATGAGGCAAAACCAGCTGATAACAGAAAAAAATTGGCTTATCTAGATTTGTCAATGATTTTCTGTGTTATTATTTGAAAGACTGGTCCATCAGCTTTTGTTACTTCAAGGCTTGAGCAACATACAAGTCATTAATCCCTTGAGCTCCTGCTTTGAGAGTTATCCATGGTCAAAGGAATAAAACTCAGGGATGTTGGGCAGAGATTCCAGGCCAGAAAAATCTCTTCTGGATGATTTTTAGGTTAGTTTCGGTTTGAATGCTGAAATAAATCCAGCACTGACATCCTTTCTACAGGATGGATTGGTAGGACATGGCTATTGGAAGAGGATTAGAAGGATTACCAGTTCCTTGGCAAGGGGTTAGAGAGCAAATACAAAACTAATTAATGAGCTTTAATTATCATGCTGCATTCCAGTCAGTGCTTCATTCACTGAATATAATTTGTGCAGGTTTTTCAGGTACTTTGTACCAAATACACAGGAAAAAAAAGTGAAAAGTATAAGATTCAAAGTGCATTAAAAATGACTTTGTCATTAATGCAGAAGACTTACATGAGAGGTGTTAGAGGCAATTAATTCTGCCACAGCTTCAGCTGATACAAAGCAAAGACAGGGCTGTTTTACATCTCTGTTATCCATCTCAATTTCTAGACATATGCAAACCCCACATTCTTAAACATTTTTTATGAGTTCAAAAAACTCATCTGTCCTCTCAGTTAAGCCCATCCCGTACCCTTAATCAAGTTCTTTTTAAATACAAATGCATGGATTAATTTTCACTGTCAGTTTGTGGGTAGCTCACCTTCTACAGGGTAAACCTGTATTAATTTAATAGCTCTTGACATTTAGATGTTTAAAGAAGGTTGTCTTTACCCTGTAGTCAAAAGAAGGTAAATTTATGTCGTTGGAAAATATCTAGATTTTACTTTCTACCTGTTTTTCAAACAATCTCTCAAGGAATACGTGCAAAAGACACATGTAATTCTGTAGCTTGTGGAAATCTCATTATGTGCCTGTTGAGGTTATGGAAATGAATACTAATCTCTCACTTTTGATTTAATGCTGCTAAAATAAGAATGTTTTCATTGAGATTAAAAAAACCCAAACACCCCCCCTATAAAACAGCAATCAAACATTTTAATTATTTCCTTTCAGAAATAATGGTTTTTGATTCTCATTGATCCGTTTGGCTCACTGCAGGTTTGGGATGCTAAATCATGTGAGTTGTAGGTCTGTAATCATTCAGATGTGAAACAAAAGATGAAGCAGTTTGTGGCCAAATTGAGGACCCTAGTGTGGCAAAATGTAGGACTTGCATCTCTTTTCACAGGGCAGAGTTCCTGGGCCAGGGGAAACCAGGGTCCCACTTGTGTCATGGGACAGAGTGGAAGGCGTAGCCCAAGTTGTTAAAGAAGCCCTGCCCTGAGTCACGAGGTGCAGAAAGCACTCCCTGGCTGCCTGAACTCCTCAGAGAAGGGCTGAGGTGCAGCTGATGAACAAACCAACAATGAAAGGTCTCAACCACAATTATTTACTGCATGGTGTAAAAAGCTAAAAAGCTACTAGTAGAGTACGATAGAGCATAAAGTAGGGTAGTGCACTATATCAAAGCAGTTCTATTAAACCTATTGTATCAAAGCCAGCAGAAGTAGAGATTGATGGAACTCACCATGCAACCATCCTGGGCAGATCTCTCTCTCTCTTAAGCCCTGGGGAGAGACCATGAAGAGCTGTCGCTGCTTCCCAGGAGAAGCTCCACACTTCCAGGAAGTCTGTGGAAGAATCTGCCATATGGAAGCGGGACTGGGTTTTTAGCGTTATCCAGTGATGGACTGGCAGTCACAGATTTCCAGGCCACTGAGCAGCTCATCTGTCAAGTCCTGTTTCCAAAAGCAGGATGTGTGTTTGAGGTTGGTGAACCAGGCTGGTTTTGGCAGAATTCAACACGAAGACAGCACCCTGGGCCAGCAGTTGAACTTGCATGATGGTTTCCATGACAGTTTCCATGATGGTTTCCATGAAGGTTTCCATGATGGTTTCCATGATGGTTTCCATGACGGTTTCCATGACTGTTTCCATGGTGCTTTCATGATGG
The DNA here is from genome assembly GCA_013399855.1 of Oxyruncus cristatus. Lineage (NCBI taxonomy): Eukaryota > Metazoa > Chordata > Aves > Passeriformes > Cotingidae > Oxyruncus > Oxyruncus cristatus. Next base: position 40,223 of record VXAY01001959.1, on the reverse strand, counting down.
TTTCCATGACAGTTTCATGATGGTTTCCATGATGGTTTCCATGATGGCCTGCATTGTGTGCATTCCCGGATTGGATTCCAAGTGTTATCAGGGTGGACCATCCTGCCACAACTCGTCAACAGGATCATAAAGCTCAGAGCCATCATTTCATGGGGTATGGGAACAAAACTGAATCTAAACCAGGGCAGTTTGGAGAGTGGAACATTTTTCTATTAAAATAAGTCTTACACAAAAAACCCCCATTAGATTTTACACTTCAAAATTTCTCTTGCATTAAGAGTTGGACTGGATGATCTTTGTACATCCCTTCCAACTCCGAAGATTCTGTGATATCCGTGATATCATTCTGTGATATTTTGGTTGTCTTTGTTTCTTTTAAGCTGGGGAAAATGACTCTGGAATATGAAGAGTTTCAGTGACTGCTCCTCCACCTCTGCCCATGTCAGGCTGCTTTATTTTGTCTCTGGATGAACTCAAACTCCTCCCTTCTTTCTGGTAAAAATACAAAAGATTTTCATTGCTTACATTTAAAAAGGACTGCCAAAATAATGAGAAAGGAGGTTGCAGCAGTTAGAACATCTATCTGGGGCAAAAGAAATAACTAACAAAAAAAAATAAAAGCAGAAGAAAGCAGAGTGCTGGAAGCTTCACAAGATTATTTGTGCTGTGCTGCACCAGCAAATACTCCAGCCTTGTAAGGAGAGACTCAGGTGCTCTCCTACCTGCCCTTTGCCGAGCATCTTCCAGATTATGGAGAATCCTAAAGCCTTTGAAGTCACCTGAATGACAGAACCACCTAAAACCTGTTGTAATGTTGTCTACAGGAACATTGGAGCTTAGTTTGCTCCAGTCCCATTATCACCCTTGAAAGTGAGTGTCATAATTTATAACATTTTTTTTCATTATACTTACTATTCTTTACTTCCAATCAGGCAGCAATTGATTCTGAGGGAAAGAAATACATTAATAACTCTGCAATGCTCAGGTGCTGTGGGAAAAGTATTTTTAGATACATTAAAACGGGTCTTTTTTCCCTTGCTGCTTTAGTATTTGGCAGAGAGGATGCCCAGCCAAGGAGCAGCTCTGGCCAGCTGTGCCAGCTGTCACACAGCTTCACAAAATTCCCTCAAAAAAGCAGTAGAAATGATAGTAAAAAGTTGCTCCAATGTAACGTCACCACTAACTTGGGTTGTGTTTCCAATTCACTCAATTTAATTTGCTTTCTAATCCAGTTGTGCTCCAAAACACATTTAAGCACATTAATTAATGCTCTAAAGGAGCAAGAGCTCAAGCATCCTGTGGATTTGCTGAGTTCCCACTGTGAAAATTGGTCTGTGCTTTTACTGCAAAAGGTAAAAGTTGCAGAACCATGAGGATGCATTTCCTTTTCCATAAACTCATCATATTTTATAGCACTGTTTTGTCACACACTGTCGATGTGTGTCTGTGCTCCTGCAGAACAATGCAGACAAAATTATAGATATAATATTTACACCTTATTTATGGGGAAAAAGCTTTATTTAAATAATTGAAAATGAAACACAATTTAGCCCAGGGTATGATATACTTAAGGATCTTTGCTATTCCTCTTAAAAGGTTGAAACAAATTGTCCTTGCTTATCATCAAACCTTTTCCTTTTTTCCTTTGGTGGCAGAAATACAGCAATGAAAAGGAACTAACATTTAAGTATTTATGGCATTTATGGTTTGTTTTATGAGATCTTTTGTTTGCTTTGTTTTTTTCTCAGTAAAGCAATCCTCTTCTCACAGGTATATTCTTTTTAAGGAGTTCTCATAGGCCTGAATTAGGAAAAACGGGCTCATAAGTGAAGCCTTTGAGGAGATTGGGATGAGTTAAGAGTGAACACCAAGATGTTACTTGACAACTGGCTAACAAAGCCAATGTATTACAAATATAAAATCAAATGATGTTGCCCAGGTGGGCTCTCCTCTGCACTGAATTTGTCTTTTATTAAGGGTAAAAATAAGGTGGAGCCGGGGGGTCTCGGGCTCTGCTCCCAGGGAACAGGGACAGGAGGAGAGGGAACGGCCTGCAGCTGGGCCAGGGCAGGGGCAGGGGGGACAGGAGGAGGAATTTCTCCCTGGAAAGGGTGGTCAGGCCTTGGCAGGGGCTGCCCAGGGAGGTTTGGAGTGCCCAGCCCTGGAGGTGCCCAAGGAAGGCCTGGCCGTGGCACTCAGTGCTCTGGGCTGGGGGACAGGGTGGGGATGGGCACAGGGGGATCCATGGGCTGGGAGGGCTTTTCCAACCTCAGGGATTCTGGGATTCTGGGATCTATTTGGTTTGGGGTTTTTTACCAGGGACAGGGCCCAGGGAAGGGCTGGAGCTGTGTCAGGGCAGGGTCAGGTTGGATCTCAGGACAAGGTTCTTCCCCAGAGGGTGGTTGGCACTGACCAGGCTCCCCAGGGCAGTGGGCACAGCCCCAAGGCTGCCAGAGCTCCAGGAGGGTTTGGATGATCCTCTGGGGCACAGGGTGGGACTCTTGGGGATGGGCCTGTGCAGGGCTGAGAGTCGGACTGGGTGGTCCTTGGAGGTCCCTTCCAACTCAGTGTGTTCTGGGATTCTGTGAACCATCATTGCCCACTTGTGTACCAATATTAACTGTTGTCGTGTCATGATCAACACTATTTTTCCAGTAGTATTTAAGATATATACATATGAATTTTACTTAAACTTTCTCTTTACCCTTGTTGTTGGGAAGCTTTCTTACATCAGACTTAACACAAAAGATCATTTCACCTTTTCCCCATCTAAATTTTTCTGCTAATTATTATGCTTTCATTGGGACAGAACTAGGTGAGGAGCTGGAAAGTGATGGGCATTTGTTTAGACTGTAGTTTATTTTAATTTTCCTTCACAAAAATATCTTTATTTTTTACTTAAGCACAGATACTAAAAATATAAAGGAGCATTAACATAAAACATTCCTAACATAAACCAGCTTATTCCTCTTCATGGAGAAGACATTTTTTATATCTAATAATACAGCAACTTCATCTCTCAGAGTGTGTAGGGACAGATTATATTAATGGTATTTTCAGTTTAGGCTGAGCTGGTTTGGTCTATTAGTGTTCAGTATCAGTGCCTTATCCAGCAGCAGTAGGATGAACTTTCCCTGCCACTAATGCTCCATTTCTGTCTCTTTGTGTCGTTATTTCAGCAAGAGAATGTGCTAAAGGAGCCCCTGAAAACAGATGTACAACTGCAGATGAAAAAGTGCTGCCTGGTGCTGGATTTCTGTGGGCAGCTGGTTTTATACCTTTAAATGGCTCTTTTTGTTTGCCAGAACAGCACAATAGTCAATTCACTCCTCAATAACAAGCTGCTGCTCTGGGTAAATAGAAAGGTGTTACATCTACTTCTCTCTATATAACAGAGGCTTTCTAGTTCATCCATTAGTTTCACACTAATTTAGATTAAAATCTACAGAAATGAAGGGAAAAAACCATCCAAACTGAGTTGTGTACAAGTACCAAAAATAGAAAAAACTGAAGAGACGATTCCTGCTTGTAGCACGTAGACCAGTTTGCAGTTGTTTGGTTGTTTGTTCCTTTCGGGTTTGTTCATTTTTTTAATTTAATTACTTTCTATACTTATCCTAGAGCATTCTTTCAGGGTCACTTTTCCTTGAAGGTGCTTTAATATTATGCACTTACATAAAATCATAGAATCATAGAACAGTTTGGTTTGCAAGGGACCTTAGAGATCATCTGGTTCCAACCCCCCCAGTTGATTCCTGAACCTTTACTCTTATCAACTAGCATTTCATGCCATATGCTGCTCGCTTAAGTGCAAGATCACAGGGAAAGACATAATTTAACATTCCTAGGAAAATTAGAATTTGACCCTGAATAAAGTGCTACTCACTATGCTGGAACTGGGCAAGGCTTGAACAATCCCAAGCACAGAGAAATTAATGTTTTCCCCTTGACCTGAAATTGGCCCTGTGAAAACATTGTGCGCTTGCACTGCCAGGAGTTCACTGCTGTAATCGGGGCTTGAGTATCTTGTACAGAAATACAGAATCCCAGAATCATTTGGAAAAGGCCTCCAAGGTCATGAAGTCATCTCAGTCTTTGACCGAGTCCCACCATTGCCACTAAACCGGCTTGCAGAGTGCTTAGGTTTTGGGCACCTTCAGGGATGGGGACTCCACCACTTCCCTGGGCACCCCTTTCCACTGCTTTCCACTCTTTCAGGGAAGAAATTTTTCCAAACATCCAACCTGAACCCCCTCTGGCACAACTACTATGAAAATCCATTTTGTAAAATGAAGGAATGAAGTCTACGTTTATTTCCAATAACATTTCACATTACATGATCTGAAGTAAAATGAAGATTGCTGTTTATTTTGGGGTTCATCGTCGCTGCGGCCCCTGCATGAGGTGAGACCATAATCCTTTACAGAGAACAGAATCCCTGAGGTTGGAAAAGCCCTCCCAGCCCATGGATCCCCCTGTGCCCGATGCCCACCTTGTCCCCCAGCCCAGAGCACTGAGTGCCACGGCCAGGCCTTCCTTGGGCACCTCCAGGGCTGGGCACTCCAAACCTCCCTGGGCAGCCCCCGCCACGGCCTGACCACCCTTTCCAGCAAGAAATTCCTCCTCCTGTCCCCCCTGCCCCTGCCCTGGCCCAGCTGGAGGCTGTTCCCTCTGCTCCTTTTCCCTTGTTTAGGGAGCAGAGCCCAACCCCTCCTGTCAGGGAGTTGCAGAGCCAGAAGGTCCCCCCTGAGCCTCCTTTTCTCCACACTAAAAAAATCTCAGATAGGTTCTAAACCATATAGTATATCTATGTCTTATTCCTATTATTGATGCTAATTCCTACAGCTTACTTCCAGTAGGTCTATACTGCGGGAAAAAGAATGGAAAGGCCTTTTTTGTACTCAAAGTCTTTCTTTTGCTGCTGGTTCAACTCCCAGGCTGAGCAGGGATGTGCCTGCAATGGCAGCTCACAGGGGCAGAGAAGGAAGGTTGTTGAGGTGCTGGAGCACAGTTCCTGTGAGAAGCAGCTGAGGGAGCTGGGGGGGCTCAGCCTGGAGCAAAGGAGGCTCAGGGGGGACCTTCTGGCTCTGCAACTCCCTGACAGGAGGGGGGAGCCGGGGGGGGTCGGGCTCTGCTCCCAGGAAACCACCAATAGGACAAGAGGGCACAGTCTCAAGTTGTGCCAGGGGAGGTTTAGGTTGGAATCAGGAAGAAGTTCTTCACAGAGAAGGTAATCAGCCCAGGGAAGTGGTGGATTCTCTGTCCCTGGAAGTGTTTAAGCAGAGACTGGGCATGGCATCAGTGCCATGGGCTGGGTGACAAGGTGGGGTTGGGTCAAAGGTTGGACTCAATGATCTCAGAGGTCTTTTCCAACCTGGTTGATTCTGTGAATGTGATTCTGTAACGTGAAAAGCACTTAAAAAAGAAAGGAAAATTGGGTGGTGCCTTTTGTGGATGAGGATTGGGAAGCAAATTCCTTGGTGATAAGAGGTTGCATCCCAGTGAAGGGAAATCAACTAGAGGAAGGACTCTGAGAGGCAGGAGGGTAACAAGATACAGTTCAGAGGGACATAGTCCTGATGGTCTCCACTCCAACAACTCTTCTGAAGTTCCCCCTTGTGCTGCTGGGCTGCAACTTGCTTTTCACGTCTGTCTGAGAAGCCTCAGCTTGTCTGTACTGACACCGAGCTGGGATTAAATTGTTAATTCTACCATAACGCTGGCTGGAGTGTCACAAAATGCATACAAAATATGAACTGTGCAACAGTAGAATGTTTGCATATTTCTGCTCATACTTTTAATTGATTTTTAAACATTTAAATAATATCTTGATGGATTTCTTGCTTACCCCAGATTTTGGATACATTTGTAGCCCATGGGGAATGTGGTGGAATGGAGCCTAGATCATTTTCAATGTAGTAACAGGTGTTTTGCTTGCACTATTCATAACCAGCTAAGGATATGCATGCCATGGTGTCTGTTTCCTTCTTCCTTGGGATATATGGAAGCTGGGATGGAAAACCCACTGCACAATCTCCAAGACTGGCCAGGAACCAGGACTAGAAAAGCACTCCAAGTTTGTCACCTTCCTTGAAAACATCCCTGAGCTCAGTGGGAAGAAGCATGAGAGGGTTAGAGGGTTGGACTGGCCTGAGAGCTGGCACATGGGGTGTTGCTTTTGGTGCCAGCCCATGGGACATAGTGTGGGAAACACACAATGCCATGGAAGGGCTGGAATTCCTGCCAAAGGATGCCACCGTTGCAGGAGGGCTCAGGAAGGAGCTGAGCCAAGTAACAGATGAAACGTCATAGGAGCAGACAATGGTTTGGGTTGGAAGGGACCTTAAAGATCACCTAGTTCCAATCCCTCTGGGAAATATCCATTTTGGATAAAACACATCAAGCCCAGGAGATTTCCAAGCCCTAAATTAATGGCAGGTTGAGGATTGGTCCAGGGTATATAATTCAACCTGGTATCATGTCCACTGAACCATTGCTTACAGATTTTATCTCAGCTCTTGGTGACCATTTATGTGTCATGAGCAAGTGGTTTCCATGCCAAGGGTGAGAAAGGAGTAAAACATCAGCCCCAAGGTCACCTCTCGTGGTTTCCTGTGGTGTGAGTTAGAAAACAAAGTGAAAAGTCCTTCTTTTCAGGCTTTTTGAGAACTTTCAGGATTAATATACTCCCTGAATGAGACTAATGAATTTTTAAACAACATTCAATAGAATTTACTTTGGGTTAGAAATACAAATATGTTTTGTGTAATTAAAATTTGTCCAAATACCTTTAATTGCTTTCTTTGATCTAAATAAATAAGTGTTTGTTTAAATCATGTGGAAACTATTAATTTTGCATTTTGGGTAATTAAAACTTGCTTAGGTGAAGCTATGCTGATCTGACATATATTGGACAAAGGTAAAAACCTGCTTAATATACCGAAACATGTGAGGCACTTTTTATTCTTTACTTCACCTAGATTTTAATGAGGAGCTTGTGACTAATACAAATTAAATAGAATATTTACCTATTCCAGTAGAGTGGGAAAGAATAAACCAGTAGACATGGGCATGTTTTCTATAATAAGAGACCTTTTCAGGTCTTTCAGTAAAATGTTGCGGATGCATTATTTTTTATCTAGTAATAATAAATCATATAATAAAAATTATAGTGTAATCTTTGACTTTCATGAACCTGAAAAGCTCAGTTTTGCTTAATGTCCTCATAATTTTCTTTTAATCTAGAAATTGCAGGCACAAACAATGACAAACAAAAATAAGCTATAATTTAATGTGTCTTGTAGGTCAACCCTCCACCATAACTACTGGAATCAATATTCCAAAGAAGGGAAATTGGTAGCAGGTATTGATGCTGGTTTGTTCTTTAGAATAGAGAGGAAGAAATATGTGGAAAAGACCTTTCTGTGACATTACATCACTTTCACATTTGAATTTTTCTGCTTAACTTAACATTTTATTTGAAGATAAAAGTGTAAAAGTGATGAAGACAATCCAAGTGAAATAGCACTTAGAGTTGTTACATAAATTTTATTTCTGGAAGGAGAAAGACCCTCAGATTTGTAAATAATTGCAGCTTCTTTGACAGTCCCTGGTTGTTCCTGAATAGTTTATAGGGATTAAGAAGTGATTTGTCTTGCTTCCACTGGAAGTGCTTTGCAGCCATGAATAGGTTTTATCACCTTTTTTGTGATAGGTTTGGGCAGTTTTGTGAATTTACTTTCTTTCTTTTGCTTTGCTCACTGTTTTTAACTTTACTAACTTGAAAAGAAAGTAGATAAATATTAGAATCATGGAATGGTTTGGATTAGAAGGGGCCTTAAAGCTCATCTCATTCCACCCACCTGCCATGGGCAGGGACACCTTCCACGAGCCAGGTTGCTCCTGGCCTTGGACACTTCCAGGGGTGGGAAGTCCACAACTGGACAAATAAATATTCCTGGTAGATATGTTTGCAGAATTTTGAAATATTAGCATTTAAACATTGGTCACCAAAACCTCCCCAAACCTAATTGACCCTTAACATCATTGTTATAAAAAATCCTTGATTTTCTGATTTAAGCCAGGAATTTCACTGTAAATTTTTCCTTCCCTCTCACATCACCTGAGAACTTCTCTCTGTGCACAGGATTATCTTTTGGCAATTCCATGTCCCCTTTCTGCAGGGGGTAAAACACATCCCAGTCCTGTGCTGACCCCACTAAGCAACTCTCTTCCACATCTGGGGAAAGGACATAAAGACCAGATTTCACAAAGCTGGAATAAAAAGAATTCCAGTTCGTTTCAGTGGGTTATAAATATAGGATTATTCCTTAATTACCTAAGGGGACATTGATTAATTACTGAAAGAACTCCTACCATCATTACACACAGTGGAGGGGCATCGCCCTTTTTTCCTGCTATGCCAAACTCATCTGAGAGGGAATAACCAGCAGGATGATAAAAGGAATGGGCTTCCAGAGTGATATGGGAAATTTTTCCTGTCAGGTACAGATGATTAGGTGGTTCTGTTCTGTATTTGAGGTAGGAGTAATTCTAAGTGTGGAGATCCCAGCAACCTAAACGAGCAAACACCCACAAGAAATAGTCTGAAATATGCTGGAGCTGAGTCTACAATTGATTCTCAGAGGTGAACACTGTTTGCAGTAATACTTATGGCATAAATCATGCAATATTCTGGTTTCTATAATCTCTACAGCACAATAACTGCACTCCAGTTACCTCATCCACCTTGCTCTGCTTGTTCAGGTAAATAATGTCTTCCTCCCAGCTGGAAAACAGTGGGGTTAAAACAACTCAGAAAACCTTTCTATTATTGTAAATTAAAATTAATTCTTTGTTTGAACTAAATGTTTTAATGACTATTTATACATTTTTCACTTTCAGTTTCCTTTATTGATATTCCAACCCTCTAGAAGGGAAGACTTTCCTCATCTTTATGATTTATTGCTATACATTAGTTCCTTACTGTCTTGGACCAGACATTCAGCACATAAATTGTGATGACTAAATGTTTATTTTTCAAAAAGCACTATAACAACTGGAATTTCTGAGAGCTCCAGAGCTGTCCAAGTGTAAGGCTTTTAAAGCATTTTGCACTAAATAATAATAAATAAACTTTTTACCCTCGTAAGTTCAGATTTGGCCCCAGGCTTGCTGCCTCCAGAAAGAAGTGCCAGAGTTGTCTGCACATTGTTTTTATAGTAGCAAAATGTGTGATTAATGGCTCAGTAGCACATCCTAAAGAGAAGCAACTTAAATGATCTCAAAGAGAAATGAGATATTGTACATTAATGCAGGTTGGAGAATCCAGAGAACTTCATGCAATTTGTTGGCGAGAAGACCCCGAAGTGATGGATGTACTGTAATTACTGGGATGAATCAAAAGATGTTTTTCAGGTGTACCCACTCCTTAATTGATATCATTCCTAAATTTCACATGGAAGTTTCATTGATTTAATGGTTTGTGGACCAGCATCTCTGCCGTAAAAGAACATCTGTTGTCAAAGTGCTCGTATTTTTACACTCACTTTGATGCTCATTTCATTGTAATTCTCTCCACTTACCAGATTTGAGGGAATTGCTCTAATGGAAGCACTGGACACTCACAGATGCTTTCATCAAAATATTTAAAACATTCCCATGCTTTTAGCTTACAAGGGTTATTATCAGGCATTTTATAACTTTTTAGGAGAAAAGACTTGGTGCTCCACCTAACAAAATGTTGTACATTCAGGGGTTTTCCCACATCAAATGCTACTTTGAAAACTACTTTGATCACAGAATCCCAGAACGGGTTGGGTTGGAAGTGACCTTAAAGAGCATCCAGTTCCAACCCCCTGCCATGGGCAGGAACACCTTCCACTAGACTGAAAGAAGAATAACATCACAGAATCATGGAATGGTTAAGATTGGAAAAGAAATCTGGAGGTTGTTTAGTCCAACCCCCTTCCTTAAAGCAACATCGAATAAAGTCCTTTGCTGGACTGCCCCTGGTAAGTCTGTGTCCCTCTCATTTCCAGAGTCCAGCAGTGGACACATCGCTCCAGCTGTGTCTTCTGCTGCTATGGAAAGTGGAAAGAACCTTCCCTTGACCTTCTGACTGTGCTTTTCCAAATGTAGCCCACAAGAGTGTTGGCTGCCTTTGGCCACATTGCTGGCCCTCCTCCACAAAGCACTTCCAGCCACGTGGTCCCAGCATGGACTAGAGCACGGATTTGTTCCTCCCCAGTGACAGAACTTTTCCTTTACCTCTCTTCGACTCCATGAGGTTCCTGCTGGAATTCCTGCAAACATGAGGAGCTCATCTACTTCTTCCCAACCCAGTGGTCTATAGCAGTGTCACTGCAGTCATGGAATTGGAGAATCACAGAATAACAGAGTGGTTTGAGTTGGGAAGGACATTTAAAGCCCATCCAGTGCCACCCCCTGCCATGGGCAGGGACACCTTCCACTAGCCCAAGTTGCTCCAAGCCCCATCCAACCTGGCCTCGGACATTTAACATTGCCCATGTTGGTCTGTCCTCTCCTCCTGACTCTGAGCTGGCTCATTCCCTGTTCCAAGGCACAGATCCATGCTTTCCCTTGCCCTCCTGCTCTGCTCTTCCCCACAGACCTTGTCCTATCCAGTGCAGTACTCCCACCACACTTGGATTCTCCTGAGGAGTTTGTAGTCCTATAACTGCACCCAGACCTCCAACTGCTCCTCTTTGCTCCTCATGTGGCAAGTGCAGGCCCTTCAGAGGAGCAGTGAGCCGCTGACCTCCCAGTTCTGAGTTTAAAGGTCTCCTTTCCAGATGGGCCAAGCTTTTGGGAAAGATTTCTCTGTCCCACTTTGTCAGGTGGATCCTGTCTCTCACAGATTGCTGCATGGTTGTAGAAACCAGAACAGTTTCCACCAGACCTGACCCCCAAGCACATCCCTCTTGCTCTCGGGATCGGGGACACACTACTGTGTTCTTCAAACCAAGAAAATTTCAGTTCAGTTGAAAATAATTTCTTTTTAATATTTTTGAGACCTCATCACCCACTCCTTTTTGGTTTTCCCCTGAAGTGCATTGTGATTTAGGTTTTTATGTGGCAGATGGAGGTGGTTTTGAAGTTCCTTTCTGTAAAAGGTCAAAGAGTTCTTCAAAGTGGGGTTTAACTGGCACCCGCCAGCTGAGGGATAGATCTGTGCCAGTCAAAACCTTGAAAGCACCAAACTTTTAACTAAGAAATGTTCTCATATTTCACTGGATAAGCAGATGGATGTGAATCAGAAGAAAATATATGCATGCTGAAAGACTAAATAGATTTCCTGAAGGAATATCAGGGGTATGTTAACGAACTTTAGGCTGTCTTGGAAAGACTTGCCAAGCTAAATGAATTTGAGTTCTTTTTGAAAACAAAGGGTAAAAAATTATGGGTATGTCTTCTTTCAGAAAAAAAAAAAAGACAAATAAATTAGGAACATGATAAATTTCAAGCACTATAACTTTAATTTTTACTCCAAAATTTTCTAAAGCCCTTAAGAGCTTTTTTTTTCTTGTGTCTTTTTGCTTGGGTTCAGCACAGTAACACCATGGCAGAGTTCACATGGGTATGAGCCACACTCCTACAAACTTCCAGCTGTGTGCTTTGCTTATATAGAGTTAGCTCACGTCTGCTAGCAGTTTTAATAGCTGATCTAATGCTTAGTTCTAGAATTAAGAATTCTATGGACACACAGCAGTATTGCCTATCAAACAAAGCTGAAAGAAACTGTTCTGTGCAATTATATTGTATTAACTTAAGCTGAAGAATGGAGAAAACACATTGGAAAATTATGATTTCCATGGACAGTTATCATTTTCTATCTTTGGGTTTAATGAGGTCAATAACATAACACAAAATAGGTAATAACCTCACACTTCGTGAGGTGCTATTTTTATCATCTCATTAGCAAAGTAGGGATTAGCTGTTCCTCAGTTCTTGTCCTGACCTATTGAGCTGTGTGTCTGTGGTTAACAGTCATTTGACACACTTTCAAAATGGGTAAAATTAGGCTCAATTGTGTTCCCTAATGCTGCCAAGTGTTTTGGAAGTCACCTGCACGTGGAAATGGCCTTGTAAGGTGAGAACAAAAGTCTGTCTGTCCAATATCACCTTGACCACAGTGTTCAAGAACTGAGAGAAGTTGTTCCTCATGTGTGAGAAGAACAACACCACCAACACATGTGACATTTCATCCTATTATTTTGTTAACCCTGAACAGTTTTAAAACAGCAGAGCATTGTCAGAGGGTTAAGGAGCCAGCACGGAGCCCTGGGGCCAAGGAGGGCAACGAGATCCTGGGGACAGCAGGAAGAGCAGTGGAGCAGGGCAGGGAGGGGATCCTGCCCCTCTGGCCAGCCCTGGGCAGGCACATCTGCAGGGCTGGGCCAGCTCTGGCTCCTCAGCACAGCAGGGACAGGGAGCTCCTGCAGCGGGGCCGGCGCAGGCTGCGGAGATGCCCCGGGGATGGAGCAGCTCTGGGAGCAGCAAAGGCTGAGGGAGCTGGGGCTGTTCAGCCTCCAGAGCAGAGCCTGAGAGGGGCCCTGCCCAGGGTGTGGCAGGGGCTGCAGGGAGGGGGCAGAGGATGGAGCAGGCTCTGCTCGGGGGGGCCCAGCAATGGCACAAGAGCAAGGGGCAGGAACTGATGCCCAGCAAGTTCCCCCCGCACAGGAGGAAGAACTTCTTGGCTGGGCAGTGACCCAGCACTGCTCAGGCTGCCCAGGGAGGGGCTGGAGTCTCCTCCCTGGGGATATTCCAGACCCCTCTGGACACAATCCTGTGCCATGAGCTCTGGGATGGCCCTGCTGGAGCAGGAGGTGGGACCAGATGAGCCCCTGTGGGCCCTTCCAGCCTGACCCAGCCTGGGATTCTGGGATTATTTTTTCCAAGTCTTTCATGAAGATTATTCCACCTCATACCAATCCCATAATGACATATTAAGCTCTGGTTTGTGAATATTTTTTATTTCTTTGTTGCATCATTATATAAACTTACCTGAATGTGAAAATAATCAAAAATGCTCCTATTAAATAATAATTTATGATAAAATATTACATTATATTGAATAATTACAATAATCAGGAAACCTTTTAAGTAATTTGTGCTGGCCCACACTCTCAAATGAGAAAACACCTATGAACCTGGAAAGTCTTTGATGTCAGATGCCAACCCAGTTCTTGTCTAAAGGGAAATTGTAAAAAAAAGTTGAAAATTAAGGATAATGAACTTGTGTTTATCTGGCACTGTAGGGAATCAGTCATTTATACTATGAGACCCTCTGGCATAGAGTACAAGAGAGGCTGCTAATTAACAGTGGTTGGTTATTAATCACACTTGTTCCCTCTCCATTCACTCCATGAAGTACTTGCACTACAAATGCTCTCCTTGCTTGGAGAAGAGCAGCTGGATCTATTCCTATGTATTCAAACAGACAGATGTTGGGGGGACTGGAATTGCGTACATTTGTCTGAAAAAATGCTCTTATTGTTACAACCTCAATCTTAGGACTAATGTTTCTTAAGGTGATTCCTCTGCTCCAGCACTGGAAATAGAGCACTTGAGCATTCCCAAGTATAGCACTTTATAAACTCATTACAGGGAAATTTAGAGGATTGTTCATGGAAAAACAAAGATTAAATTAGAATCGACTCACACTGATGGGACCTTTCAATCCCTGAAAGGTTCAAAAAACAAGCAGATGTGGCATTTTGTGATATATTTTAGTGGAGATGGTGATGATCTCAGAGGTCTTTTTCAACCTTCATGATTCCATGAGTGTATGATTCTGGGATATGTGAATGGAGAATCCACAGCGTCTCTGGGCAACCCCTGTCAGTTGGTTCTTTTAATGGCAACAGATACTAATAATTTTTTCCATTGTTTAAATGGAGTTTCTTTTATTTTGCTTTGGATCCACAGCCTCAGATCCTCTCACTGGACACCACAGTCAGAACAAATCTCCATCTCCCCTACAACTTTTCACTGGGTATTTATACACAAAAAGGGAGGACTTAGATCCTCTCAAACTTCTCTTTCTTATGGTTGAACAGTCCCAGCTCTCTCAGCATCTCTTCATGCTCTGCCCTAGACACCACAGTCCTGATATGATGTCACCAGTGCCAAACACAGAATCCCAGAATCCCAGGATGGGTCAGGCTGGGTCAGGCTGGAAGGGCCCACAGGGGCTTATCTGGTCCCACCTCCTGCTCCAGCAGGGCCATCCCAGAGCTCATGGCACAGGATTGTGTCCAGAGGGGTCTGGAATATCCCCAGGGAGGAGACTCCAGCCCCTCCCTGGGCAGCCTGGGCAGTGCTGGGTCACTGCCCAGCCAAGAAGTTCTTCCTCCTGTGCAGGGGGAACTTGCTGGGCATCAGTTCCTGCCCCTTGCTCTTGTGCCATTGCTGGGCCCCCCCGAGCAGAGCCTGCTCCATCCTCTGCCCCCTCCCTGCAGCCCCTGCCACACCCTGGGCAGGGCCCCTCTCAGGCTCTGCTCTGGAGGCTGAACAGCCCCAGCTCCCTCAGCCTTTGCTGCTCCCAGAGCTGCTCCATCCCCGGGGCATCTCCGCAGCCTGCGCCGGCCCCGCTGCAGGAGCTCCCTGTCCCTGCTGTGCTGAGGAGCCAGAGCTGGCCCAGCCCTGCAGATGTGCCTGCCCAGGGCTGGCCAGAGGGGCAGGATCCCCTCCCTGCCCTGCTCCACTGCTCTTCCTGCTGTCCCCAGGATCCCATTGCCCTCCTTGGCCCCTCCTTGGCTGCTCAGGGACAGCTCATTGTCCCCCAGGACCTCCAGGGCCTTCTCCCAGAGCTGCTCTCAGAAGAAAATCTCTTCCCCATCGATTTTAACAACAAAACACAGAGTGCTCCATCCATCCTTTGTACATTTATGTTGGCTGGGATTTGGTTGGGTTTTTGGAGGGGAAGAGGAGTAGGGTTTGTGGAACTGTGCCTGCATCTGCTGCAAAGAGCATTTGAAAACTCACATCATGTTTTTCTGCATGTCTTGTCCCAGCACTTTGCCATAAATATTTACTCAAATCCGACTCAGGTTATAATGTTGCAATTTCCAAGTGCAGACAAAATTTGCCATCAGCTTTCAGCTTGCTGAAAACTGCCGTGATCCTTGGCTGCATTGCTAAGCTACTGATGTATTTGTGCACTTCCAGGTCCCTGACACCAGCCTTCAAAATTGAATATTTACATTAAACTTCCTCTAGGAAATATACAAATAGCAAAAAACGCTCACCTTTTATACTTGCACTGGCTTAGGTTTATAGCTATGAATAATTTTAAAGCACTATTTTTTGTATCTGTAGCCCCAGGTAATGGTGACACAACTTCAGACGATTTGAGCACAGACAATACAAGCTTCTTGAGAAGAACACTCCACAGAGATGAGCACAGTTTTTTGAAGATTATTAAGATTTGAAAAGTATATTTTGCATGAACAAAGCTATCAATAAACACAGATAAAATTCAGTCATTAATTTCATATGGGAAAAGAGGGGTTTTCTGTGAAATGTTTCAGCATTTTCTAAATGAAACATACCCTTCCATTTTAAAGGAGTGTTTTCATTTTTAATTGATTTTAAAAAGTTAATTAGGTCTGAAATGAAACACAGCATTTAATTACATGTCACATTGAAAATATTTAGTTGATTAAAAATTGTCTTGGTCCAGAACTCTTAGAAGGATCTAATTTCTGAAACTAATTTTCTCCCTGTCATCTGATGTCGATCAGAATGATTGTGGAAGATAAAACTTCCACGGTGAGGAGTGTAAGCTCTGGACACACCTTTGGGATTTTAGTGCACAGAGGTTTTAATTCCCTTTTACAATGGAGGGCAGGATAGAACTGCAAAACCTTAAGTTTAGCCATCCCCATAATCTGGATATCCACAGTGTTATCCATGGATATCCAGGCACATGTGCACCCCCAATCTCCTCTCCCAGGGAGGAGTTTTTCCTCTCCCTGGAATTGCAGTCTTCTGCTCTGCATGCCAGATCTGTGGATGCACACTATTCCTGAGCTTACCAACCATGGGATGCTCTCTATGCTTCCCTCAGACCTCTGGGATTTTTTAAGTCTTTGCTTTTAGGCAGATGTTTGATTTTCTCTTGGCAAACACTGGTGATGTCAGCATTTTATTCTGAACAATCAGGAAACTCCAGCTTGCATTCACACTGGGTTGTACCTGGGCAGTTCCCCTGGCACAGTTTGGGAATGTCAGTCCCAGGTTTCTCCAAAGTCACGGTTATCCTTCGTTGGAGGCTCATCAAACATCTTCTAATAAGTGCATATTTTTCCATGGCTGGGAAGTGCCCGGTGGGAAAGGCCCCGGGGGTGCTGGTGCCAGGGCTGGACACGATCCCAGGGGTGCCCAGGGGGGCAGGAGGCCAATGGCCCCTGGGCTGTCCCAGCCATGGGGTGTCACAGCCCCAGGGCAGTGCCCGCCCTGTGCTGGGCACGGCTGAGGCCCCTCCAGGGCTGTGTCCAGGGCTGGGCCCTCAACAAGAGACACCCGGAGGGGCGGGAGCGTGTGCAGGGAAGGGAACGGAGCTGGGAAGGGGCTGGAGCAGCAGGAGCGGCTGAGGGAGCTGGGGGGGCTCAGCCTGGAGCAAAGGAGGCTCAGGGGGGACCTTCTGGCTCTGCAACTCCCTGACAGGAGGGGGGAGCCGGGGGGGGTCGGGCTCTGCTCCCAGGGAACAGGGACAGGAGGAGAGGGAACGGCCTCCAGCTGGGCCAGGGCAGGGGCAGGGGGGACAGGAGGAGGAATTTCTCCCTGGAAAGGGTGGTCAGGCCTTGGCAGGGGCTGCCCAGGGAGGTTTGGAGTGCCCAGCCCTGGAGGTGCCCAAGGAAGGCCTGGCCGTGGCACTCAGTGCTCTGGGCTGGGGGACAGGGTGGGGATGGGCACAGGGGGATCCATGGGCTGGGAGGGCTTTTCCAACCTCAAGGGTTCTGTTCTATGGAAAATGATTGTTTTGTCTCACCTCACGCAGGGGCTGCATTGAGGATGAACCCCCCAAATAATAAATAGCAATTTTCATTTTACTAGACATCATTTAACATAAAAATTTATTGGAAATAAACACAGAACTTCCTTCCTTCATTTTACAACACAGGTTTTCATGGTAGAATAGCAGGAGAAAAATCTTTGAAAAAAATTATTGCACAGGACTTTAAAAAATAGTTCATGCAATCACTTGGATAATTACGTTGCTGATATGTTGCTCTTGCAAATGGTGACTATTCAGGTTTTTACTTGTCTCATACACTTCTAATGTTCTGCTGGGTAATAATCCCTGGACATATTACAAGGCTCTTAGGAAAATGCTGTTTAGGAAATACCCAGTTACTTAATTATCATTATTAGGCATGAACTAGATCAGCATTACATCTGGGGGGGGTCACATTTTGCAGCTCTCTTTAAATACCCATGGAAAAATTTTGCCTTTCCGTATGCTCTGAGCAGTTGAAACTGTTTCTAACTAATGCATATATAAACAGATGTATGTGTATATATATATTTATATTTATATCTTCAACATTCAGTGTACGAATAGGAATGTTTTGATTTTCTGTTAGAAATCTGGGGACTATTAGAGATGCAAATGTCAGACTCCTTGAAGGCAGAAGCTGTTTGGTTCTAAGTTCAAGTTTATTTCCATACTTACAAGTTGAGAGTATAAATGTT
This sequence comes from Oxyruncus cristatus, assembly GCA_013399855.1. NCBI lineage: Eukaryota > Metazoa > Chordata > Aves > Passeriformes > Cotingidae > Oxyruncus > Oxyruncus cristatus. The sequence goes on along the minus strand of VXAY01001959.1, from coordinate 22,502 downwards.
TCAGTTATTTTTCAGTCACTTTTAAGTATGTTCATGATGCTGAGTTCCTGCAGATTTGGCATTTTTCCCTGGATTTCATTGCATAATGTATCTTTCCAATCTAACATTTGTCAGGGGGAGAAAATACTTTCATGCTAAATTGGGTAATGTGCAAGTCTCAAAATGAAGCCTCCTCATACACTGAATCTTACATTCCATATGGACACGCAAACTGACAAACACGTTCTATGCAAAATTATGGGATGAATGGGAAAAACATGCAAAATAATGGGATTAAGGCACATAGTGCTTGGAGATTAGACATAAGAGACAGCTTTGGATATTTCCCCCAAAACATAGCTTAGAGGAATACCACGGAAATAGTGGATTATAACAGACCTTTTCACATGATTTCAATCTAACAAGTGGAAAACATTGAAACAAAGATCTCATGTTTCTTTCCACATTTCTCTGTTCAGTTCAATGGCCCTGCATCAGTTTTTATTATCCAACAATGTGGCTTTTTTACTTGTAGGGAATACAAATGATAGTGAATTCAAGGAATGGAAGATCTTTTTTTTCCCGGGAAAAAAAACCCCTCACTAGCACACACAATACATATGCTTGGAATCTGGGCAGGAAACCTTAGGAATAACTGCAGATATTAACACAGACATTCCCTCCACAGCAGAGTCAGGGATATAAATGCACAGCTGCCAGGCAAAGCTTGGATTTGTGCTGCTGAAGATTAGGAAAGGTTTGCTCTGGGCTTTCTTCTTTCCAGTGTTTACTACTCATACACATGACCCAGTGAAATTTTCCTGAGGAGCAGGTGAAGCACGAAACATGGTGAGCCTGCAGTGCAAGGAGGAGAGTGTGGAAGGAACTGGAAGTTGTCAGCACAGAGATGTACATGAGTAAGGAGATCCGGAATGTCGGGATGTGTGGTTTGCAGGGACATCTGGTCAGGGAGAGTCTCTGGTTAATGACGTAGAACCATGGAATATCCTGAGCTGGAAGGCACCCACAGGGATCATTCAGTCCAGCTCCTGGCCCTGCACAGACGCTCCAACAATCCCACCATGTCCTTGGAGCTCTGGCAGCCTTGGGGCTGTGCTCACTGCCCTGGGGAGCCTGGTCAGTGCCAACCACCCTCTGGGGGAAGAGCCTTCTCCTGAGATCCGGCCTAACCCTTCTTGGCACATGAAAGACTACCTTAAATGTTAAATTTTTCTTGAGAGTTCACACTCTGTTCATCTGTGTGTGATTCATTAACAAACTTCTGTCTGCACCATTTGGCTGCACTAGTGGAGGAGGAAAACCAGAGTCAGAAAATAATCAAATTTAGAGCTGGAGACTGGGTGAAAAGGAGCCCAAGTTATAGGGATTTTATGTTGGACAAGATCAAAGTCAGCTCTAGGGGCTGAACAACCTGTGGATGTGAGCAGGCCCTGAGCTCTGCTCTGGGGGGACCAGGGACAGCACCCAGGGAAGGGCTGGAGCTGTGTCAGGGCAGGGTCAGGTTGGATCTCAGGACAAGGTTCTTCCCCCAGAAGGTGGTTGGCACTGACCAGGCTCCCCAGGGCAGTGGGCACAGCCCCAAGGCTGCCAGAGCTCCAGGAGGGTTTGGATGGTCCTCTGGGGCGCAGGGTGGGGACTCTTGGGGATGGGCCTGTGCAGGGCCAGGGGTTGGACTGGATGGTCCCTTCCAACCCAGAGTGTTGGAGCCTGGCAGTGACTGCGGGTCACACTGACCAGTACCCCAGGAAGTGTCATCTCCAATATCCCCTTTGTTCCCAAAGGTGGAATTGCCTTCATTCCATGCAAGGTTTTAGCAATGTAAGCACAGAAAAGGAGCTGCTCAGTATCCAACACTCAGCACTGCAAGATGATGGATATTTTGCAGCTGACTTTGTTTTAAATGTTACAATTAATGTTCAAATTTTCTCTGGAGCTGTCCCTTCCCTCAGCCTTCCTGGCTCCCAATAATTGAAGCTCTGAGAAATCTGCAAAACAGCCTCAAGCTCCATTTAACACTTCTATACCTTTTTCCTTACATCACAATAACACAGGGCTCATTTAACACCCCATGAATATGGGTATTGAGTTGGATCAGACACCTTGCCCTTGCCAGAGGCTATTCTTTTTATTAATGTGCTAGGTTTTTTTGGTTTGTGTGGGTTTTTGTTTTGTTTTGTTTTTTTTCAAGATACACTTTTATTTTTATTAAGCTTGCTTAGAATGGCATCTGTCTCAAGTATGCATTTGGAGTTCTTTAATATTTACCCCTGTTGACTCTCATTTGAATACAAAGACATTTTCAGTTTTCTAAGCCACTGGCAATACCAGCTGGATGCTGGGGAGAACTTACTAGAACAATTATTAAAAAAGATAGAAAAAAGGGAGAAACAAGATACTTAGATCTGAAAGTTCTTGCATCTGGTTCCCTGCTGGTGCTTTTGCTGCTGGATGAAGTTCAGGGGGGGTTGGTTGGTGCAGGCAGGGAGCAGCTTTGGGACTCTGGAAAACAGTGAACAGTAAGAGCTACATTGCAGCAGTTTTATAGAGAAGTGATGGCACAAATACACCCTGAACAATGGAGGATTTTAGAATCACAGACCATAGAATGGTTTGGGTTGGAAGGGACCTTAAAGTTCATCTAATGCAGCCCTGTTGTCATGGGCAGGGATATCCAGCCCAGGAGCAGACTGGATATCCAGCCCTCAAAGCCTGTGAGGGGTATTCCAGCCCTCTGAACATTTTTGTGGCCTCCTCTGGACATGTTCCAGTAGGTCCGTGTCTGTCCTGTTCCAAGGACCCCAGGGCTGGAGCAGGTCTGCAGGTCTCACCTGGGGGAGCAGAGGTGCAGAATTCCCCCCTGCCCTGCTGCCCACGCTGGGGGATCAGCCCAGGGCTCGGGGGTTTTGTCGGATCAGCCCAGCACACGGGGGGTCTGGGCTGTGAGAGCTCATGGCCAGCTCATGGTCCATCCCCCAGCACCCCCAAGTCCTTCTCAGCAGAGCCACTCCCAATCCCTCCATCCCCCAGTCTTTCCTGACATTGTGGATTGCCCCTTTCCACATGGAAGACCTTGCTCTTGGCCTTTTGAACTCCATGAGATTTGCATGGACCCACTTCCCAGGGTCCTGCCAGGGTCCCTCTTAATGTTCTTCCTTCCCTCCTCTCAAATGGCATCACCTGCATTTGTCCAGACTCATGAATTTTCACTGCTTTGGGGTATTCTGAAAGTACAGAAAACAAGAAAAAATGCACCAATGAGGGTTTAGTTCAGCCAAAATCTATTAACGTGTCAGGAACTAAATATTAAACATTTTTCATGTAAATTTACACTAACACAGACATCTGATTTTATTTTTTTTTTCTTAATTAAAAAAAGTAAGTCTGCTTACTTTTTTTTTTAATGCAACCTGTGTTATTTGCAGCCGGTTCCAGGGGATGTGCCCCAGCTTGGTCAATCACCTGCACCCAGACCTTCAGAGAGAGAATGAAAAGAGCTGTTCTGGTTTTTAACTCTTGTTATATGTCAAGCAAAGAGTCCTCTCTCCACTAGAGTGCATTTTTTTCTCAGTGCTTTCCAGTTCTCAGCTGCATTTTGGTCAGAGCTGCCAACACCAACCATGATGTTCCCTTTTTAAAACACTTGGATACAGACTTGGGGCATTTCTAATTGATTTAGGAATATACCCTTCATGCTTTGAAAAATCATGGAATCCCAGAATTGTTTGGGTTTGAAGGGCCCTTACTCATCTTGCTTCACCCCCTGGGACACCTTCCACTAGACCAGGTTGCTCCAATCCCCATCCAACCTGGCCTTGGACACTTCCAAGGAAACCCAAACCATTCTGTGATTCTTTAATTTGATAGATAATTACTTTAAGAGAACAATGAAACTTACGGGCTTTTTACACTTCTGAAAAAAAAAAATTCATTTTAAATGAATTTAAAAATATACTCACAAAAATATTTACCATTTTTACAATATTTAGGGATTATTACAGTTTTGATCGTTGCCACTGATTACAGAATCCTTTTGTGGCTAATTAAGAATAAATTGTAAACATGCTGGCAGCAACAGAAAATGATACAAAGGAGATCGAGTGCCCGTCTCCCAATTCAGAAGGAAGAATGAAAGAACAAAGAGCCCTCTGGCACCTTTAGCAGGTAATGGCAGATTTTATTAACTCCAGTTTCATATTGAGAAGAACTCAGCAGACACAATGAAATAAATTTCATATATCTTAGGCAGATGATTATGAAAGTTTCTTAGACTTTTCAAACAGACCCATAACAGCACAAAACAAATGATTCCAAACTGCAAAGTTCTTTTTTTTCTGTACCTGGCTCATGCACACGACTCAAGCACCTGATTTGAGAGGAAAGTCAAGGAGATCATGCACATATTTTCCTTCAAACTGCCAGATTATGCTGGACTAAAGATATGCTGTAAAATTTATAAAATGAAAAAAATCGGGATATTATTTTATGATTCCCTTCCCAAACCTTCCCAAACCTTCCCTTTCCAAACTTTCCCAAACCTTCCCTTCCCAAACCTTCTCTTCCCAAACCTTCCCAAACCTTGCCTTCCCCTCTCATTTTCCTTTGTTGTATTTTCCTTTGGTTTATTTTATTTATGCCAGCATTCTTACCAGGACGATTTCTGGCGCTCTGGGTTTGTGTTCCATGCAGACGTTCCTGTGAGGTTGGGATGTTGTTCGGGTTTGTGCATTAGTGTCGAGCAGCCCAAAGTCTGTTCCTGTTGTCTCACTGGGCTCTGTCACCTGCTCATGTCAACACTTGTTTAAAGCTTTCAGTCTGTAATTCTCAAACATCAGAGAAAAAAAGGATGAACCTGATCTAGAATTAAGCCTAAGCCCAGACTAAATGTCAAATGTCACCTAAGAAAACCTCATGTGGTGTAAATGTTAGTTTGTTTTCATCTTTAGCACTCTCTTCATGAACAATATTTTCTCACTGGATCTTTTTTATTTTTTTTTTTTAAATTTATCCTTCTTTCCTAAAATTCATCCAGGACTTCTGACAAACTGATGGGCGGAGCTGTTCTTTAGCTTTTATGGTCTTCTATGGCAGATGTGAATGATTCTGAGACCCTTTAAACTGTCAGAATAACTTGAGGACATTCTTATATTTAGCCTTTTTTTCATTATAAGAAGGCAGTATTCATCAGGAAAGTATTATGGAGGACCCCTGTATTTATGTATATACATGTATGTGTATATATATATACATAAAAATATATGTACAATATAAGTATATATGTTACCTATATATGCACGTAAGTGGTGGTGAGCTATCAAAGGAAGACTTGCTCATTCAGATTTGGGAGGGGAAATCAGAACAATAACAACACAAATAAATTCCACATAAGCGAAAAAATATATTCCATTCAAGAAAAATTGCACAAATATGAATTTTAAGCCCCACAGAACATAACGATGAGTGTCCCACTACATAGAGCAATGTTTAAGGGATGAGCAGCCTCCCAAAATACAGGAATTTCATTTACAGGAAAGCTTTATCTAAAGGCTCTCCAGAGCCAGGACAACTCTGGGTGTGAATTTATCTCTGTCATGTCAAAGCCCAGTGGAACTGGGAACTAAAGGAACCAGAACTTGTTCACTTTGTGCTGTGCAGCAAAACTCCAGGTGATTTGAACAGTGTGAGCCCAAACCTAAATTGGTAAATTGATAAATTCATACTTCACTGGATAAAACTCGCCATGGCTGGGTTTTAGGAGCCTCGCTGGGTGATGGAGGGGCCTTGGATGCTCTTGGACACAGAGCAGGTGGAATGTGCTGCTTGCTTTTGCTGCTAAGGCAGAGAATCAGGGCTGTGCTTGCTGAGAACTCCTGCTGCCCAGTCCACCTGAGGGGTTTGATCAGCTCTGTGAAACAAGAACAGAGCTGGACAGCTGGAGATCTCCCTATAAATTGACTTCCTGAGACTGACTCTTCTTTCTTAAGTTTTCACATGAGAGGAGAGAGAATGAGCTACTGCAGGGATTCTCTTTTTGTTGTTGTTCTGCCTGTATGAACAATGAAAGAGCCTTGTTTGTGTACACATTTGGAATTTCTATGGACTCTTTTTTTTATATATATATAATTAAAAAATAAAACATCTGAGGAGCTCATGCCTTTCTTTCTTTTCAGCTGAGGATGTCAAACTTCCAGTGCCCATCTCAAAGGGCTGTGGAATGGGGGTTAAAAGGTGCATTAGAAATTGCTGTTATTTATGGTAAAGAATCCTATCCCGTAATCAGGGATGGTCCCTCTTCCATAGATGCCATAGTTGGTTCTGTATATTAGGAAAAAGCTAATTATTTAATTGGCTGTAGCTCTCCAAGTATTTTTTCTTTAGCCTTCTACCCTCAGTCCCTGCAGGGATGACATGTTTAGCCAAAATAAAGTAACAGCATTCCCTAGTCATTATTCCTTGAACTCCCCTCTGCACTATTTGTTTCTTTCTCTTTCTTGTCTCTATTATGTTTATATATCACACAATCTTTATGTTCTTCTTTCATCATAATTGCTTTTTTTCAAGTATTACTGCTTGTTCTTATATCTCCAGTCCACACTATGCACTTTTTCTTTAACCCAGGACTCAGTTTTAATGGAATTTAAAAGGAAGTTTCCCAAATTCTAGTGGCACTCTGGGGGATTTGGTATATGTATTTTTTGCCACTCCTAAATATTATACTGCCACTCTCTCACTGACAGCTAATAGCTGTCTGTGACTGTTTGCTCTCTCATCTTCCAATCCAAAAGACATTCTTTTTATTGGCAGAAGTATCCTGCTTATGCCCAAAGTAATGGCCTCAAATTACAGACCATCAAAAAGCTCTGAATTATCCAATTGTATCCATCCCTTTGATCTTTGCACTTGGTCTATTTATACCAGGATCTTCTGTGCTATACCATGTGTTGCTCTCTTTTTGTTAATTCTCTGCATTGGGTCAAATTGATTCAGATGTTGTCAAATCCATATAATTCCATAAGGTTTTATTTGCTAGTTTTTGGAGGGGGAGAGGTGAAACAAAAATCAAATGCACAGTAAGAATAGAGGATTGAAAAGACCATCAACAACAAAACATGATGTACAGTTTTAGAATATAAACAAATACCAAAACATTTCAGGTAGGAAGTCATAAGGCCCTCCTGAAAACACGCTAAGACAGTTACGCCTCAGATAAACTGATTTACTCATTTGACACTTAATTTTCCTTTATCTCAAGCTCTGATTGTGGTAAAGGGGACTACGGGTTTGTTTGACAAAGGAAATTCAGTGGGTGAGGTAAGAATATGTGAGAAGCTTTGTTAAATGAGAACAAATATGTGTATAATCCCCTGCTGTGTTTGGGAGACGGGGAACACAAGAAGGGCAGAGGAGAGTCAGCCCCTCTGGTTCTGCAGAGCCCCCAGGTGATGGGCAGGGAGGGCTTCATTCTCACCATCTCCCTTTAGCTCTCCAAACCTCTCCAGAGCACCAGATTCCAGAGGAAGTTTTCACAGTTATTTCTACATTTCATTACACAGCCAGAGAAAAAGTTACTTTTCCTTTCCTGTGTTCAAATGTGCTACAAAGATATTGCTGTATTCCTGCTCTCAGATTTTGCATTTTGACCCTTTTCTCTCCCCCCAGATCTGGCTGTTTCACCCTCTGGCACTTCTTTTCTAGCTGAGAAACCTTCCCTTACTATTTGAAAGAATTATTTTGATCTCCATCACTTTCCCAGCCCACCTCCAGATCTCTATTGGCTATTTTACCTTCTTTTCTGAGATTGTAAAAAGCAAAGCTACACATAATAGATAAGATTTCTGTGGTGTGATATTACACGTTCACTCTCCATTACTTACTCAATGTTTAACACACAATTTGTTTCTGAATGCTACCAAGCTGAATTACTCACTGAACTCTATAAATACAAGAACTTAACTTATGCCAATGAGAAGCTCTGTTGTTACCTTTGAGATAAGAGGGTTTCCCTGATTTATTCCATCAGCACCGGGCATCCTTCGATGCAGATTTATTTACCAGTGCTGATGGAAAGATATGTTTGTACAGTTAAGTACTCATTGCATACCAAGCAGCTGCTTACAACTGCCTGGGGTGAAAATGCTGATTGCTATGCTAATAAATTATTCCAACTGAACTGCCATCAGATAGGTCTTTTCTCTGGTGAGGATGACACCGAGCATCTGCGTGTCCTCTAGTTTAGAGATCCATCCCCAGCCCTCACCGACCTGTGGGCAATGTCACACAAGGAAAAAACCCTGTGGGCAACATCAATTTTCCTCTCCTTGTAACCTTCAGTTTTAATTTTTCATTTCCTGTGGCTCACAGCAATGTTGTTGCCTCTTGCAGGCAACACGTTCCTCGAGAGCTGAGCGTGCAGGACGATGCTGAGCCAGACAGGGATTTTCTCCCTGCAGTTCCATTTGCACAGCCCCTGCATCCCAAAGTGATTCTGCCTGGCAGGGGCCAAATCACTTCTGCCTCCCAGAATGTGAAGTGTTGAGCAGAACCACCCTGTATGAGGACAAGCTGGCACTCAAATGTTGGTGCTTGTCAACACCACACAGTGAGTGTTGTGTGCCCGTCACAGGCTCATTCATCGGGTTTACCTGGAGTGTGTGCATGGACCCCCAGGCACAGCAAAGCTTCTGTTCCCCTTCAGGGGCAGAACTCTGAACAAGCTGAGGAGAAAAGCTCATTTGCATAAGACATATTGGAATATTTTATTTAGGTTATTCCTTGTGGTTTGTGTTCCTAGGGCAGCTACTGCAGACAGAGGTGCTCACCCTTGGTGCTATCCCTTGGAGCTCACAGTCCCCCTGCACCAAATATTTACCAGAAGGGTAAAGTGTTTTATCTTGTCCTAATTTCTCTCAGACGTGTTGCTGAGTTAGAATTTTTCTTCTATGAACTCTCCCAGAGCTAATAAATGTTTGAGTTTTGTCCTCTGTGATTTCTTTCTTTCAATTCTCTTTTCTTTCCTCTTATTTCTTTCTCTGTTTTTGCTCATCATGTCTTCCCCAGCCAGGAAAACAAATTCTCTCCTTATTCTTTCTCCTCTAAAGAAGCATTCACCAAATGCCTTTTCTATAATGTGAGAGAATATATACATGGGAGATGTATTTTTTAATTCCCCAGACAGAAAAAATTAGGCCGGAGGGGCTGAAATGCATTTTTTCCTGATCAAATCCATCATCTGACCCTCAGATCGTGGGAGTCTCCATTAACAAGCTCTATCTCGACAGTGAACAGTCACTAAAAAGTGAGGAGAGTGTTGGGATATTTTTGAGACATGCTGCCAACACACAGATTCACACTTCAACCTCTTAGTCTCTCCTGCTTTCGCTGTGTATTACTTTTTATTGTATGATAAGAGGAATAACAGTGGCATGTGGGAAGTTAAGCTGCAGTTCTCTGGTTTCAGTGCCTGGGAATATTCACCTGTGCAGTGTGACTGTGCATATGGACAAAGAGACTCGAGTTCCCAGCAAGTCCCATCCTTTCTTTTCCTCAGAGACTTCAAGCAAATCAGGATGGATCCACTAAAACAACAGATCAAGCCTTCTTCACATATTGGCTCTTCTTGTTCCCCCGGAAGTCAAACAACTAACCTAGAGTGGAAATCCACGTTTTCTGTTTGTGTGCCTGACGGACAAACTACTAAGACATCCAAAATACCGCTGTGGATATATGAACAAAATCCTATGCAAATATATTGCAATGGAAACTCTCAATAAAAGTAACTAATCACATACACATTCATCTTGACAGGAGCTTTGGACTCAAAATTATTCTGACCTCAATTTTTTTTTTAAGGCTCTGATTGTAGGAGATGGCTTTAGAAATTTGGGGTATGTGATGGAAAGATGTGAATTAAGAAAGATTTGAATTAAAATTGATGCTGTTCTCAGTTCATAAGACATTCTCTGAGTTTCTAAGAATTGGGAACTCTAAGATCCTTCAATGATTCCACTTTCAATGGCAGAGATATTTAATGAGCCCCTCAGAAAGGGCCTCCCATTTTTTGTTCAATAAGACGTAATAAAAGTGTTTCAGTTGGTAAGTTGGGACTTTTGTGCAACATTTTCTATTTTTCGTATTTTCACTTTTCTGGGTTTTGTTCCACCTGGAATGTGAAACTAGGACGAGGTGACTGCCCTTGCTTGGAGGGTTATGATTACAGTCTTAAATCAATACATACTGATTGACCATCTCGTGAAACACTCAGTTTGGGGGTTCTTCAGTTGGTTAATTTGGGGTTTTAAGAGTGAAACTAACTCTGCATGTATTCTTTTATTATTTTGTCACCTTACCCTGTTTGAAATTGGCAGTATTATGGTTAGAACACTGAGAAATTGAGATACCAGTATATGGGAATCTAAAAGCATCAATGTAAATATTTCCAAAGGGTCTTTCAACCATTATTGACAGAAATGAGTTGTGGTCTTTGTATAGTGATCAGCTGTCACCACACTCAACAGGAAAGGCTCAGGTTGGCCTTGAGGAGGAATTTCTTGCTGGAAAGGGTGGTCAGGCCTTGGCAGGGGCTGCCCAGGGACGTTTGGAGTGCCCAGCCCTGGAGGTGCCCAAGGAAGGCCTGGCCGTGGCACTCAGTGCTCTGGGCTGGGGGACAAGGTGGGCATCGGGCACAGGGGGATCCATGGGCTGGGAGGGCTTTTCCAACCTTAAATTCTGTGATCCTACTTGACTGATCACTTGTTATTTTAGGTATAAAGATTAATTACAAAATTTAAGAAAGAAAGGGAGAAGATGTGGATCAGGACAACCTGATTTAGCTTTGCTGTGCAAGGAGTGGAAAAAATTTCCTGGATTTCAGCAGAATTCTCTGACAGCAGTTGGCAGCCAGTGCTACAGAGGGATTATATACATGAGACAAGAGCAGGTTTGCACCATACAGTTACATAATACTGACAAAGAGGAGTAGATAATAAAGAAAAAATTCCAATCATGGAAGAAAAAGGAAGAAAATACAGTCACAACATCTCTTTTCAGTACCAGTCATATTTAATGTTTTCCTGCACGTGTTGGTGACTCTGAGAGCTCATGGCATTGGGGTTGGATGCAAATAGGGATGAGAGCTGCACAAAGTGCTTCTGAGATACAGTTTTTAATTGTGCTGGTATCTTTGTCAGAAAATACTGTGTGCTACTTTCACTGACCCTTGTCAGCTGTACTGGGAACAGGTCAAAGCTTTCCTTTTGGAGAACACTCCTGGTTTCTGTGTTGGCTGGGTTACTTTCATTAGACTGGGTATGGATACAATAAATCTGTATCTTGCTTTTATGATCTGTTAAAGGCTGGCCAAAATGACTGTCTTTAATGGAATGTTTCCCTGATCCCTACAAAGTCCTTGAATGCAGATGTCCATGTTTTATTGTGTACTTTTATTAGCTAGAACTGGTATTTGCAATGCCATTATCCGAGACTAAGCTCTCTGCCCACTATATTATTACTTTGAGATAAATTATATTGTAATCCCAGTAAAATGTCTGGCCTTTCTGGAACAAAAGGGAAAACATGGTTAACACAGACTGAGTAACTGCTGTGGCTTGGAAGCAAGGCTGTGGTGCACACACAGGACCACGGGAATTTCCAGACCATGCATGAGAAGACAAGACGTTTGCATTCGGGGGGGCCGCAGAGCCCCTATTTCCCTGCCCACTGATGCAGACAGGCTGCAGGGACGCTGTGCCTCGAGCAGAGCTCTGCTGCTCTCGGGGCCTTTTCAACCAATCCTGTGAAATGACAATCTGTTATTCCCAGGAATTTTTAGCAATTGTGTTGTAAACAGCAATGCATAATTTTTTTGTCATAAAACTCTCAAAACTGAATCTAATTTCAAGCCATGCAATAAACACCAAGTGTGCTCTATACTGATTTCAAAGCTACAGGAACACATATCAATTTTTCAGAGGACATGAAATGAGTTTCAAACTTTATGGGCTTTTGCTCATTTCCCTCCAACTTTACTGGGGACAAATATGTGATTTGGAGTGAAAATTACAACAGAATGTTTTTTTCATCATCTCAGTCTTCAAATGAAAAGCAAATTTGGTTATTGCAGGTAATGTTACTGACTCAGGAAACACACACTGTGTGAATTGAAGCCAAAATGCAAGTCCCAGCATTCCCCCATAAACCTTCCTCACTCATTGCTCCGGTGCAGCACAGCTGGGTGGGAATTCTTGGCACCCAGGAACACTCCATTTTCATTCCATCTCCACATTTAAATGCAGAAATCTTTTGAAGGCAGTCCTGCAATACTCATTTAGAGTTAATAACTAATTCTCCTGGGGCCTGGCTTTGTGGGGAGGGGAGGAGCTCAGTGTTTTAGTGGTGCAGCTGGAGGGATATAAAGAGCACATCCGAAACAAAATCCATAGCAACACTTTTCCTTCTGCTTGAAATAAACAGGAAAACTTACTACTTCATGGGGATGAGTAGAGAAAGGCTTTAAAGAGTATTACCACACTATTTTTATGTGCTGCTTGAGAGACATTGATGTGTCTACAAAGTCAGGATTCTGGAGCAGTGCTGAGTGCTGTAGGGAACAAGATTAATAAAAATCTTTAATTTTTATTCATCTGAAGCTTAAAAATCCTCCACTAACTCCTTTTGGAAGTGACTTGTGATTTTTTAATAAAAAAAATTTAAACTATCTTTTGTAAACCCTTACAACGAAAGAGAACTAGACTAAGAAATTCTAATTGAAAACTGGCCTTGATTTTTGCTGTAACTTTTGGAGAAGACTATTTTTAATCATTAAATAATGTCTACATATTTAGTTCTAACTAATAGTTACTCCTTGTCGGGCTTTTCCAATTTTATATTTACATTCTTATATTTATATTTTATTATTATAATTCTGTTTTTATGACACAGGTGATAAAAGGAAATTTCCTCTTGCATTTCCTTTCCAGTGAAATGTTGTATGGCAAGAACCACATCATATGTTACCGTATAGTACAGACATGCAAAGCTGTACGTGTTTGCAAACAAGTTTAACTTCCAGTGTCTGTATAGAACTTCTTCAAGTTTATTCTTCTTTTCTGAAAGTCCCAAAGTATCATTTCCTTGACTTCCTTACAGTTTTCTCTTATATTTGGTTACTGCTTTCTTTAGGAAGCAGAAAAAGGACCACTCAGATTAGCAGTTGTATCTTTGCTGACAGTGCAAGAATAGCTAAGACAAAGCCTTAATTTTCTAGTGGTCACATAGCAACAAAATTTAAATCCATAGAAATCGGGGCTTTTTTTTTCAAATCTGCCTTGACAGATCTGCATTGCCAAAGCTAATTTAGGGTTCTGATGCTTCTTTAAGAATAGTTTTCATTACTTGAGGTTTTGGTTCTCTTTTGAGTAAAGCTTGGCAGATTCCTGCAACTCTGTGCACAGGACAGGAAAAAGTAGCACTGGGGAAAGGTGCTGCCTTGTGTGTTACAAAGAATCTCAGAATGTCCTGAGCTGGCCCTGCACAGACACCTCAACAATCCCCCCCTGGCCCTCAGAGCATTGTCCAAACCCTCCTGGAGCTCTGGCAGCCTTGGGGCTGTGCCCACTGCCCTGGGGAGCCTGGTCAGTGCCAACCACCCTCTGGGGGAAGAACCTTGTCCTGAGATCCAACCTGACCCTGCCCTGGCACAGCTCCAGCCATTCCCATTAACATGATGTTAATCACATCAAGATCCATTGCTCAATGAAGGATCATTTGTAATAGTTGTCACTATCTGTTCATAAATGTAATGTTCTCTAACAGTCAAACTTTCCAGCCTCTGAAAGCATTTTAGAATAGAATTCACATTAAGCGCTCTCCAAATTTCTTTAAAATACAAGACAATCTCAGGAGAGTCAACCTCCTTATGTATTCTTTAAAATATATTTTCAGTGAAGAGCTTCGATATCTTTCCCTTAACCTCTTTGTGATATTCAGTAACCCAATTAAAGTCTATTGCCTTTGCTTTAGAGGTAATAGGTTTCACTTAAGAGAGAGTATGGCCTCTGCCAAAGGGCTAAAAAGAGAAAAAGGGTTCTGAAGTGCACAGGCATTGATGTCTTCTATGGAAAAATCCATCTGTTATCTCCTTAAATCAAATCTTTGCCCATGAATCTGGCAGATCTGTACTTTAACTATCTCACAGTGACAGTCCTTAATGTTTGTTAACCACATGTAATCTTAAAACACCCATTTCAATCAGGCTTTGTGGTGAGGATTAAAGCACTGAACTTGAAAAAACTCACTTGAATGGGTTTTCCAGAGGTTTCAGGGAAAACACAGAGAGATTTTACCAGTTTTTGTGGTGCAACAGGTTATCAGTGAAGTTCTCCAAAGAGCCATGTGGAAATCTCTGCTGTTCAGAGGGATCATTCATGAGGAGGGAATTCCTTCCTGTGAGGGTGGGAGGCCCTGGCCCAGGTTGCCCAGAGAAGCTGTGGCTGCCCCTGGATCCCTGGAAGTGTCCAAGGCCAGGTTGGACGGGACTTGGAGCAACCTGGGCTAGTGGAAAGTATTCCTGCCCATGGCAGTGGGTGGGATTAGATGGGCTTTAAGGTCCCTTCCCACCCAAACCATTCTGGGATTCTATGATCAGAAAGAGGAAGGCAATATTTTGTGGACATACAGAACGAATGCAGAGCAGTAAAATATCCTGTCCCAGCCCAGTGAGGTGGTTTTGGCTCTTCCCCTTTTCAGGGATGGACGTGTCATCCAAGGAGATGCTGACACACAGGGACTGAAGTTTGCTGGGAAAACACCCCAGTCCACCAGCTGACCTGCTGTAATCAGTAAAACTGGAGTCATTCCTGATTTCCAGTAATTTGATGGTCTCCAAAACAATCCGTCATCTGAAATAACTGTTAGGGAAGGGGAGGGGTCTGCTGATGTGAGAAAAATATTAGTGAAAAATTATAGTTCTGCATTCAAATGCCAGTCTAAGCTTGGATAAAATTCCTGAAGGAATTGAAGCAAGTCTTCATTTTAGAACTTTAAAACTTACAGTAATGATTCCTCACTCTCCATTTTAGTTCAATGTGTATAACCTGTGGAAATTCTCTGGGAAATGGAATCTCTGATCCTGAAGCTGTCTTGATGTGTGTTTGTGCCCCAGACTCATCACAGCTCCTCAGGCTCAGCTCGACAGTATTTTCTCTGATAAAAACTGATTAAAATACAAGATTTTAAGATTCTCCCCCAGTAACATGATAATATAGGAAACATTTTACAGGTCCACCACAGAGGTGGGAATTTCTGTGTCTCCAGTGGGCTTTGGCTCAAGGTTTTAGTCTGGGGGTTTGACTTTCAGGAGGATTTGAGTTGACATAAAGCAACCTTGAATTTGCCCACTGGGTCATAAAATCCTTTTGGGTTGGAAATCACCTCCCACGCAGGTAAATGATGGAATAACAAGGACTTTGACAAGGTCTTTGCACTTCCACAGAAGAACTATCCAGTATTATTTTGTAGTTCTGTTAAGATAGATAGAATTTTTTGGCATTATTTTTAATTGAATGGCCTCATGCCAAATACCTGGCTGTCATAAATCCCTGTGCCTAATGAAAAGAAGTAAGCCCCAAATGCTGCTGGCAGCATCAGCTAAAAAACAGAAAACCAATTAAGACCAGATTAAAATAATTTTCCATTTCAGGAAAATTTGAGAATTCAAAGGTGGTTTTTTTTCTTCACAAGAAGACTCCATAATCTAAAAATAAATAATCAATTACCCAACAGTGGGGAAAAGGTAAGCTTTGATAAATACAATGTTCTCTCAATAATTTTGAAATGTAGGGTATTTGTATAGATTTTAACTGATTTATTTTACTTCAGTAATATTTATTATTTTACTACAATATTATAGTAAGAGTTATGTCAATATTTAGAACATTTTAAAGGCATAATTTATTTTGCGATTGTGCAGCCTGCACACTTCACAACTTCAGATCTTCTACTTTCTTTCACCTTAGAGGAGCACCAGTGTCCCCAGAGAGGATTTTTGAACTGTTTCTAATGAGATATAGAAGTTGCAGCCACGGCTGTTGGTGTAAAGTCATGGTAAAAACCCTTTGTTAATAGAAATCTTACTGAGTTTTAGTTTCTTAATTACCACATAACTTTCAGACTTTTTTTTTTTTATATACCAATAATTTTTATGGGTTTTTTTTAATACCAAGTACATTGTTCTCTTTAATCCTGGACATTAATAACCTATGATTTTATTCCTGAAATAAAAGACACAGACAACTGACACTATGGGACAATTAGTTCATGTGACATGAAATGAATTTTTCATTCTTTTCTTTTTTTTAATTTTATTTTTTTTATTGCCTATCACAGGCTTGGTATAGAAATGTGTAGGACGTGTATTTATATACATAATATACACATAACAAAATGTTAAAAAGGGCAAGGTCAGAAAGACTCAGGAACTTTTGGCTCAGTGTAATTGGGTTTTGTTCAGAGAGGCTCAGGATCTCAGGAACTGCAGCTGTGGAAAAATGTTATCAAATTCTCCTCTATCTGCAGAGTTTAATTCCACACCTTTTGGTTATTGATTATGCTTTTTTATAATTCTCCACAATTAGCTCTAAATGCAGCTCAATGGCTCCACCTTGACCTTTGCTGGAATTACCCAGTTGCATTAAACAGGAGATAAAGAAGTTTAATCATCAGTGGATGTGGGTTTTCCCAGGAAAATTTTCCTATTCCTGTGCTAAGTGCCAAGGCTCTGGATGTTCCTGAGATATCCAGCCTGGGTTAATTACCTTCAGTTTGTTCATCGACAACTGAGGCAAACAAAGTGAAGCCTCCCAAAAAACTCCTGGGCTTATCAGGATGTGAAAATAGCTTTTAAATTAAGATGGCAGATGAGAATTTATCTTGTGATCTTCGAAACCACTCATCACAAAGGAAGGAAAGAAAGCTCTAAGTGAGAGAAAACAGTTTATTTCTTCATCGAGGAGTTTAGATCCTCCAAAGGGCACCAATCACATCAAGTAGAGCTTTTTAATTAAGCTCCTAAACAAATGCTAAATCTTTCTGTGCAAGTATTTATATTCAGTGAGCAGCACTTCTTGCCTTTGTTAAACATTGATTAATGTCACTGGCATCTCACTTGCAATATTTTAGGGAGATCATTAAGCCTGATTATTAAGTCTAGGAGCAGCAGTCAGAGCAATAGGAGTTGGTTTAGATTTTCCAGGCTCCTTCTCCAGGGACTTCTGCAGGAAATAGTGATTGTGGGGGGGTGAACAAGGACATAATGGGGTCTTTGCAGAACCCCAACAGGGCCAAGAACCTGAACCCTGTGTTCGAAGAAGGAAGAAGGGAGAAAACTGTCCAAAGATGGAAATTCCTGAGTTTGGATAACGCCTGTAAATCTCCTTCCCTGCCTCTGGTCCTGCAGAGGGCACTGCCAGGGGAGAGACCACAGGGAAAAGCCCCCCACTCCCTTCTTCCCCAGGGCGAAGAAAAAAAACTATAGAAACTGAAGAGCCCGGAAACAATCGAATTATATCTATCTATCTATATATATATATTATTTTACATATATTACAGCTATATACAGTTAGAATACTGTGAACATATAAACCAAACCCCAAACAGTTCCCAAAAAGGGAAAGGGAAGGGGAAGAGGGAAAAAAGGGAAAAAGATCCACAGATATACCCAATCAAAACTAAGAACTAGCAAAACAGAGAACTAGCAAAACTTAATCTCACCACGTCCCTTAGAAAAAAACCAGGATCACCAGGCACAGCACCCCTCTCCAACCTCCCGCGCAGTTGGCCAGCGGTCACTGCAGGCCTCAGCTCCAGATGAGCGAGACCAACACAGAGACTCACTGTTCCTGAACCTCGCCGGGAGAGAAGAGAGCGAGGAGCTTCCCTCCCCTCTTATTCATAGGTCTGGTTACGTAAAACCAGGATGGAATACCTGAAAACGGCCCCTTCCCTAGATATGAACCTGGTCACCAAGGAAGGCCTGTATGAACCTACTACACCCAGGGAGGTGGTGGAGTCCCCACCCCTGGAGGTGTCCCCAAAATGTGTGGCTGTGGCACTAGAGGACATGGGTTAGTGGTGAACACGGTGCTGGGTTGACAGTTGGACTCAATGATCTTAGAGGGCTTTTCCAACCTTAACGACTCCATGATTCCATGGACAGGAGCACATCTATTGTCATCCCTTCCTTCCTAACAGCCATTGCACTGGAATGGAAATCTGGATCTAGATATACAGTTATGTAAGTATAATTATTATATTAATTATAGTTATAGTATTGGTCTTGAAAATCCTCACTCAGGGCAGTTGGTAAGGAAAAGATGGCACATTTTCCTGGGATTTTCCTTTCTCCCTCAATAAGTGCTTGAAAAGCTTCCCCACTTTCTAACATTACTATTTTCCCTATTATTCTTAAGCCACGTGGCTGGATTTTTTAGTTGCCTTTCCTTAATCACGTCTCTTTGGCCGAGATTAACATTTGGCAGCAGACGGGACTTGGCAATAATTCCTTAGGAATTGTTTGTCCATATTGCTACACCATTCAAAAAGATCTGTTTGCCTGGCAAAAGATTGAGTTCAAACGTGGAAATTACTTATTTGAAAAGCAGTGCAGATTAGAATATACTCCCTCATGGGCTGTGCTAAAAATAATATAAAGTAAATAAAATAAAATAATAAAATAATATTAAAGAAATAAATTAAATGGCTTAAAATAATAAAATAAAGTCTTCCTTTAGGTTGAAGGTTTGCCTGCTATTTTCTCCCTTCCCGGTGTTCTATTAATTGGAATTTGTTCTTGCATGCTCTAGACATTTAAAATCTTCTCTGCATTCCAGACATGTCAAAACAAAATTAAATACAATTAAAACCTGTCAATCCCCATTGTTTACTGCCTCCCTTTTCTTTTTTTTTATAAATAACTCTTAGGTCATCAATATGCATGGTTGAATTTTAAAAGTATCGATCCTTCACTAGGGAAACTTCAATTTTGGGGGATTTTTTTTTTTTTTTTTAAGATTTGGCTGCTTATAAATGTCAGGGTGTCATTTTGGGAAAACAAAACAAAACAAAACAAAACAAATGCAAACCTTTAGTAAAAAAATACCCTATCATTTCATTCCAGTTGTCTTTCATGAGGTTTTCATTTTAATTCAACCCCAAAATGCCTTTTTTCTCAAAGAATACCAGATAACCAAATATAGAACTAAAGAAATTGAAACTCTGCAAACAATAGGTTGCAAAAAAATCAACAAAAATATAATTACAGCCTGACAATAATTGGATGGATCCTTAATCAACTTCTAGATGAAGTTTCAAAATTCATATTCTTTATGTAAAAGGAATGAATCTGGTTTAGGATCCTCTTTTCTTCACTTATTCACAGTGTTTCACCTATTTCCCCACAGTGGTATATCACAGATAATCTCACCAGGAGGGATACATATGACAGGATTTTCCTCAAGGAACCTACTGAGTTGCAGTTCCAGCCAGACCACCTTTTCCCTAAAAGTTTGTGCCTATTTTATGGTCTTTAAAACATTTTCTTTCTTATAGGAAAAAAACCAAACTAAACCAACCAACCAAACAAAAAAACCCAAACAAAAACCCCAAAACAAAACAACAAAACCCAACAACAACAGCAAGCATAAACCCCAAACCGAATTAAATGAAAGAACAAACACAGAGAAA
>VXAY01001957.1:24023-38780 GCA_013399855.1 Oxyruncus cristatus | reverse complement strand
GGGAAGGGAAGGGATTTATGACTTTTTTATTGGAAATATGGTCTCAAAGCAGTGGTGTGGTCTGGATTTCAACAGGCACTCCCTGATTTTTTCAGGCAACATTTTGCACCATCAGTTTGAGGTCAGAAATCGCAGCTCCTGTTGTGGTGAATTATGTAACCAAGGCCACTTGAATAAGTGGATGCAACTCACTAAAGGTTATGAATTTATTGATTCAAAGGAAAGGCAAGTTTTTGACCACAGTATCAATGAAAGAGTAAATAAATCCCATGACTGGATTAAGTATCAGAGTTTGATTATAGATGTTCTCCTGAAGATTAATTACCCTTGTGGTTGAAGTTCTAGACTGGAACCAGCACAACCTCTGGGCTGACTGTGGACAAGTTCCTTCATTTTTCTTATTTTTCTTTTGACAGAATACTCATTTAATTCTGTATATAAGGAATTCTGTGTAGGAATGATGCATTAATAACCTTTTAATACCATTATTTATCAGTAATACACAATAATTGCTTTAGACTACAAGACTGACAATACAAAAGAGGATAATTTGGAGATTATTTCTTCTGTCTGCAGTTTAATAATTGCATGTAATTAGGACCAAAAACGCTGGACTGTTTGAACTTCTGATGTTCAGACTTGTAATTAAGTAAAATAGAATTATTTTTTGTCTTTCTTCTCTCTAATTTGCTTTTCCTGGTTGTTTGTGGGTTTTGGTGGGGGTTTTTTTTGTTTGTTTTTTGTTTTGTTTATTCTTGGATTTTTTTTTGTTGTGATTCTTTCTTTTTTTTTTCCCTGGTTAGTAAATATATGTAATTTTTCTAATAATTTTACAGTTGTAGGGAGTACAGTTGGTAAAGAAGACTTTAAATAATCTGAAAGACAACAATCTACTGATAAAATATGTCCATTTAACATGTTGATGTTGCATTTCTCCCTTGTGGGTCGTCACAGCTGGATTTGTGGGTCTGGGTAAGTCACTCATTTACTATTTCACTGCTTTTTGTGGCAGTTTTTTTCCGTACAGTCCTTCTCTCCAACAGCTTTACTTATGTTCTCTTCTGCTCCATTTTCATTTTTTGAAGGAAAAACCCTTTTCTTTATCTGTTTTTTGTGATTTTTAACTTGTCCAAGTCTTCTGCAATGTTATTATTTACCTTGTCCTATTCTGTATTTAGAAAATATGGTTCCTTTTATTTCTATTCTTCCTCCTCAGATTTCCCTCCTGAATACTAAGAAGTGCAAAACTCATTTAATTTTCCCGCTATATCCTGTTCACTTCCTATTAAGCTTCTCCCTAATCCCTTAGTGGGCTAATTATTTCAGTTTTCAGCCCTTTTTCTCTTTCCCTTTATATATTTAAAGAATCTTACATTGTTTTTAGTCACTCCCAAGGCAATAATTCCCTTTTTGAGGCACTGACATCCATCCTCTTCCACTTCTTTTATTAATTTTCAGGGACATTTTCTCCTATTATCCATCTCTCAGGTGCCTCCTCCCTCTGGAACAGTCTCTTTTTGAAAGTTGGCCCAGAGCAATTACAACACAATTAGGGGGGGCAACTTCAGGAAGATTTTCATTTCCCCAAAATACTGCCTGTCTTCGAAATCCATGGCAGAGCGGTTTTTAGCTTTCTTTTCTAAGCAGAAGACAGGTCAGAATATAACTACCTGGTGTAAATTTGCTGGTTTACTCAGACCAGTAAAATTAGGAATTCCATACTAAACATGTTTCCAGAGAGATAAAACTAATGTGGTTAAGCCTCTGTGTCTCTCTGAATATATTTCTCTGCACGTGTTTGTAATCCTACACCCATAGAGTTAAATATGTACAGCAGGTAGAGATTTCTCAGAGTTTGGTGTTTGAATGTAGTATTTCAGAAAGTTGAAAAGCAACAGGAACAAATCGTACATTCCTGAGGCCTTCTTGTTTTTTGGCATGTCAAGCACAATTTGGTTTTCCTTATTAAATTTTATTTCTACTTACGTTGTTTATTGGTGGTGGCTGAAGTCTGTCTTCCTAACTTGGCTCTACCCTGAATCACCATCTCATCCTGTTCCACCTAAAAAAGTAAACACATTAAGACAAATAAACCGTGTTTAGGCTTTTTGTTTGCTTTGGGTTTAGCAATTCCAGCATTCTCAGGGTGTTCAATTCCTGTTGGCTGCCTGGTTTGAGTTTGAAAGGAATTAGAACCAGCATTTTTTCAAGCCAGAATAAAGCCTTTGAATGATTTTGTAGATTACCATTAATTAGTCTGGGTGGAATCCAATCCCTTCCTTAATCTCTAAATAAGGGAGTGTTATTTGAAGCACTACAGACATCCTCTATCTACAGATATTATCAGTATTATTATACTCTTCAGCTCAGCCAAATTAGAACAAAAATAATCTTAACCTCTATTAAACAAGACTAATAAATATTCCTTAAAACACAGATTTGATTTCCCCAGCTCATTCAGTGGAGAGCTCTAAGAATTTTGAATATTCATCCCTCTTCAAGGCAGGTAATTGGCAACAGCAAAGGAAAAGATCCCTGCAGGCTTCCTGGGCTTAATACCTGTAGGATGCACGTGGAGTTCAGGGCTTAGACTCCATATCCGGAAAAAAACATGGGAAAAGGCTGAGATGAAAGCATTAGCGCTTCTGTCTCCTTTCATGTTCGTGCAGGATTCGAGGGTTTCAGATTTTACACAAAGCTGATAACCCTGGGGCTCGTTTAGTTGCATTCATTTTAACACATCACAGTGGCTCAGCAGATCCAGAGCATTTAGGGTGTTAAAGGACTGTTTCTAAGCTGTTCAGTCTCAGTTCTGTGGGACAGGCAGAGCAGTTCTGGTTGGAAGTGTCATGGTGAAAAAGGCAGTCTGAGGGTTTTCTACAGAGGGAAAAGAAGAGATGGATAAATCTGGCTCACAACATTCCCAAAACACCGTTGTTGTTCTGGGCCTCCCGGGTCAGGAGGGACGTGGAGCTCCTGGGGAAGAAAAATCCCCTGAAGCAGCTCAGGCTGGGGGTGACCTGCTGAGAGCAGCTCTGGGAGAAGGCCCTGCGGGTCCTGGGGGACAATGAGCTGTCCCTGAGCAGCCAAGGAGGGGCCAAGGAGGGCAATGGGATCCTGGGGGCAGCAGGAAGAGCAGTGGAGCAGGGCAGGGAGGGGATCCTGCCCCTCTGGCCAGCCCTGGGCAGGCACATCTGCAGGGCTGGGCCAGCTCTGGCTCCTCAGCACAGCAGGGACAGGGAGCTCCTGCAGCGGGGCCGGCGCAGGCTGCAGAGATGCCCCGGGGATGGAGCAGCTCTGGGAGCAGCAAAGGCTGAGGGAGCTGGGGCTGTTCAGCCTCCAGAGCAGAGCCTGAGAGGGGCCCTGCCCAGGGTGTGGCAGGGGCTGCAGGGAGGGGGCAGAGGATGGAGCAGGCTCTGCTCGGGGGGGCCCAGCAATGGCACAAGAGCAAGGGGCAGGAACTGATGCCCAGCAAGTTCCCCCCGCACAGGAGGAAGAACTTCTTGGCTGGGCAGTGACCCAGCACTGCCCAGGCTGCCCAGGGAGGGGCTGGAGTCTCCTCCCTGGGGATGTTCCAGTCCCCTCTGGACACAATCCTGTGCCATGAGCTCTGGGATGGCCCTGCTGGAGCAGGAGGTGGGACCAGATGAGCCCCTGTGGGCCCTTCCAGCCTGACCCAGCCTGGGATTCTGTGCTTGGAATTATCTTACAAAAAGACTTCAGGGCTGTGTCAAGAAGGACTTGAGTTTGTTTTCATGTTCTAATTTGCACCCTGAGAACTGGGGGTTGATAAAACAAAGGTAAAGCAAAGGGCAGGGCCATGGCAGCATCCACAAGCAGAAATAGGTTCCAAGCACATGAACACTCTACTCCATCAAAAGTGGAGCAAGTCCAGACCACTTCATGTGGAGTGAATGTGGGATTCCTCTGTGTTAACATTCTGGGTGATCAGAAAGAGTTCTGGGCTTATTTCATAGAATCCCTGAATGGTTTGGGTTGGAAGGACCTTAAAGATCATCTCAGTCCAACCCCCCCACTGTGGAAGGAGGGCAAGGTGATGAGACTTGTTTGGTTTGAGTTCCTGTCTGTCCTCACCCCTAGAGCAATGGCAATAACAGTACTTTTCCTTTTGTTAGAACTGTTTCCTCAGAAATTAAACCACAACTTCCATGAATTTACATTTATTGTTCCTGGGTAGTTCTATGGACATTTCCTATTATGGAAGAGCCCTTTTGGGTGGCAAACAAGGAAATTTAAATCTGATTCCCTGTAGCAAGTAAAGAAACGTAATCTGTGAGAGAAGTCTGAATAACACCAAGGGCCCTAATGAACACAAACTCCTGGGACACACTTCCCAAGACTTAAATTCCTATTTGAGGATTTCTAATGGTTGATTTTGAAGGGATTGGTGGTAGAAGAATTGGAGCGATGTGTGATCTTTAGAGAATGCCAGAGGGAATGTTCAGAAATCTGGAGTGTCCAAAGAGATAGATACAAAACAATTAATGTTTTATAACTGGGAATATGATCTGCCTTAGAGCGATGGGGTGACTGTCACATGCCACTGTGTTTTTACGGGTTCCAAAGCCACCTTCATTTGTGTGAGGAATTTAGAAACTGCCTCATTTTCTGGAGGAAAAACAAACCCAACAATTTCTAGATACCTTGGTGAGAGATTACAAATGAGGTTGATAGAACAGAATGCCACCTGTTTAAATTGCTTGGCTGGCAAAAATGAGTCTTTCTAAATGATTTTAAAAGAACAAACTCCCTGTAAGTCTGTGTTTACAGAACATCCTGGTGGATGAAGCTGGAAATTTGCCCCAGGTCAATATTTAATTTGGAGGCACCAGAAGGTTGTGCATCTTAATTAACTTTCAGTTCTTTCTCTGGTGCCTTTACCCTCTGTTTCCTTTCTGCTCAGAATGATTAAAACCCCAGATCCTGCCCCAGTTCCATGCTCAGGAATGCTTCCTGATTTGTTTTTATTAACTTCCACTATGCAAACATATTTAATTATTTATCTGCTGATTTTCACAGGAAATCCTACCGAGATGTGAGTCTTGTTTGTAGGGATGTCATGTCAGCAGGAGCTGGAAAACCCAGTCATCCATCATTAAGGGAATACAAGCGATGCATTCTCCAATTAGTTTATTGGCAAAGGAAGGATACTCCAGTTTAGGTTCAAATTTGGGGGCCACAGCCATACTGAATCAGCTGGTCTCTCTCTTGCAAGCTTCACAGTGTGCTTTTATGGATTTAAATGTTGTGAGAGAAGAATGCTGGGTGTGGTTGTCCGCGTTCCTGCCTCACCAGTGTGATTCCCTTGGACATGCCAAGCAGTTTGGATCCCAGTGCTTGGTGAGGAGCCTGCCCTGCCTAATGACCCGTTCAAACGAATTCTCTGTGCCCACAGAGGCTGTGTCTGTGGTTCCCTGGCCGTGTCTGTGGCACAGGGACGACATGCAGGGAGGCTACAAGGTCTTTGAGGAGCTGCCAGCTCTGGGGTTTGCAAGGGAAGAGTTTGGGGTTAATCTCGAAGCTCTCTTTGTTCCATGCTTAATTAACAGCCAGTTGATTGCAGTTGTGATGTCCTGGATACCATTAATCCAAAATACAATCACGGAGGTTTTTGGGTGGGAAGGGACCTCAAACCCAGCCAGTGCCACCCCCTGCCATGGGCAGGGACACCTTCCACCAGCCCAGGTTGCTCCAAGCCCCGTCCAACCTGGCCTTGGACACTTCCAGGGATCCAGGGGCAGCCACAGCTTCTCTGGGCAACCTGAGCCAGGGCCTCCCCACCCTCACAGGGAGGGATTTCCTCCCAACATCCAGGCCAAATCTCTTTTTATTTTCCCCAAATTTGAGATCTTGGTCCGAATTTCAAACAATTATCGAGTGTTCTGGAAGTACTTTATCCTAATCATGTAATCAATTGGAATCACAGCTGCAGTGGGGTCTTTAGTCAGAGGCTGTATTTGTGTGGTGAGACCTAACTGAAGATTCCTTTCACCATGAAAAATGCAGGAAATATATGGAAGTTCCTCGAGACTTCCCAGTCAGGTATGGGTCAGAAATTCAGAGAGCAGACAAAGCCAGGTTTGCCAACAGCCTGTGACTCCAACATTGGCCTCCACAGTTGAAGTGGAAAGTAGCTGCATTCCAGAGGAATGAGCTGTTATGTGATTCTGGGCTAGGACATGCCCTGGTGGACATTGGGTTGGTTCTTTGGGAGTAAATATGTTGAAAGAAATAAAAATAATACACTTAGACTCCCAAGGTGATGGCCATCGATCCTGGAGCCATGGGTGAACTTCAGATTATTTCTAAAAATAAAATGAGAGGAAGAAGAGAGAGAGGAGAGATTAAACTCTACAATGTGCAGTATTGACTTTTTGGTGTGTGTGCTGTGAACCTTTATCAGAAGAACATCTGCTCCCATTTGTACGTTAATTTTTGGTTTTTTTGGCATTTAAAATTTGGCTTTTAAAAATCATTCTCTCTCTTTTCCCTCTGAGTGAGGAGCTGAGATATAAAGCAGGTGCTGTACAGAACTATGAGAACATAGGAGGAAAATTAGAAATAGTATCAGCTCCAAGGAATAACTGCAGTTATGAAGTGTCAAATGCCATGCTAATAAAATTTGAACCCATATTCCAGATTAATCATCTTCATGTTCATTATTTTTGGGATTGGTCTGTCTTTCCCATTCTTGCTTTCCTGCTCTGTATTCATTCCCAAGGCAGAGGAAAGATCTGATTCCTCCATCCATCATGGGGATACTCCCAACACCTGAGACAGAGCTGGAATCTTGAAATAGGAAATACATTCCATTTTCTCCCTATGTGTTTTAAGCTTTGCTAAAGGGAATGTCTGCAGTGCCTTCCCAGAGCTTGTTTCCACGAGTACAGAGAGACCAGAAGTCCAAGATGGTAAGTTGGAAGGACCTCCAGGAGTTGTCTGGTTGTCCAGTTGACTTCTGGGTATCTCCACAGAGTCTCTGGGCACCTGCAGTTTGACCACCCACATGGTGACAACTTTTCCCATGTTCCAACTTGGCCCATGGCCAGGTTTTCCATTGTCTCGCTCCTCTGAGAAGAGTCTGGCTCCATGTTCCCTGTGGATGGCAACGTGGTCTCCCCTTCTCCAGCCAGAACAAATCCACCTCAGCCTCTGCTTGCACATCATGCTTTCCAGCCCTCTAAAAACCCTCCTGGAGCACCACTGCCCTTGATTTGATGAGTCCAAGTCTCTCCTAAACGGCAGAGCTCGGCCCTGGATGTGGCAGATGACACCACAGGGCTTTGTTTCTCTGCTCCTTGGTGTGGGACGGTGTGTGGCAGGCGCTGGTTGGACCCGTGACACTCATCCTCCTGGCTGGATCACAGGCCCACTTACTCATGTTTTTCATGCTTGTTCAAGAGCTCAGAAAACTTCATTACTCCTTGTAATCCAAAGCCAAACAGTTCAATCCACAGCTCAGCCATTTCTGGGAACGTGATGCATAATTCTTTGACTCCTCGTGGTTCCCGCACTCACCACCCTGAGCAGGGGTAGCTGTCTCACACCTGGGAGAACCCCAAAGATGCCAAATTAAAGGTACCTGTGTTCAGAGCGATAGAAAACTGTGGTTATTTCCAAATGTGTTTTTTTCTCCCACTGAAAAGATCTTTAGTCCAGACAAAGGAAAAGCTGGATTAATATCTTGATGCTGTGGCAGGTGCTGGTTAGACCTGTGATACTCACCCTCTGGACTGGATAAGCTTCCCACTTACAGCTAATTCTGATGTTTTTCCTGCTTGTTTGAGAGCTCAGAAAGCTCATTCCTCGTTATAATTAGAGGACACACAAGTTAAATCCACAGCTCGGGTGTTTCTGGGAATGTGTTGCATTGTCATGCTCTGACTCCTCGTGGCTCCTGTCTCATCATCCTGTGCCTGAGGTACCTGTCTCACACCTGGGGACAACCCCAAAGATCCCAAATTAAAGGTACCTGTGATCAGAGCAGTAGAAAACTGCCCAAAGGTCTGTGATTGTTCCTCCAACAGAAAAGATCTTTAGTCAAGACAAAGCAAAATATGGATGAGTATCTTGATTTTTTTGAAGCATCTGCAGGAACTCTATTTAAAAGCTGACTAATCCTAACGTAAATATAGATTAAACATGTATGTTTAATTAGGTTACTTATTTTATCAGATTTAATTATTTATATTTATATGTAGATTAAATATATTTATAACCTTTAATAGTCAAATCAGTTATGGAGATCTATGTTGGTAGGGCACAAGTGCCAACCACCTTGATTTAAGCCCAGGGCACAGGAAAAGCCTTCAAAAGATAATTTTATATATAATTTTCAGTGATAATTAAAAATACAGGAATTTCTGACCTGTTTGATTGGAACCCTCTTGCTTCCATAGCCCAAATTCCCTCTCTGGGATCCCAGGAGGAGGACTCACAAAGCTGGAATGCATGAGCAGCAGCAATTCCATGAATTTACTGGATTTCTTACTCCTACAATGCTGGTAACACATTATTCTGCGATGAATTGCAAACATTTTCTAAATCCTCCTTTCCCTGGATTATCTTTTCAATGTAATGCCTTTTTTCTCTCCATTAAAAAAATAAACGACATTAAATAGACTTGTAGGAAGGTGAGTAAATATCAGTAAAACCCAAAGTGTTCTTCAAGGAAAATTCTCAAAGCTCTGACCATCCTACTCAGTTCTGGGGTATGAGATGATAATCCAAATTAATTCACTCCCAGAAAATACCTTCTGGACTTCACAGCTCCATCAACCTCTGATCAAACTCCATACTTAAGAATAAAAGTGCATTACAACCAGCAGGAGATAAAACATATTTTGGGGAATCTTAAGGAGCTGAGAATTATTTCAGTCTGAATTTCCTCCTTTTCTGAGTGCAAGTCTAAAGATAATTGGGTTAAACTTCTAAAACACAAAATTGGAGCCATTGGCTGGAATTGCTGTTGTAATATAACACTGAAAAATATAACTGAAAAAACAGCAGTTCCAGAATATCTGGGGATATTAAATAGATCCCAAAATTCTACATTTTTTTTTCCTCAAGAAACAAAGGTGTTTATTGTGCAGAGGGCAGGGGTGCCTCTCTTGTGTGGGCAGGATTAGACTTAGAGTATAGAGATCAACTTAATCAGCGTAAAACCTTTCAGCAAGTGTTTCTCTGGGTGTGTTTTCCAATTTCTATTTCAATTATTTGACATGACTTTAATAAATGTCACAGTCAACTGGTGTTGATCATAACAGTTTGTGCCGGTCGTGGAGGTGTGTGGGGGTGATAAACCAGAAGAAAATAGAATTATGGCAGAAATCTCATGCAGATAAATGTAGATTCACCTCCCTTCATACCTTAGGCGTTGTCCTCCCAAGCCTTTCATCCCACTTCCAAATATATTTTAATAGGAGCAAAAGGAAAGAATATATGGAAATAAAGACTATGTAGAAGGCAGGGGGGTTAGCACTGGGCTTTTATTGGGGAAGGGTGTTGGGAAAAGTCCCGTTGCTCTCAGAATTCCTACTGAACAGGGATTTCTTTGTTATCAAAGCTTCAGGTAACTTCTGCTTTTCTGCTCTGCTAAGTTTTGATGATGTGAGAAAAATACTGAAGTAACAAAAGGAAAATTTAGCATTTTTGTTACATTGAAAATTGATATTTTGTTTGGTGGGTTTTTTTTTTTAATTGAAAGACTTTATGTCTTCTCAAATGGACATTAATCTGGGTGATGGAAAGGTATTTTGGAGTCCAGAGTTTGGGCTTTTATACACGTCGTGGATGCTGATGCATCCTAAGTTTCTCTTACCAAAGAAGTTGTGGGCTCGAGGCAGCAACAAACTCTACACAAAATTCTCCTGGCAGGATTGTATTTTAAAATATTGAGTATTCACTAAATAAATAATCCTTGAACTCCTCAATTTTTTAAAAATGGAAAAGCTTGGGGACCTTTCTGGATTGCAGGAGAATTCTAATTCCAGATCTGGAGCTGGTACAGCCCCGAGGCCACTCTGGACACCTCAGAAGGAATTACCTGCCCCTCATTTTCAAGAATGTTTTTCTCAAGAGTTCTTTTCTGGCTGGTCATTAAGGTCATGCTCGTTAATAATCCCATCTCAGTATTTGCCATTAACAATCCTCTTTTCTCCTCTATTTTTTTTGGACATCTCATTTATTTTGGGCAAGGGACATTAAATATGGGGTAAATGGGTAAGGCCCCATTTCCTCGCTGCCATTTGAGCCGTGAGCCGCTCGGGAGAGAGGATGTATTGCTTGTTCTTTAGTTGCTCTTTATATTTAGAGAATTAAGTTTTGTAACTTCTAAACTTTGAAAGTCTGTATCCTCTGTGACACAACAGGCCCTGCCTGTGCTGAGTTAACCAGAGCTTTAAAGTAAAGTTTAACATTTAATAATGAAGCACTTGTGAATGATGAGATCTTGGCTTGCCTGAGGTATCAAAGCCTTCCATGAAATCAACAGGAAATAAAGCAACAGATGAAAGCAATCCCAATTTTTTAAGCTGCTCCTTGCTGCCAGACTTCAAGTGTTCACGTTCATATTTACCACTTTCTCGTTTGCCAGGACAAGGGCAAAAGGCTTCAAGTTGCACCTGGGAGGTTGAAATTAGATATTAGGAAAAATCTCTCCGTGGAAAGAGTGTTCAAGGATTGGAAGGGGCTGCCCAGGGCAGGGTGGAGTCTCCATCCCTGGAACTGTTCAAAATATACTTGGATGTGGCACTTGAGGACATGGTCAGTGGTGGTGGTGGGTGGACTGTTGGACTTCATGGTCTTAAAGGTCTTTTCCATCCTCAACAACTCTGTGATTCTGTACCAGTGTTTTGCCATTTATAAATCAGAGTGGATAGGGAGAGCTTATACCAAGCATTCTTTTTCCAATGAAACGGCTGTAAGGCTCTTTTGAAAGTTCCACCAATGTTTAGATACGAATTTTGGCTGTTTAACTCCCTGTTTAACCCAGACAATGAGCATTTCACACCTTCTCCATGAATCCTAGATGCCTTTCATAGACTGCACATGAAACCATCCACCTTCTTGTGGGTTTGTCATCACCCAAAGCCAAAGCCACTGTTACCTCTGGCAGCTTTAACATGCACAGGGTTAGAAAATCCATTAGAAGCGCCTCAATTCCGCTCCTCTTCCTGCAGCAGAGGGTTTTGGGGAAGGACCATGAGCACACATCCTTCATCTATTAATTAGAGCTTTCAACTGCTCTCTCCTGTGATGTTGGAGTCACAGTGCTTTGCTTATTCACATGTCTCTAAAATTCCATCTTCAGGGGTCATGGGGGTTTCTCTTTATCTCCCTTTTGCCTCTAAGAAAAGTTGGACAGTCAAAGGAGACAAAAAAAAATATGAAAAGAAAATACCTTTTAAATTCCATCTGCATGGGCAGAAATTGTTGCCCAGAGAAGCTGTGGCTGCCCCTGGATCCCTGGAAGTGTCCAAGGCCAGGTTGGACGGGGCTTGGAGCAACCTGGGCTGGTGGAAGGTGTCCCTGCCCATGGCAGGGGGTGGCACTGGATGGGCTTTAAGGAGCATTTTTAGTATGGTGTTGCACTGACAATAGAACTGGGTAACAGGGCAGATTCCAAATGTAGTTAAAACATCTCCCCATGCTTTGCTTTATGCCTTTGCTTTATCCCCTGCAACGCCTGATCTAAAGATTAACATTTTGTAAAAGCAGAATTAGCACAAGATAATGAAGTTCTATGTTCCTGACTGCTTAATTATAAATTAAGAATCAAAAACAATGCAATAGGCCTTCGGGAGAGTGTTTTGGGGAGTTTGTGGATTTGCCATAGCTGTTTTTACATCAGTCCTTCACTGCTCCTAAAATAAAATTGCAGTGTTGCCCAGAAATATCACATGAGTGTGAAACTGCTGAAGTTTGTCATCACCATAACACTGCAGACCACGGGCTGGGGGGCTTTGTCTTGACTATTGGGTGCTTTAGGGCTAATGGAAAACAGCCATTAATTGTGAGCTTTGCTTTGCGGTGTTGTACTCTGAAAGTAGCAACTTATTTCATTTTAATTTACTTCTGCTGTTTGATCTGTTAAGATTCACATTTTCCAGCTTTCATCTGCTGCCCTGAGGGACAGAAGTACATTTTAAACCCAAATGATGTCTGGATTCTTTTATGCAAACAACGAGGCCAGGTTTCAATTAAAAAATGGGAAGTAGCTCGAGACTGAGAATGAAATCCTGGGAACTGGTGGCACAAACTGTCCCCTGGCAGCCCATGGAGAGCGGGATGTGCTGTGAGACTGATGGCACACGTGACACTGATGGCACATGTGACACTGGTGGCACACGTGACACTGTTTTTTGGGGTGGTTTGGGTAGCTGGGGGTCTGCAGGGGTGGTCCCTGTGTCTGCCCCAGGACAGACACAGCTGGTTCCAGCCATCCCCAAAGTCCAAAGCCAAGCCCATCTTGGTGACACTGGTGGCACCCCTGGGATAACAAATGTGATAAAGGGCAAAACCCACCTTGCAAGAGCTGTAGGAGAGGAAATGGGGCAGAGGCGACTCTGCAGACCCCGGGGTGGGGCAGAAGCAGGGGCAGGAGGTGCTCCAGGAGCTGGAGTGGAGGTTCCCCTGCAGCCCCTGGTGCAGCCCATGGGGAGGCAGCTGTGCCCCTGCAGCCCAGGGAGGGCCATTGTGAAGCTGAGATCCATGTGCAACCCCTGGAGGAGCCACCCCGGACCAGGGGGATGTGTCCTGAAGAAGCTGCAGCCTGGGTAGAGCCTGTGGCAGAGCAGGGTCCTGGCAGGACCTGTGTCCCATGGAAGGAAACCCCCATAGGAGCAGGTTTTGTGACAGGACCCTTGGCTGGGGAGGGGGCACACCGGAGGACTCTGTTCCTGAAGGACTGTATCCCATGGGAAGGACTTCACACTGACGGAGGGGAAGGGTGTGTGGAGGAAGAAGCAGCAGAGATGGAGCGTTACACTCTGACCACAACCCTCATTTCCCACCCCTTGTCCTCCCCATGGGAGGAGGAAGAACAGTTGGGCACTGGACCCAGAATCCCAGGCTGGGTCAGGCTGGGTCAGGCTGGAAGGGCCCACAGGGGCTCATCTGATCCCACCTCCTGCTCCAGCAGGGCCATCCCAGAGCTCATGGCACAGGATTGTGTCCAGAGGGGTCTGGAATATTCCCAGGGAGGAGACTCCAGCCCCTCCCTGGGCAGCCTGGGCAGGGCTGGGTCACTGCCCAGCCAAGAAGTTTTGCTCAATCCTGGGAAGAAGGGAGGGGTGGGTGGAAGCTGGGTTTGGTTTTATTTTTATTCCTCACTATCCTACTCTGTTAATCCTTGGCAATAAATTCAATTGACCCCCCCAAGTCGAGCCTGTTTTCCCGTGAGAGTAATTGCTGAGTGTTCTCCCTGTTCTTTGCTTGACTCATGAGCTTCTCCAGGGAATTTTCTTCCCATCCTGTCTAGGTGGGGCAGGGACAGAGCAGCTGGGTGGGTGTCTGGCTCCAATCTTCTGTTTTCTTTCTAGCACAGTCTTCCATTTTCTGTTTCTTAGGAGTGACAACATTTAATATCAGTGAAACACTGAACACCTGGTTGGTTTTATCCCTGGGACTGCAGCTGGGAGTGGCTCTGTTTTCCTTCTTCTCTTCCATTCCTGTTGCCTTTTCAGAGTCAGGGTCTCCTCGTGCAGATGTGATGTGACCATCATTAAGGCTGGTTCTGTCACCCGGTGATAATTCCCATGAGGAATCTGGCTGGAAAAGCCTCAGCCACCAGACAAGAGGAAGAACTGGAGCGGGAGATTAGGGCTGGCCTAAGCAATCTTCAGGTTGGATTGCAAGGTTGCAGCCTGTTTTCAAAATGTGCTTCCTGAGCTCTTTTAAAAGAGAGAAAATCAGGGTAAAACATAAACTTGACTTAGATTTTTCCGTAATTCAGTTTTTAAATAGAGAAAATAATACACTGAGAGGTGGGAAAGGGGGGGAGGACAGGATGCTTTTGTTCTCTAAATGCTGCCCACGGTGGGTTTGTAATCCCTGTGTTGATGCAAATTCTGCTGTGTATGATGAAGACCTTGTGCCATAACCTTTGAGCTGGTGCTGAATTTTCTCATTTTCCCCTCCATTTTCCAGTGTTTCTCTTTACTTAAATGAACTCACCCTGTTCCTTGTGGTTAAATTGACCAGTAAAAAGAAACAGTCAGTCTTCCAAATATTCCTTTGTCTGTGAACTGTTGGAGAATATTTCTATAATACTACTTTTTTTCTACAAAGCTGTTTAAAGTTTACAAGTTTATGGCCTAAATTAACACTGTTCCCACTTGTATGTTGCCCATACACCATTTTTTCCAAACACCACAGGTAAATTTTAAACTGCTCTCTCTCCATTCTCCAAGCTGTAAATGAGACAGTGTTTTTACTACAATGTTGAACCCAGCGTTTGAACTGGAGGCTGCCGAGAAATCAATCTGATGCATTTTGCCAGCTCTCACTTATCAACTGGTGCTTCCAAATCTCCTCTAATGTCAGTAAATGACACTGTGCAACATCCTTAACAAGACATCTACACCTTCAACTCCAGATAGTGGAATTTATTACTTTTAATTAGTTTAACTACTCAGTCAAAAAGCACCATTTTTCCAAGATTTTTCTTTTCTTTCTTTCTTTCTTTCTTTCTTTCTTTCTTTCTTTCTTTCTTTCTTTCTTTCTTTCTTTCTTTCT
>VXAY01001957.1:11513-23659 GCA_013399855.1 Oxyruncus cristatus | reverse complement strand
CCTTCCTCCTCCTTCCTTCCTCCCTCCCTCCTTCCTCCCTCCCTCCTTCCTTCCTTCCTTCCCTCCCTCTCTCCCTTCTTCCTTCCTTCCTTCTTTGTAGCAAAACAAAAAAATGAAATAAGAGAACAAAATATGCATTTTAATTATGTCAATAACGTGCAATTTTCTGGTCTTTTCTCCTTCCCTGAAGTTTAATTAATTTTGAGCAAGTAATAAATTGTCATAGCTCTCCGTTCAGTTTGATGGATTCCAAATGAATACAGGTCATTGGATGAAATTAGATTAGATTTGTGATATCATCTCCACAAGCTCCAGTTCCTGGCTAGAAATCAACCCGGGAATGTTTCACAAGGAAAACCCTTCAACACTTTGTGTTGTGGGGATGTTGCTACAGTTGGACGTGTTGTCTTCATACCATGGCTCAACCACATCCTCCCAACCCTTGTCCTCAGTCCTGCTCCAGCACATCCTTCATAGCCCCCTCTGCTTCTTCCAGTCGTGCCTGAGATCAAGCTGAGAGACACCACCAGGAATAAGCTTTTGTTCTTCAGAGTCCTTCAGAAAAATGAATGGACTAAGTTGTGGTGGCCAGTCCAGAAGATCTGAGCTGGGATGAGCTTGTGATGACCAAAGGTCCCCCAGAGGTGAAACACATGCCAAAATCAGCTGGGAGGTCGTGGTTTCCTGCTGAAAATCCACCCTTGTGTGCAACTTCCATCTACAAGGGACACTGGAATTTTTCTCTAGGTAGGACTAGAAAATAAACCATAACAGAAGTTGTGAAAGGATAATTCCCAGAGTCTCCCAGCCTTGGATGGTCTAGGGACAATGTCTCAAGGAGGCATTCTGTCTTTTTGTTTCAAAGGCCACTTTTGCAGGGGTTCCAAGCTGGAAGAAGGTTCATAGGCACAAGTTCTTTATGTTTTGTGGGATTTTTAGTTATTTTAGCCACAGGATGAATTTCTGTGAAATATGTTTGTTGTACTTGCAGTGAAAACTTCCTCCCACCATTTCCTCCCCCTTCCATCCCTAATTCTACACTAGTTCCCATTTGTGATGGAGAGTTTCACACATACAGAAATCTTTTCAGTCCCTCAAACCTCTAATGAAATGGCTGGAAGATGTAGTTCCATTATTAGGGATGCAAATCTCTCATCTTCCAGGATGGAGAGGGACTTTCGGCAAGAACATGTGGTGACAGGACAAAGGGGATGGTTTTAAACTGACTGAGGGTAGGTTTAGGTGGGATATTGGGATGGAATTCTTCCCTGTGAGGGTGGGGAGGCCCTGGCACAGGTTGCCCAGAGAAGCTGTGGCTGCCCCTGGATCCCTGGAAGTGTCCCAGGCCAGGTTGGAGCAACCTGGGCCAGTGGAAGGTGTCCCTACCCATGGTGGGACTGGATGGGCTTTAAGGTCCTTCCAACCCAAACCATCCCATGATACTGTGATGATCCTGTGCCAGGCCATGGAAAGCAAACCAGGGACTGTGAGTATCCACCACCTCACTGACCCCTGGAGCAGGTGACTTTGCAGGTGACTAAGTTGCTCAATTTTGCTATTTAACTGTGTTTTACATAAGAAGAACAATATTATTAATGGTTTTTTTCACTTGAAACGTTTTTCAAAATCTGCTGACACAATAAATCTTCTCCTGCCATTCACTGTTCCCAGCAAGAGAGGTTCAGGAAGTCTTAAACGAATTAGTGGGAAGAACTAATATTTTTAATAAGCACAAACTCCAGACTCTGGGAAAATCTTCAGTTATATTTCTAATGAGCCAAGAGATCATTTTATCTTCTGAGAGCCAAGAAAGTTGCAGGTACATCCAGAAAGAAGTGCCATTAGGTTGGAGTTGTGAATCTTAGAATGTCAGTTCTGTGAAAATTTTCATTCTCTTCATAAACTTCATCGGAAGAATGGATTAATGTCGGCTCATGTTGTGTGCTGGGGGGAAAAAAATAATAAATTGTTGTCCAAACAGAGCAGAGTAATAATAGCAAATATTAGTTTACCTTTCCAAAATTCAGAATGTTGAGTGGCCACATCTAATCTGCTACAACCCTTACTCTGGTATATTGTACCAGGTTTTTATTTATGGAAAAATATTAAATATGGGATGAGCACTGCAATACTGAGCTATGATGTCCCCAAACCAGTGTTCAGATGTCACTCACAGCTTCTGATGATTGAAGTCTGATCTCACACCAGTTTTGGAGCCTGAGCCTGTCGAGGTCTCACCTTTTTGCTCTGGTCCAGCAAGAGTTTTGGGAATGCCCCTAAATCTGTGCTGGTACAACCTAACCAGACATGCCCTTGGCAACCACTGCTTCTGCTGGTGACTCCTTTGAAAAATAATTAAAACAGAATTAAAACAAATCTGGTCAAATTTGCTGCCTCCATAGGCTGACGACTCTCAGACTATAAAGTGTGAAAACATACAACTGTAATGGGCTAAGATGTAAGAAATAATGAATCCTAATTGCAAGACTACTGAATTTAAAATTGGAATGTTTTATTGCTCTGAATAGCACCTTCTAGTTTTCCTCATGCTTAACTCTTGTAAATCTCCATGCAGTTTGCAGGGGAAGTGAGTGCAATTGGCATTATTATAATGTTATCAGCACGAATTGATTATTAAAAATGCTATCATTTGTTATAATATATAACATACCTTTATATATATATAATATAACATACCTTTATATATAATATATTTATACAGTTTGTCATTTATACATTACAATATCAATTACTTAAGTTTAAATAGAGCATCATATATAATAATATAATATAATTGTTATTATATCCACCATCTAATACCACAAATAGAGAAGGAGGAGGGATGGGAAGTGAACAGCTTGGAGCAGGGATCTCTCCCCACCTCAGCCCTGCCCCAGGGAGCTTGAATTCCATGCCTTTCACCTTGCACTGCTGAAGCAATTGAGCTCCTGTGGGAGAGGAAATGTCCTCATGGGTCAAACTTATAAAATCCTGCATTTTCTAAGGTCAAATCAGTCTTTTCATCACGGCTCTGATACCACAGATCTGAATTTTGCCATTTGACTGCTAATGAGGTAATTTGTATCAGTCAAATGAACAACACTGCAGCCTGCCCTAGTTCTAAAACTGGAATAAAACCTACTTTACTGGATATTTGTGTTTCTATACTGCACAAAACACGTGCTGTGTCACAAAGGTACTTTGTTCATGGTTTTGTTCTCTCAGATTGCAGGAAAAACCCATTTTCTTGCAAATGGAGTTACATGGCGTGAGTTGGGTTTTTTTTTGTTTTCTCCCTTGTTTTTGTCATTCCTCATTTGCACCAGAAATCTTATTTCCGTATTTCTTCCCATGCAGCAGGACAGTGTTATTTATTATTTTGTTTCCTGCCCATTATTGATTCCACTCTGCAGAACAGATTACAGTTGCTGCCTGAATTATTTTTTCCTCTGGGAACAGAGAAAATCTTTATAAAAGAAAAGTGGTTACTAAGCTTATGTGCTGGGCCTTTCAGAGCTAAGATTCAAGCAAGACCTAACTGGAAATTCCAGGCTCTTGTTGAGCTTTATTTCCAGGGAATGTACTGACAGCAGAGTCAGGAATGCATTTCATCCATTCCTGAGGTAAGGTGTATCTTAATGGAGCTGTCTGGAAGAAATTCAGAGTATTTTAGGCTCAATCACACAAGTTTTGGACAGATTAGCCCTTTCCTAATTCTTTTCTGTTAACAAAGATGTTCTTCTGCCTCTCTTTTTTGGAGCAGAGAAGCACAACTAACTCGACTTTTTGATTTTCAGGTTATGTCCCAGGAGACAAAACCAGTGGACTGCAGCTAAAAAGTGTAAGTGAGGAGCCAGCTGTGCTCTGTGGGTGGTGTTCTGGGGGCAAAACTTGTCAAAAGGGCCTGGAATTTCTGAGGTTAATACAGGACTTAGTGTGCAGAGACCGGAAAAAGAGCTGCTGTATCAAAGGTTTGTCTCATCTCTCCAGTTCTGTTGTATCAGCCACCGGGGTGTAATTCCAGCCTGGTCATGACTCTGCTTAGGGCTAAGATTTGAGGGAGGAAGATGTGAAGAACACATTTTCTATTAGATTCCCCTTATCAGACAACAAGAGATAAGAGGTTATCACAGGGAGCCACTGCCTCCAGTTGCATTTTGCTGTAGGTGCAGCCCAGGGAGCTGCAATTTCAGCTTTAATTTCACCTCCTGATTGTGGCTGGATGCTCAAAAATTAGGAAAATGTTCCTGGGGTCTAAGCCTTGTCACAAGTTTCATAATCTCAAGCTGAAACCAAGGCCAGGTTGTGGTGTTGGTCGTTCATTGCTGGGCTCTTCAGTTAGAAAATCATCTCATCTCACTTGTATCTAAATTTTTTCTCCCATTTCTTTTCCAGAAATCACCATTTACCCCACTGCTCTGACACTGGGAAGATAAGAGAAGGTAAATGCAGGAGAATCAATTCACACCCTTGGGTTGCTGCATGACCAAGGGAATTATGAAGGGATTGGACAAAACCCAAGGCTCATTTTTAGTGTAGTGATAAGGTTTTGGGCTCTACATTTTTTTATGGCAAGGGGTTTGGAACTTAAAGATTGAGGATTCCGTGCTCTGTGCGGACTCTGCCAAGTCTTCAGTGTTTTAGGAAATCCAATCATGGATTTAGGGAAAAGTTCTAGTAGCAGTGCACAGATCTGGGCCCTGATACCAAACAGGTTCTGTAGCCCAGTTTGCTCCTCTCTGCTTATAAATCATGAGGGTAAGAAGAGAATTAGGAGAGAGGGTAATGATGCCTCTAAAATTTGATCAACATTAACAGTAGATTAAGGGAAATCAAAGATTGAAGATTTATTGCAGCCTTCTGCAAGGGCTTTGGTGACAGGGAGTGAGTTTATATATGAGCCAAAATAGGGCTTTTTCTACAACAATTCACAACAAAGTGATTAAAATTCCAAATTGAGGGTTATAGGGCTGGCTGGTATTGTTTTAAGATGAAACTTTACCCTACATTTTATTTTGTTGACAATATAAGATTATAACTTGGGTTTGGACTCCAAATTGTAGTGGTTAATGCCTTATGTCCCTTTGTATTATAGGATAATATCACTTGAATATAATTCCAGGTGGATTAGGGCTTGGCAGTTTAGCACTGCAGAGTCCCATTTATTATGGAGATTCTTGCACCCACAGAAAACTGGTTTCCATGAAGAACAGCCAGGTTTGTTGTGGTTTAGCAGAGGAATGCTACCCTGATTCGACCCAAAATTTAGGATTTAGAATTTAGATTTGAATTAGGATTGTCTTATCCTTCTTTGAAACCCAGTGGATGAACCAGCAGACTGTTGTTTGTGCGTGGCCAGTGCCTAAATGTTGCATTTTAACCTGAGCCTTCCAAATAATACAGTAAAAGACACTGGCATAAAATGAGCTCTTCTGACCTCTTTTTCACCTAGCACAGTGCTAATTGTCATTATGGAGATAGGCACCGTGGGTGAATTAGGATAATCTCATTATACAATTTTACATCTCCTGGGTTTTTAAGAAAGATTAGAGATTCAAAGAGAATTCATTTAAAGACACAGTCTTGTGGCATATGGTGAAACTACCAGAAATGAACTTTTAGCTTCTATTATGATGCGGATATAAAGTTCTTGGGCAGTGGAATACAAAGAGTTAATTGTAAAACAACTGTGAATAAAAGCAAATCTTTTCCCACCTTGGTGATCCACATTAAAATGTTGTTCAGAAAGGCCTTGTCAGTAATCACAATTCCCAATTGCATCACAATTCAGGCAAAAATATTTGCAGAAGGTCAAACACAAGTTGCATCATCGCACCAGGACAATCGAACAGCATTCCAGGCTAAGCCCCTTCCTAAGTCTCATTTCCAGCTGGTTTCAGGGTTCTGGATGCTGCTGTAAGGAAAGATAAACTGTTTTTTCTCCCCAAACCAGTGGAGAATCCAGTAAGGGAGTGACTTGGGTGATCTTTAAGCTCCCAGCCCTGATCCTGACCAGGATGGGAACAGCAACCTCCATTATATTCAGCAAAAAGGCCACATAAAGTGCTTGCTTTTATTGTCCTTCTTTTCTATTCTTTTGGGCCTGTAGAGCAGCCAGTTGAAGTTCCCAAACCGTAACCTTAATTAAAATCCTCACATTGGCTGAACACTGAGAGACGCCACAAGGCCTTCTGCCACCAGAAACCAGCAGCTCTAATCAGCCTCCTCCTGTCTCTGGCAATGAGACAAAATTGAATTGAACAAAATGGAACAATTTCACTTCTTTAAGCTTATTTCCCAAAGGTTTCAGCCCAACGTTCCCAGCATAAGCTCTCCATCGAAGTCAGTGGGTGGGAAGTAGGAAATCAAGTAATAAACTGAGCTCTTGGAGCTTTAATTTCCCAAGCCCAGCTGTAACTTAATCTACGTTGGAACTGCAGAAAAAGTGGAGAATATAAAGCCTCTGCAGAAACTCACCTTTCTTTCTGCCTCTGTGGCCACCGGAGGATCCAAATGCAAACTGCTGAGGTTTCACCTTTTCAGTTGCTGGTCCC
Organism: Oxyruncus cristatus; assembly: GCA_013399855.1. NCBI lineage: Eukaryota > Metazoa > Chordata > Aves > Passeriformes > Cotingidae > Oxyruncus > Oxyruncus cristatus. Next base: position 17,105 of record VXAY01001957.1, on the reverse strand, counting down.
TATCCATGATCAAACGGTGGAAGAAAAAGATGCAGAGTTAAAACTGTATAAAACTAAAGAGCAAGAGCAGTTATCATCAGAAAAATCACTGGTAAGGGGTCCTTTTCAACGCTAAATATTTCAAATGAGGGGCTGATGTCCTTGAAGTGTAATAGAGTTATAAATACAAACAGCATAATTTACTTCTTTCTGTTTAATAGTCGGGGAGGGGTTAAGTGCCTGCTTTAGTGGGACTGCACAGTAAAGATCAACCCACTAATTTCTATTTGCTTTTATTTTCTTACAGATCTCATTGTGTGCACTAAAAATCCCAAATGTCTCTAAAAATATGTTGGAGTAGCAGTCTGGTTTTCCAGACTGTCATGGGTTTACTTGTTCTAAAACTAAATGCAGAATTTTTTCCCTTCCTCTTGCCTCAGGGTGTGTGTGGGGGTGGGGTGATGTTTGGATGGGCAGATTGGTTTTGCTTTGGGTATTTGCAAAAAACACAAAGAAGTGGCCACAGTTTGACATTCCAAGCTAAAAGCTCGGGGAGAGGGGAAGGAGGACACTCAGTTTTTGGTGGCTGCGGGGACAGGGTAGGGTGTGTGTGGCAGGAGCTGGGAGGCTGCTTGGTTCTCAGCCTGGCTGCCTAGTTTGCCGGCACTTTTTTTTTTCTGCCCCCGCCCTGCCTGAGTGGACTTTGCTTGGATTTCATTGGAGAGGAACTGTTTTTGTTTTTGGGAAGAGAGAGAGAGCCACCCTTGTTTTTCCCTTCCCCGCTCCCGTGTTTTTGGCAGCAGTTTTGGTGCACCTCTGTGAAGGAAAGGGGCAGTCACACGGCCAGCAGCAGACATCGTGACTTTCCTTTGGGAAGATCCCTTTCTGTCTTCTTTTTCTCTGCCCCCTCACCCCCCTCGCCCCCCAAGCACACCCAGGGGGGCCTCCACGTGGTGACTGCCAGAGCCCAACAGCGCCCCCTGCTGACCGACCCTGAGCACAGCAGACTCTGACCTCCAGCGATCCAACAGCGCCCCCTGCTGACTGTGGTTAGAATGGCACCACAAAGCACAAACTGAACTGTTCATCTCTCACTGAAAGGGATTTTTGGGTGTAGGGTTATTGTTGGGTTGGGGTTTTGTTCTGTGATCTTTTGTTGTTCTGCCAATACACACATGTCCTTTAATAAAGGGCTGTTATTTCCTTTTTCTCCACACTTTCTCAGTTGGAGCCTCTTAATTTCGGATTTGCAATTGCTTAGAGGGAGGAGTTTTGGTCTTCCTTATAACTCATCCTCCTTAGCAAAACACTTCTGTCTCATTAAACTGAGACACAGACACAGCTCACACATCCCTGCTGTCATTTTTGGGTTGGCAAAGACTCCCAGTCCCTCTCTGTTTATAAATAGCCTGGAAATCCCTCAAAGTTCAAGTTAAAAGGGTCAAATTCCTAAACTGTGTGCTGGAAACCTTACAGAGTTCAAGTGAAAAGAGTCAAATTCCTAAAGTCTGTGCTGCTGCCCTTTGCAATTCCTTGTGCCTGAAACTTTTTGAGGTCCTTGTCCACATTTATTACCAAGTTTTCTTTCCCTGCTCATTATACTGACCTTCAGGCTTAGGAAGAGTTTGGAGACTCGATTCCCTCTGTTTTCCCAGTGCTACACTGGAAATATATTTATACTTCAGGTTATCAAAGCAATGCACCTCAGCTTTTTGTATTGTTCATTGTAGCCCATTGAAAACTATTTGTCTGTCTTGTGCTGAAATAAAACAAGAAAATAAAAAGGTTTTATGGAAGAGGAACAAAAGCAAACACAGCACATTCAAATGAGAAGTAGCCGAAATATATTTTATACTTTCCCAAGCAAACGAGTTTTGTGTGATTTTTTAAAATATGCCCTTTATCATCTCTTTTTATGTGATTCCAAGTGGCATTGGAAGCCTCAGGGAGTTGTGTCCTAATACTTTTAAAACATACAGCAGGTTTTTTGCAATATCATGAAGAGATGAGGGAACTTGGATTTAATTTCCCATTTTTCAAAATATTTAGTGCAACTTAAGCCAGACTTTAAAATGCAGTCCCCTGGGGCCACACAGAACATTTTTTCTGCGGAAGTGAGAGAAAGGAATCTCAGTTCTCTCCCCTGATTTTCCTTGTGCCCCATGTGACTGAAATTTGGGGCTGAAAATTGTCTTTGACCACCCTCAAAGTAAAAAAAAGTGTTTCCTTATGTTCGGACTAACTTTGCTTTTTTTAATTTGTGCCTATTACCCCTGTCCCGGGCCTGGGTGCCTCTGGCACCATCCTCTTCACTGCCCATCCATTATTGATAAACGTTGCTCAGATCCCCCCAGAGCCTCCTCTTGCCCAGGCTGAGCACTCCCAGGTGGATCTCTCAGCCTTCCCTCACAGAAGAGTTACTCCCGTGCCTTCATTATTCTTGCTGGTCTTGCTCCAGTAAATGCTGGGAACCCACAACTGGGCACAGGGCTCCAGATGTGGCCACACCAGTGCAGAGCAGAGGGGAAGGAGCACCATCCCTGACCCTAATTATAATTAATTAATTAGTCTCTCTGGTGAGAAGGACAAGGATTCCATCTCCCTTTTTTCTCCACAAGGTATCACTGGCACAGGTTGCCCAGAGAAGCTGTGGCTGCCCCTGGATCCCTGGAAGTGTCCAAGGCCAGGTTGGACGGGGCTTGGAGCAACCTGGGCTGGTGGAAGGTGTCCCTGCCCATGGCAGGGGGGGTTAAGGGGCCTTCCAACCTAAACCATTCTGGGATTCTAGAAGTGTTTCAAAACTCAAGTTACTTGACGGTTTGGTCACCACTGGTGTTTGTGTGCAGCTGGAGATACAAATCACTGCCTGGAGGGTTCTTCTTGGGAGGACTTGTTGGTTCAAGGTTCAAAATTGTTGTAAGTTTTATACCAACTGTTGGCTGAGGATGTTCAAGTTTCACCCTATAACCTGTTAGAAGCTACTAGAATCCCACTCTGCAGTATTTCCCAAGCCTTGGCACCAGGTGTTTAAGGAATGTGAATTTAAGCAACTTTTTTTTAGTCTGGGACGTTGATTTTTTCAGTATGATTGGAGGCTTCACGGAGCTACAAGAAAGATGGAGAGAGAATATTTACAAGGGCCTGGAGGAACAGGATGAGAGGGAATGGATTCAAACTGAATGAAAATAGGTTTAGGTGGGATATTGGGAAGGGATTGCTCCCTGTGAGGGTGGAGAGGCCCTGGCCCAGGTTGCCCAGAGAAGCTGTGGCTGCCCCTGGATCCCTGGAAGTGTCCAAGGCCAGGTTGGACGGGGCTTGGAGCAACCTGGGCTGGTGGAAGGTGACCCTGCACATAGCAGGATGAGCTTTAAGGTCCTTCCAATGAAAACCATTCAGTCATTCTAATGAAATTCTCTGAAATTCCACGGAACTACCAGTACTGGGAGTTTAACTGTAGTTAGGAGAAACCTCATCATAAAGCACAATGAATTTGGAGATCCAATTGAGTGATTCAGTCTGGAATTCAGTCAGTGAAGTAAATTACCCTTTTCAAACCAAGGAAAGAAATTCTTAGAAAACAAGATCAAAATTGGAAGGAACACATTCTCTTTTAAGATTACTTTCCATCTGTAGTTAATGGTTGGTATTTGAAAATAGAACTTCTTTACCATACTAAATATAAATGGCTTGTTACTTGTTTTGGTGGGTTTTGTTTTGTTCTTTTTTTTTTTTTTTTATTTTTAAATCTTCCTTTGCTTGAACAACAATCTGAATTTAGTTTCCCTCACAGGGCTATTCATTCCACAAGCTTAAATCTAAGTATTTCCTGGATATCCTGACCCACTGTAGCAGTCAGATAATTAATTAGTTACAGCTCACAAACACAACACCTAAAATCCCATAGTTGATGAACTATCAGGATTTTTACATTTTATGCTTAGTCAGCACCCTCTGTGAGGATTTCTTGCATCCATATTTACAAACTGTCCATAAATCCCCCAAAGCTTCAACATGAAACTGCATTAAATGTGTGCTTTACTTTTTAATCACAGACTTAAGTATTTGGCTTGCCAGTGCTAAAAGGTGCTTAAAATGTCCCCCAAGTTACCTGGGCAAGGAAATTTTTACACCCAAAGTGCCCTGACAGAGAGTTTTCCAGAGGGTGCTTTCCGTGGACAGAGAGAGGTGTATTTAGGAGCTCTGAAAATACAACTGCTGAGAGAAGTGTGTAGGTAAAAAGGAAAATTGAGAAATAACAACACAAGGCACAGCCAGCGGCCTGGACTTAGAGGGGAAAATTAAACTAGGCAAGGCTGGCTGCCTGTTCATGGAATTACTGAAGGAATGCATCAAGGCAGAGCTGTGAGAGACAAAGGGAGAGGATGAACAGGGAATTTGACTTGAAAATGAAGTTGAAACAGTGTGGCTGGAGCTTATCGGGGGCTGAAAGGCACCTGAAGGCCTTGAAAAAGCACTAAAACCAGGCTTGGATCTAATTTATCAAATGATGGGGGGTTTAATCCACCTCTCAGAAACAGCCTCTGCATTCTCTGTCTCTAATGAGTTGAAATGACTCACAAGATTAAAAATATTTCATATTCTTGACTTTTATTTGCTTTGGAAGAATTGTAATGAGAAAGCACAGCTGGTACATTATAATAAAGAAATTCAATATTTTTTTATTACCTTTTTGTAAGAATATATATCCGAATTATAGAAGTTTTATGTAGAATCCAGTATTTTCTCTCAATAACTTTTAGAAAAGAGGCATTTTTCAGGTAAGCAAGTCACAATTTAGAAATTAATTTCCACTTTGAAACAAGAAATTGAAAGTACCAAACAAGTATCTCACTTCTCCAGGTTGTACACTTAAGTTTGTTATTAACAGCTTTACATTTGCTAAGTCAAACTAACCCAAGGTAGGTGTATTTTAACAGTTTCTAAATAAATACCTGAAATATCTATGTAGAAATTAATAAACAGCTTATGTAATCACTGAGAATCACAATGAAGAATGGAATTAAATGTAATATAATTTTTTATCTCATTTGGGACATGTGCATTTATTGAATTAAATTTCTCCTTTTTTTTCCCTTTTGACAGGTTTTCAAAGATGATGCAGCTTCTTTGGGCCAAGTTAGACAGACATTTAATCAGAAATTAATTTAATGAGAATATTTGAGTGGTTTGGACCAGGAAATATTCAGTCTCTCTTACTTTTTTTTTCTGTGCAAGGTGGACTTGGGTCAAAATTCTTGTGTCTTTTTGAGAAGCCCAGCTGAGAAACAGGGATTGCTGCAAGAGATGACACAGTATAGATATTTCAGGAGTTTACTTTCCCTGAAGCTGCATCCCACTTATCTTTTGGAATGGGTTGAATACTCCAGGGACAACTATTTATATATATATATATATACACACACAACACATATATTTTTATATATGTATACCACATATATATATATACAAATATATTTATGTTATATATACAAAACCCATATATATTTATATATAAATATATTTATTTATATTTATACATTTATTTTTATATAAAATATATATTAAAATAATATATTTTCTATATATTTATATAAATACATATTTATTTCAACA